>JAESVK010000608.1:1762670-1785005 GCA_017140935.1 Hamamelis virginiana
CCAAGTGAACCCAAGCTAATTTTCCCCAAGCAGAGGATCCGGATTCCCTTTGTATAGGGCAGGTTCACTGCATTTTATTTTATATCTGTATCAATACTTCGCTATCTTATTTTACATCTATATGTACATCTCATTTTCAAAATACAAATGTGTGTGAAATATTTTGAAAAATCGACCGTTGGATAAGATTCATTTCTCGTGTATGTCATTTATGCAAAAAATCACAGTGATCTAACGGTAGATTTCTGAGAAATATTATCGTGAGATTTCTTAAAATCTAGCCATTGAATCATTGTGATTTTTGGCATAAATGACATTCATAAGAATTGTATCTTATACAACTGTCGGTTTCTCAAAATATTCGACCTACATAAGTATTTTGAAAATAAGGTGCAAGCATAGAAATATAACAAGATGTAAGGAAACTCACCTATATATATATATATATATATATATATATAAAGAATCACACCAAACAAATCTGGACCAGCATATCTATCTTCTTTGCATCATTAAGGATCCTCACCTTCACCAATTAAATACACTGGTTTTTCTTCTATCTTCTAGGAGTTTGACTTTCACGAGATATTATATCACATGTTTCCTTTTCATTGTTGCATCAACACCCCGTATTTGGTGCGAAGCTTTAGTTATTGGGAGACGCATAACAGAGAGAGAGCTCTAAATATATATTTGGATTTTATTAATTATTGAAAATCAAAATTCAAGTTTTAAAAGTTCATTATATTCACCTCTTGAATTATAGAGACCCATCTAATATAATTGAGTCCATTTCTTAATTAACATTGTTACTATACTCATCTGTTAGGATATCTCGAACCATACTCTCTAAATTTAGTTAAATTTTAATTTGAATGGCTAAAAAATCATTTTAGAGACCCGATTGAAGCTCTCTTTACGATGAGTTGCTCCCTAAATTGACTAAGAGGGCGTTTGGTCGCCTTTAAAGAGCTATGTAATGTAATCTCATACATGATTTAAGCTATGTAATGTAATCTCAGATTACATTACATAGCTTAAATCATGTTTGGCGCGTCATGGTGCAGATGTAATCCACTTTACATCAGCACTAGGACAGTGAAAATACGAGGACAGTAAAAATACACTTCGGGACAATAAAAATAGAAGACAATAAAAATAAAAGTACAGTTCAGGACAGTGAAAATAGAAGACAGTAAAAATACACCGTTAAAGATGGTTAGTGTGGTCCAAAAACATCCCGTGTCATGTTGACAAATAGGACGGGAAGGCCTAATGTGGGAAAAGTTATGGTAAAGATAGCATTTTCCTAATTGTTTCAACTCTCAACCACCGAGAGCTCCCAAACCCCATGAATCTTACACCTACATGTACACACATATAATATTAGAGAAAGAGACACCTTAATTCCCAAGCTAGACATACCCATTTCATATGAGTTCAAGCGAAAAGAGCTCTTCCATTTGCTAACAAAAAGAAAAAGACAATAATAATAATAATAATAATAATAAGGGCTAAAATAAATCTCTTCTAGTAGCACTTATACTGTTGAATTTTTTGCTCAATTCATTATTGGTAAGTCCACATAGGTAGAAACTTATTTTACAAGGATTCTTACTTATTTAGAAGTTTGGCGAAATTAGTATTTCTTGTTCAACAAAAATTGAGATTCTTATACTTATTTAGAAGTTCGGGGAAATTGTATTTCTTGTTGAACAAGAATTGTTCTCCTATATATATCAAGCTAGCTTGTAGCATATATAAGTGTGTGAGGGAGCACCAGTTGTAATAGAGAGCCAAACAATGGGGGTGCCCAAGAGGGGGCCCAAGGGGTCTCCAAAGAAGAGGTCTTTTTGGGTGCTTCGCTTCACCACCACCATGAGATGTTTGTTTTGAAGAACTCGATCAGTTTGATTCATTGGAGAGCTCATTGGCATTGGCGTGGGATTATTCCTCAGTTGGCATTAATTGGAGAGGGATCATCCCCTCAGCTGTTTGTGGTGTAAAAACCATTGGTGAGTTGTGAGAGATTTTGGTGTAACATGGGATTTGGGTTGTGAGGATTATTTCATTTTGTTTTGATTATTAGTGATTTATCTCTCCTCTCTCGTGGATGTAGTCATCTTGCCAAACCACGTAAATCTGGTGTATTTTTTAATTAGTTATTTTGATATTTGTTTGGGATCATTCCAATCGCGCGTCCATCGTTTCCGCACAACAAGCACTACAAGAAAATAAGTTTTTAGCCACGGTAATTTAGGGATGGAAGTTAAAAGTGTCGCTGAAACATATTTTTAAGGACAGTAATATTTCCATAGCTAAGTTTCCGTTGCCAAAACTCTATTTTTTGTTTTTTTTTTTGTTTTAATGTTGAAAAAATTATCCCTCACTACATATACAACCATGTCAAATCATGGAATTGTCTTCCCCATTTCATATAGAGCGTATTTATGAATTTAAGACCATGGAGAGCCCTTGCACAGGAAAGAATATTGGGGATTTTAACTCAACAAAAGAGGCTTACTACTACGATTTGCTATGTAAACTGTCTTTCAACTTGGGAATTCAGAAAACTAATAATAATAATTTATTTTTGACAATGCAAATTAACCCATGACCAAAATTGAATTGCTCCATTCTCTTTTATACATAATTTTATATATGTAGCCTCAAACACAAATTATAAAAGGGTTGTCTATGCCAATACAGAATCAATCTAGTGCAGAATTAGTTGAAGCTTTGGCTTTTCGGGAGGGACTGAGGTTTGGTATTGATTTGGATTTCTTTGAGTTTTAATCAACAACTTCGCGGGAGCTTAATTATGGGAGAAATCTAGACAAGTATCCTCCTGGTAAGGGATTTCCCTGATTTTGGATATATATATTTGATGGTACCAATACCTCCCAAGAGATAACCACGTACTGGAGCTCAATGAGGCCAGATATATATATATATATATATATATATATATATATATATATTTCAACAGTCTTGATCTAGTCAACATTCTTATGTAAGAATGAAGCTCCTAAATAATTGTAGGATACATATTTTGAAAAATTGATTGTTATGGATGCCATGCATGCCAAAAATCATGGTGATCCAATGTCAGAGTCTCAAAATTAGACAATGAAAAACTGTGACAGTTTTTCTCAGTGACATTACGAGATACGGACTGTTGATTCATTTTGATTTTTGGCATACATGACATTCATAATTATAGTATCTAATTCAATGGTATCTATTAGCTTCATACATTATGTAAGCATATGTTGATTGGATCATTTCTGTACATCTCAAAAGTTCTTTCCAGTAATTTTCTGATTTATTCATATAACAAAGGCTAAAAATTAGGACCTGGAATCTCACCTGTTTCTTCAAAAATCAAAACGAAGAGGGTTTAAGACTAGGGTTGTATTACAGAGCTACTGGCTGGGCCACTTCGATCTAGTCATGAACATGCTTTCCTCTACCTGGTGGCACATTCAGCATATATAGTCGAAACGAAGCAATCTTTCAAGTTTTGAAGCCCAAAGCCGAAACATTGTTGTTTAGGCCAATCTTTGTTTGAACAAAGGCAGTTGATTTTGGGGTCATCTCACAAGGATTTGCATTATATTTGGAAACCGTAAAAAATAGAATAGAATTCATTTGCAATTATAAATTTTGTGTCAAATCTCTTGGTAGAATAGAGTTGTTTTACGAGTCTTATTTTGTATAAATTTATAGGATTTGATAATCTTATCAAAAGTGGTGTGACATTTGGCTTAGAATAGAATTCATTTTAAGTTAACTTCTATTGACTTCCAAAATTATCCCTTTACCCTAACAAGGGTAATATAGAATTGTAAAGCTATTTATCTCAAAAAATTATTCCAAAAAACATAACCCAAATAAATTATAACCGTACATTTATTTATTATCAAGGAAATAATTTGCTAAAAAAGAGAAGAATTTGATTATCTATCGCATCACTTGAGATAAACTTTTGGGATAATTTAGGACATATAGCATTTTCCTAATACATAACTAGATTTAGAGCACACGCAATGCATGTGTGAAGAAAATAATGAAGAATGGTTTAAGAAAATTGAAAAAGAAATAATTGAGTATAAATATTTGAATTTAAAAAAGTGGTTACTAAAAAGTTAGATGGAGAAGTGGAATTGGATAGTTATGAAAGTAGTGGGTGGTACGAAAAATTCATATATAGCCTTTTATTTTTACAAATATATATTTTTTTAATAATGGAGTAGTAAATATTATTTATATAGAATGTACTTATGGAAAGTAAATGTGAGCACACTAAAATCCGGTGTTGGCTTTATATATTAGTATATATATATTTCCTTTTTAATATAAATATATTTTTTTTATAGTAGTAAATATAATTTCTGTAGAGGGAAGTTATGGAAAGTAAATGTGAGCGCACCAAACTTCAGTGTTAGCTTTATATATGAGTATAGATTATTTTTGTTAAGGATAATTATGGAAAGTAAACGTGAGTATACCAAACTCTGGTGTTGGCTTTATATATTCGTATAGATATACACATATTGAATTTATTTTCAAGTTCATTCCAAACATCATAATAGAATAGAATATATTTAGAATTCTAATTCTTCCCTTCGATGATATAGATTATAAATCTATTAGAGCATTTCCAACCATGCTCCCTAAAATTTAGCCAAATGGCTTCCTATTTTAACAAAAAGCTATTTTAGCTAACCATTTTTACACTACCTATTCTAACCATGCTCCCTATTTTAGCTAATTATAGAATATTTTATTATTTTTTAAAAATTTTGACTTAAACAATTAATTTTTTTCAACGGTTATATTTAACGGATGTATTCCAAGTACTATATTTTAACGGATTTATTTTAAAATTTAAATAATAATAATAATAAAATATTCAAACGGTCATATTTTAGCGGATATATTTTAAATTTTAAATAATAATAATAACTTTAATAGTAGTCCAGCTTTGAACCAGCCAACTTGGATCGGGAGGCCCTCTCGTTCACTCTTGGGGGGTGTTTATCTTGAGTGGATTGTGGATGATGTTTATCCGTCTCGATTTATCATTCTCTATTATTCTTCTCTATTATCCACATTTATCATTCTCTATTATCCACTCAAGATAGGGTTTTTGAAAAATGATAAGAGTTTGTAAAAACTAGGAGTCGCCACCTTATTTTTAGGGAACAAGGAAACCACAAAAAAAAAAAAAGTTTTATTTTCAATAAAACATCGACCCCATATTTTGGAAAAGCATGGTCTTTTGAATCAAAGTTGGATTCGGGGGCTAGATTACGAAGTGGGAAGGTTCCAAGGAACTCCTTGTAGGCACCCACCTCGCTCTAATTAAAGGTCTCCTAATTAAGTTTGGACTTTATCAAAATCTTTTCAAAATAATCCTAGTATATCTAATCAACCACAAACTATGAATATTAATACATAATAATAATATATAGTACAAAAGTATACACAATCCTAAGGATCTTAGGAGACTAGAAGTCAACCTAAGATTGGACTTGCGCCCTATTGACTGCCTACGTACCTTATCAATTGCTTGACAAAGATCAAAGCCCACGTAGTTCGATTACATAGGACTCTCCTATTGTAACAAACTACATAATCGTAGATATTCTATCTTATCTTGGACTCTAGCTTCGAGAGTTTTGAGTTGGATCAAAACACTTGTTATGAGAGATGAAATTTCATTCCATTTTGAATTCTTTCAAAATCACTTTTAGAACTGTTCTCGAAGTAGAATCCTAGGTAAAATAGAACTCTATTCTTATTGTAATTCTTACAACAAAGAAGAGTCCTAAGTGGGTCAAGTGACCCCCCTAATCCTAGAGTTTCTAGCTAATCTTAGGTTAGTCTAGATACCTAAAATACTATGATATGCATGCTGGAATTTCTGGAAAATAAATAAAATAAATAATCAAGAGTGCAAATAATGCATGAAAATGTCCTAAATGCAAATCTAAGTTAACTATGTGAACTTAGGCATGTTTCTATGTTGATTTTGACCTAAAAAATGAGTTTTAATACACTTTTAGGTCACTTTAAATCCATGGACAGATTTGAAAGTAACCAAAAAGTGTACTTAAAACCCTAAAATAATGAATAAAAAGTGATGAAAATATGTATTAAATGCAACCTAATATGCATACTAAACTACCATCAAAACTTGACATTTAATGATAAGGGAAGGGACTTACCTTTGCATGCTCCCTCGAACACATTTTATATATCAATCAAACATCCCAAATGATAAAAATAAATCATGATAAGAATAATACTAATGATTAACTTGAATAAACTAACAACCTAATATGAACAATACAAATCCATCTTAAAAATACTAGCATATGATTTATAAACTAGCCTAACATGATTACTAACCTAAAAGACTTAAACATGCATGAACTTAATCCTAAATAACCAATCCTAATATGATATGATTAAAGAAGAATAGAAGAAGAGAAATATGCATATACATATGAAAGATAAACTAGCCTATCATACATACTAATATAAAACCTAAACTATGCATGTTAATAATAAACTATATCCTATGCATACTAACAATAAACTAAACCCTATGCATACTAAGAAAATAAAAACCTAACCTAATATGATTAAAAAGAAAAAAGAAAAAGAACAAGAACAGAAAAAAAAAACTACTAACCTCTGCTTTCAAGCCTTCAAGCTTCAAGCCTTCTCCTCAAGCTCCAAGCCTTCTCTTCAAACTCCAAGGACTCTAAAGACCTCAAAGACTTTATAACTTAAGCTAGAGTGCTATGGGGGAAGCTTGTGCAATTGCTCAAGCCTCTACTCTCCAAGCTAGCTCTCTAAAGCTTATTTCTGTGTGTTGAAACTGATTCTAGGGCCCTCTATTTATAGGAAGGCCTGAGTTTGATCAATGGCTGAGTTTAAATCTCCTAGGAATGATCCAAGGGCTCAAAACCAGTCTTCTAAGGTGTTCATACTCATCCAAAAGTCCTCATGGCCGAACTGAACACATGGCAGGGCTTGGAAGACTCCCGGGCAGAAATAACACTGAAAATTGGCAATTATTGGCTGAGAGGATCGACGACCATCCACCCTAGGACGGTTGGCCGTCCCTAGGTGGACGGCCATCGATCCTCCATGCTATTTTTGGCATGTGTGGACCTACCTCAGCCCATTTTGACCCGGTTTCGGTTTTTTTTTTTTTTTGGCTTTTCGGGCCCGTTTTAAGTCCAAATTTGACGATTCAAGCGTCGAAACGATCGTGATTCAATTTTCCATTTTTACGAAGTGTTTGAAGTGAAAATGCATTGACCGAGGTCAAAGGTTTAGGGAAAAGTCAACCGATTAGCTGTTTAGGGCCTGCCGGACCCAAATTAGGGTTTTGAAATTTGCTAACCGATTGCTTTCGAAATCATTTTTTCTTCTCGAAACAAGTTTTAAAATGTTTTAGGAAAGTATTTTGAAGCCTTTGAAGGCTTTGATTTGATAAAAATATCGAATCCTGGTCGCTTCCGGTCAAAACCCTAATCTAGGCTTTGAAAGGGCCTTTCGAGCTTCAAGAGCCAATCATGAGCCAGAAGGTTCCACAGATCTTGTCATTGATCAACTTAGCTATCAAACACACTTTACATATCTATGCCAAAGCCTCGAGACCATTCGAGACAAGATCGACAGTCATTCAGGGCTTTTGTGATTCAATGGACCAAACTGCCATTCAGTCACAAAAGTCCTTATTTTCTATCAAGCCTGGCTCAATTTGCCATGAAATTTTGCAGGGACATTCCTATACTCTCTAAAAACCTAATGCAAAAAGAACCGACTCAATCTGACCAAAAAACACACATGTGATAATGGCCTCTACCTAATTACCCACAAAGGGTAAAACTGGGAACTTAGGGTTTTAACACTCTATTTCACTTCTAAACATAGGCAATCATTCATGGCCATACTCATGGTAAAAAATGTATGTCTACACCAGTAGTCATATTTAAATGGATATATTTTAAAATAATAAGTCATTAATTATTATAATAATAACAATAGTCCAACAGTCATATTTTAACGGACATATTCAAACGGTCATATTATAATGGCTATATTTTTTAAAAAACCTACTACTCCATCTATAAATAACACCATTTGCTCTCTCATTTTCATCCTTCCTAAATCTATTTTCTCTATAACATTCATTCCGTTAATATTATCTATGGATAGTCGTCGTTTACGTAGGCTCTTGTTGGAAGATAGTTCTGATGATGAATTGGAATTGTTAGTAATAGCATCTATTGACAAAAAGCAAAAGACTGCAAGAAGAAGAACATCACGACCTCGTGGTTCCATTTCGAGCCACGTTGTCATTCATCGTAACAGAGTTGGAGGTAGTGAAAGACTCTATCACGACTATTTCTCTGATCAGTGTGTATATCCCCCTCGTATATTTCGTTGGAGATTTCGAATGAATCGCGATCTATTTTTCCGGATTCAAACTATGGTGGAGGCGAATGATTCATACTTTGTCCAAAGACGTGATGCCTGTGGAGTTCTCGGTTTGTCATCCCTTCAGAAGATGACACCTATTATTAGGATGCTTGCTTATGGTATTTTAACAGATTCAGTGGATGACTATGTACAAATCGGTGAAAGCACCGTCATAGAGAGTCTAAAAAGATTTATAAATGAAGTTATTGCAGTATTTGAAGATGAATACTTGCGATCGCCCAATGAACAGGACACCCGTCGACTGCTGCAAATTAGCGAAAGTCATAACTTTCCAGGGATGTTGGGAAGCATTAACTGCATGCATTGGAAGTGGAAGAATTGTCCAGTTGCGTGGCAGGGGATGTATTCCTGTCATATACATGCACCAACAGTTATATTGAAAGCCGTTACTTTATATGATCTTTGGATCTGGCATGCAATGTTTGGGTTACCATGGTCTTTTAATGACATCAATGTGCTAGATCGATCTAGTGCATGTTTTTGCTAAAATCGCTCAAGGATGTGATCCGCCAGCTAATTATTCAATCAATGGTCATGACTACACAATGGGATATTATCTTGCGGATGGTATTTATCCGAAATGGTCAACTTTTGTAAAAACAATTTCATCTCCCCGACATCCTAAAAAACAACATTTTGCAACATGTCAAGAGTCGGCAATGAAGGATATCGAACGAGCATTTGGGGTGCTGCAATCAAGTTGGGCAATCATACGCAGACCAGCACGTTTTTGGGATATAGAAACACTTAAAGGTATTATGAAAGCCTGTATAATAATGCATAACATGATCGTTGAAGAAAAACGAGATACTAAACCGAGCAATCACGATTATGAACAACATGAGTTAACTCCAGTAGAAGGTTCACATGACCGTATACCAGAAATTTATGAATTTATTCAGGCACATCATCTCATCAGAGATAGAGAAACTCATTGTCAACTCCAAGACAACCTTGTCGAGCACTGTTGGCAACGAAATGGTGGAGATTAGGAACTAGAAGTAGTTTGTTTATTTTGCTTTTGAATGAATGTTATTGATTATTTTAATTTTTGAATTACTCTAGTTGTTTATTTGTATTACTTTTGAATGATTGTTAGTTATCATTTTAATGTTGTTTTGCATAGTACTAGAACATAGAAGAGTTTAGAACTTACTAAATTGAAATTAGTTCAATATTTCAAATTACAAATGCAAAGTGCTAGTACATAAAATAAAGTAAAAACTACTAAATTGAAATAACAAGTTCATACATATACCACATATAGGAAAATAGGAAATACTAATTTGGAATTACAAATTAGGAAGATAAGTCCTTCATTTTGCTTAGGATTTCCATTTTGCGGCGGTTGTAATATTCCGCTGTCATAGCATCCATGTTACTAGTATCCAGCGTCATAATTCTTTCCGCTGCTTTGGATTCCTTAAGTTGAAGCCTCATCCGTTCTAATTCATTCATTTCCACCGCTTTGTCTTGTTTAACTTGAAGCCTCACCCGTTCTAATTCGACCTTTTGTTCGTCGTGAACATATGTCTTCTCCAATAGATCTAGTTTTTTACGACTCATTTCAATTTTCTCTTCCTTAATTTCTTGTAACAAAGAAGCAAGGGGAACACATGTACTGCTATCAATGCTTCATTTGCCTTTCCCCTTCTTTAATTACTGTTTCGTGGCCTTTCTGCCAAGTGGTCTCTCTAAGTTGACATATGTGCCAGTTGCAATATTATCATCTCCTAAATTTATTGTTTCAGGTGTTAAAGGAGAAGATGATGCATGAGTCGCATTTTTGCTATTTTTACTTTTTGGAACCTCCCACCAGACATCCATTTTGGTTGGTATTTCAATTCATGCCAACAATGTAGATATGGGAATGAGTGGCCATCCATTTCACTTGTGTAGAGATCCTTTGCTTCTTTGATCTGATCGTAAAATATATATCATATGAATTGAATATCATATTAAAAATATATAGGAATATAAAATTTACTTATTTTTGAAAACATGTATACCTTGTTTTGCTCGGTCACTCTACTTCGTCTTAATTGTTCAACCTGGGCATAAAACTCACAAAACTTATTCACCGCGAGCTGAATTGTCAACCACCGATGCATGGGAGAGTTCTTAGTGCGATTCGATTCAAATTCCTTCTCTTTATAAAAGTAATCATATATTCATTCCCAAAAATTTGCACTTGATCGATCAGTGCCTTCAGCTGCATCCGTAGTAGTATTGAGCCATGCAGATACAAGGAGAAAATCTTTATCATTTGTGAAGTTTTTTCCTTTCGCTTTCTTTGAATTGGCCGTTTGATTTGTGATATTATGATGTTATTCAAACGAATATTCCATGTTTTGGTTAATCCCACCGTTGAGAAGATTTGTAAAATATGCATCATCTTGGGAATCCATTTATAAAATTGACCTACATTAAGCACAAAAAAATTAGCAATAATCTAAAGCCCAAATTATATAACAAATATCTAATAAGAAAAATTACATAATTTAAGAAAGATTATAAAATATGCTTTGCATCTTGAGGTAGCCTTTTGAAAAAAAAAAATTTATATGCAAAATTATGTATTCAAATATGAGATAGGTTCCCCTAACCTTTTTTTTTTTTTTTACCATTATTTCTACCATTCGATTTTAAAATGCCAATGTGGGTCCAATATTTTGAGAAACTGACCGTTGAATTACATATTCTGCTTAGATACATTACGTATGGCAAAAACCAGATTGATCCAACGGTCAAATTTTAAAAAATATCACATTAAAGAACTACGATGTTTTTAATTATAATAATTTTTCACATGTAAATTTTTCATAAACCAACCGTTGGATCACTGTGATTTTTGGCATACGTAATGTAGATAAGCAGAATATGTAATCCAACGGTCAGTTTCTCAAAATATTGAACCCACATTACGTATGCGATGGCAACAGAAGATAGAAATAATAGAAAAAAGAATGGTCAGAGGAACCTATCCCTTCAAATATATACAAATAGATGTTAGATAATTTAACAAATACATATAATTAACAATTAATAAATACATAATTTTTAATTTAAAAAAATAAACAAAATTACCTTTGAGGTGGACTTTAAGATGGTTGAAGCATGAAGCCTTTAAAATTTGGGTGAATTCTCATACATAAAATGTGCTGGTATTTATAGTGGTGAAAAGTTGTCCGTTTAATAAATATTACCGTTTGAAAATTAAAGCAGCCAAAGCATTTAACTCAATTCAAATTTTGACCGTTGAGGTTAAAATATATTAAACAGCAGCTTTGGCGAGCTAGTTGCCCTCACCATATGTGGCGAGTGCTTTGGCGAGACATGTAAAATGGCGAGCCATATAGGGAGTCCGTTGGAACTGCATAAAAGGGACTCTACTCGCCAAAATAGGGTAGGATGCTGGTTGGAGTTGCTCTTACTCCATATATATATATATATATATATATATATATATATATATATATTCTATTGAAAGTCAATTCTATTCTATTTAAAATTGATTGCAAATGGAGTTAACACCAACCCCCACCCTCTCCCTCTTTATTTGATGTTCGAACTTTGAACAAGCTCAGGCATATCTACAAGTGTTATGAGAAAGCTCTTGCCATGAGGAATGGGCTTCATTATGGCTTCATCTTACTTTCAGTGGAGGGCATAGTAATATTATTATTGAATTGAACTTGGTGACAAAGTTTCTATTGCCTCAGAGAAGCACAGGTTGGGGCTATTTTTGGTGCCAAACTATGGAAATCCACATTTATTCTAAATGCCCTGTTATATTAGGGGCTTGTTTGGGTTAATGTTTTTAAAAATAATTTTTGGAGCTTAAAATTCCACTTCATCTAAAGAGATGGGGTGATAATCTCTTTTGGACAATTTAAGGAATGATAGGATGGATGGAAAATTTTTCATACTAAAAGTGATTGTAGCAAAAGTTGTGGTGTCTTAACTTTCGTTACAATCACTTCTTATATGAAAAGAGATATTGATGTGCTTTCATATATTCAAATTAGAAACCTCTCTGCCCAACCTTTACTAAATTCAGATGGGTTGAACTAAAATCCACTTGAACCGATCAAAAAAATTATCCAGACCTTAAGCCTCTGTTTAGAACTCTGAAAATTCAAAAAAATAGTAAAAGTGGAAAGAGCAAAATTACTCTAAGAATAAATTTATTTTGTACAAATTTCATTATTTCCCTTTCAAGTGTGTGTGTGTGTGTGAGAGAGAGAGAGAGAGAGAGAGATAGAGAGAGAGAGAATGATTGATAGGAAGATTGATATGAAGAATTCCCAAGAGTAACACCAAATTATTTCATTGACTTGATAGTTGATACAAACTCAAAACATGCGAGAATTTTGTTGGTGTCATTTCAGAACAAAAATATTTCGTGGTCCAGATAGACCTTTTTCAAATTAAAGTTTTGAATATTAATTTGGCTTTTAGCTTCTTGTCACTCCATGCATGCATAGCATTTTCCCTCAATAATTGTATCCACGTAATCCTTCCTTTTTGCTCCCTTACAACTTCCATAAGCATTTTCCCTCAATAATACATGCATAAGCATTTTCCCTCACTTACAACTCAAATCATATTACTGCCCACATATATATATGTAACATGTATAATTTTTCCATCCAAATTTGTTATATTTTTGCTCTAAAAGCATTCTTCATCCATTGATCATTTATCGTGTTACTATTTTTTCTCTCTCTATATTTTGCATTGTTTTTCCCCCTGCTGTATACAAGTTTTATTATTATTATTATTAAAATACAAGTAGTGATTTGATCCATAAACTTACATTTCTGATTAATTAAAAAATTCTTATATATATGGATGGAACGATTTTTTATTTCTAATAAACTTGATATTTGAGAAACATAACATGTATGGGAGCTAAAGATGAAGATATAATCTAATTCTTGACTTCGCAAAATACAAATTTCACAACAAAAATAATAATAATAATAATAATTAAAGTTTGTATATAAAAATTAAATAAAAAATTGTGCCCCTTGAGCCCAACCCAAAAAGATATTGTTTATTTTCTTTCTTTAAAAATTAAAAAAAATAAAAAAAATCTTAAGTGTTTACCTAGATTAACATAAGCTTAATTGAGTCTCAATGGTTCATGTCTATTATTTTATGCGATCGAGTTCTGAGTTCTATTTCTTATGGATGAGAATTAACCTATTTGTTATATTCTGTTCTCATTAACAACTAACCACTAACCCTACTTTATATTTCTCTTGGATGAGAATTGACCTAATTGTGATATCCCTTCCTCATTAACAACTAACCACCAACCTTACTAATGTATATCGCTTGGCAAAAAAACAAAAAAATCTTTATCTAGTCATTTAAATATTAAAGATTTCAATATCTCCACCACATAATCATTAACAAACATAAGGAGCTCAATCTTTTTTTTTTTTTTTTTTTGGTCAGATATAAGCTTAATAATTTATTAGTTAGTAAATTTTGGAGTTAGTTGATGATTGTAGGAATTACATGGATTGAAGAGTTAGTTAATTTCAAAATAATTTTCGTACACTCTCTATCATCTACTGCTTTACAAATAATCACTTAATCATTCCAACAAGCTACCAAAATGCCTATTAAAAGTTTTATAAGAAAAGTTTACGGTTTCACTACTTCAACTGACACTTTTTGCACATTGCACTTCAATAATTTATTTGTAAATATATCGATCCCCTATAATATTGATTTGTAACACTTTATATAAATATAACACTTTTCATCGTTGTCTCAATCGGCAATTTGATTCTCTAATTGGAAAAATAGTTTGGGCTGATTTTTTTTTTCTAATAATAGAATTTTATAGGACATTCTGAGTTATATCATTATTTATCATTGCATAAATTTTTACATTTTTTTATTTACAAATTATTTTTAGCAAATTTATTTTCCTATATAATTTCATAATAAATTCATTGATTAACGAAAGAATGAAAATATTACAAATTAAAACTATAGGAGATCATTGTATTTGGAGGGGAAAAAAATTGGAGTGTGATGTGTGCAAGTTGAAGGGTTAAAACTGTAATTTTATCAAATTTCTTAAACAAAGGAAAGAAAAAGCAAATGTTGAGAGTGGGATTTGAACCCACGCCCTTTCGGACCAGAACCTTAATCTGGCGCCTTAGACCAACTCGGCCATCTCAACATTTGTGTAATTTCTCTTTAGAAAGTAATTTTTAGATATCTTAAGAAACAAGCACTTCTTTGCATTACCTTTCTTCATAGTGCCCAAATACAATTATATGACATTACAATGAAGTGGGGGGCTCTCAAAGTCCAATGGTAGACCTTTGCTTTTTCATCGGTTTTCACACAATGATTCTTTTGTCATTGCACAATATATGCTATATATATATATATATATATATGACTTTTTGAAGACATTCATTATTAAACTATATACCTAGAGCTCTTTTTCTTATTTCATGAGATATTTTGTTCATAAAATACTCTTTTTTATTATTATTATTATTGGATATTTTACGTCAATAATCCTAAATTTTTAAAATATTACGTGAATGAATTCGATTCAAAAATAATTACAAAGATGAACCTATTACTGTTTTTTTAGACTAAAATACCTTTCAAATGGTCAAAATTTGACTTTGACTTTTAATTTTGTGCATAATCCTCAATTCCCAATTTTACATGGAATCTCCAATTTTACACAGAATCTCCAATCCCCAATATTACACAAAATTCTCAATTTTACACAGAATCTCCAAATCCCAATTATACACAGAATCTCCAATCCCAAATTTAACACAGAATTCTTAGGTTTACACATAAGTCAAATCAATATTTAACGCCTGTCATTTCATGTCTTTCAGTAATGATAGGTTTGGAGTTGGAGATTGGAGATTCTTAGTATAATTGGGGATTTTGTGTTAACTTGAGGATTGTAGATCTTTTGTTAAATTGGGGAATCTGTTCATTTCTGAGGATTGGGAAATATATATTAAATTGGAGATTGAGTACAATTTTGGGAATTGTTAACAATTTTATTTATTTATTTATTTATTTTTTAACTTTTGACCGTTTACTTGGTAAAATGGTTGTTATTTTGTCTACGTAAAGATATTTTGGTCCAAAAAAATATTTACGTAATTATCTTTGAATCGGGTTCGTTCAAGTAATATTTTAAAAACTTATAATTATTGACGTAAAATGCCGTTATTATTATTACACGTATCTGTTTAAAACAGTGTTTTAAAAACCGAATCGTTCATTGAACCGGAAAAGTTACCGGGTTAAGGGTCAACCGGTTGAACTGCCGGGTTGAACCGTGACGTCATAAATATATTATTTATTTATTTATTTATTAGAATAAAAGCTATAAATGATTCAAAATATAATTTTTTTAAGATGTTTGTACAATCAATTCATATATTTGAATTTATGTGCAGTCATTACAAATATTGGGACTATTTTAGTTATTTTAGCACCTTTAAAAAAAATTTAAAAAATTATTTAAAAAAAAAAAAACCGGGTTGACCGGTTTGACCGGTTGAACCGCCGGGTTGAACAGTTTATTTGAAAAACGGGTTTTTGTGGGTTGAACCAGCCGGAGAGGGGACCGGTTCCCTGTCCAACCGGTTGAACCGGCCGGTCCGGTCCGGGTTTAATAACATTGGTTTAAAATAATGTTTGATTGGAATTTTTTTTTATTTATGTGTGTAAATTTATTTTTCCATAAATTTAACTAAAATAATGTTGGATCACTGTGATTTTTGGCAGGCATGACATATATGATTGAGGTATCTAATCCAACGGTCAGTTTTCTAGAATTTGCACCGCAATTGGCTCTATAAAAGGGCACCTGATGCAAGAAACATCAAGTGCACCTTATATTAGCACTTCTATATATACACACACACATATATATATATATATATGGGTTCATCTTACACCCATTTTTGACACCCATAAATTACACCCCTCATCTACCATTAGGGGGCGTTTGGTTGTCTGTAAAGAGCTATGTAATGTAATCTCAGATTACATTAAATAGCTTAAATCATGTTTGGCGCGTCATGGTGCGGATGTAATCCACTTTACGGGTGTAATCTATCATGAAGAAAGGCTGTAAAATGGATTGCGCTCTTCAACCAATGTATTCCGGGTAATGTAATGTAATCTACTTTACAGTCAATTAAATTACATTGCTATCCAAACGCATTTCTGGGTAATGTAATGTTATTTCGGGTAATGTAATGTAATCTACTTTACAGTCAATTAAATTACATGGCTATCCAAACGCATTTCTGGGTAATCTAATGTAATTTGACTTCACATTCCCTACTCATCCAAACAAGTGGGATGTAATTTGGAATGTAATTTAAATTACCAATGTAATCAAATTACACTGTAATCTACTTTACAGTCAATTAAATTACATTACATTACATTACAGGCAACCAAACGCCCCCTTAGATCAAAGTCAATCTAAAGGCCATGATATAAACTGACTTTAATAACAAAAAAGCAACCCCCTCTTTTTTTATTATTATTATTATTTCAAAGCAACCCTCTCTCTCTAAGCAGTCTCCATCTCCCCACTGCCCATCTTCATCCTCCCCAGTATTGTCCCTCCAGAACCCACGTCGGTGATCTCCCATCACTCTCACGCTCTCTCTCTCTTTTCTTACCCCTCATCGGCGACGATATTGTGGATCAAAGGCAAAAAATACATGCTTCACCTCCGATGATCATTGCTCATCGCTTCGACGAATATCATCAACGGACTGCTTTGGCGACCTCCACCATTTGATTAAAGCTCATCTAAAAGTCATTAAATGAGCTGCTCTAAACAAAAAAAAAAAGTAGCCCATTTTGACTCGCACTCACTCTTTCTCTCTCTACCCACGAACTGGAGCCTCTCTGCCTTCCTTAACCTACCCCACTGTCTGACAGTCATTCTACCTTGCTTAACCAATGGTTGGTGATTTTGCCACCATTTTCATTGACTGGTGATAGTTCAGTTCAGAGAGGTGTTGAAGGAGGATGTTTGGCGAAGTTTAGTTCCAATTGCATTAATATTGCACATTCAATTAGAATAATAAAATTTACCCTCTCACTTGAAAATTTTTTGCCATGTTCATATCTGTCCGAAACCTTTAATTAATTTTTTTTTTTCCATTTCAGTTTCAATGGCATTAATACAGCCACATTCAATGTGGCAACAACCAAAAGTCCAGTTCCTTTTTATGTTCTCTTCACACAAATTAATTAGACGGCAACCCTTAATTAATTTTTTTCATATTAAAAAAAAAAAAAAAAAACTGAACACAAGTGCATGCAAAGTGAACACAAACTGGTAAGGATGGTTCTGGCTCCATGAAGGAGGAGAAGAGACATGGAGAGAGATATTGTTGTGGGTGAGCAGACGTTTGGTACGTCGGCAAAACTCGTCGGTGATAGTGAGAGGTAGGATAGAAGAGAGGTTTTCGTGGGTGGGTACGGTGCGCAGGTTTAGAGAGAAATGAGTGATAAGTCTTTGCCTTAAGGGATATATATGTCGGCAAAGTGACATCGACGGTGGGGTGGCTGAGGAAGGAAGAGAGGCTCTTATTTGTGGGTATAGGGCGTGGGTAGAGAGAGAGAGGGTCAATGGGTTGCTTCCTTTTTGTTTACAGCAGCTTATTTAATGGCTTCCATGGGCTCGGGTTTGGATGCCGGCGAGGTTACCGGCAGGACAATGCTGGGAGGATGAAGATGGGCAGTGGGGTGATGGGGAGTGCATAGAGAGAGAGAGAGAGAGAGAAAGGAGTGAGTTGCTTTGTCAAAATCAATAAAAAAGAGAGTGAGTTGCTTTTTTTTATTATTAAAATCAGTTTATATTATGTCCCTTGGATTGGCTTTGATCTAATGGTAGACGAGAAGTGTAATTTATGTTAGAAAATTTGAACTTGGAATTTGGATTATCTAGAATTTGATAATATTGTGTTAAATAACAAAACAATGAAATTAAAAGAATAAAACAGAATGTATATTAATTATGTAAAATACATAATTATATACCTAAAAGATGAAGAAGACTAACATAGAATATATATAATAATTGCACTTAAATAAATGACTTACAAGTGTTCCAGAAAATTGAAATAAACTCACCAGTAGAAATTAATTGATGCAGAAATTGATCAAAGCAGGTGTTGGACACTTTGTCCTTAAGACAGATTTCGCCCCTCCACTTGGTGCTTAGAGTTTGATGGACGCCTCCCAAGATACAATGGTCACGTCTGATAGAGGAAGCACTACAATCTGCAGACTCGGCGAACCAGAAAAAGAGGAAGACAACCCACGCGAATTTGGGGATTTTGGGAGTTTTTTTTTTGCTAAATGATTTGGGTCTATTAGTAACCCGCCAACTCGACCCATATTTGTACCGGGTTAGACATTGAATTTGCAGAGAATAAATTCGTAATCTAATCACATTTTAAACGTCGTAAGTCCCTATGTAAAAGTTTGAAAGTACAAGGGACTGATTGTTCACTTTTAAAGTACAGGGGTACAAAGTGTTTTTGGACTAAAGTACAGGAGTGCAAAGTGTATTTTTTCCAAAATTATATTTTAAAATTTTATCACTGGATGTAAGTAGCAAGTAGGTGCTACTAACAATATGGGTGGATGACAATAGAATCATGCAAGAAATAAAGATCGTGAATTTCTAAAAATATTCATGAGTAATTTTTCAAAACTATCATTATTTTCTTTTTATAGCAATACTTATAACGATTCATTGTAGGTATGTATAGCATCGATCTTTCCCTTATTATTTCTTACCAATTTTCTGCAAACCGAAAACCAACGGTGAATACGGTGGGCGAATACGGTGGGCAATGGCATGTGAAAGAATCAATTGGCGCTAGCAACAACGGAGAAAAAGGGAGTGATAATGAGAGACGTATGAGCCCAATTTCATTCCCCCACCGCCAAATTGCCTCGTCTTTTCCACCTTGGATGGCTCTTCACAACTTCACCTTATTGGATATCATCATATAGGATGTCTACGTGGATCGAAAATTTGAACTTATCATCTTACAAGTTTTATTTAATATATCAAGTTAATTAAGATATTAGGTTAAGAAGGGTAAGGTTACCCAAAAAAGAAAAATATATTAGGTTAAGATATTAATTAAGAGTGACGTGGAAGGAGAGTTTTGTTTTTTATATTAAAGTTCAACTTTCTTTTATAAAATCTAAGTAAGTGATTGCCACATAAACCAAAATCAAAAAGTTTTTTCTTTTTTTAACTAAATGATACAAAACTTACCCGTATCGCAAATGTGTATCGGGGTATCTTCAATTATATACTTGAATCCCAATCCTCTCCCCCATGTATAAAATAAAACTCACTAAACGAACAAATCATCATCGCCGACCCAAAATAGGAAAGTTGAAATGTTCTTTCGAAAACAAATTTTTTTTTTATTTCACTAATGGTAATTAATTTGATGATGAACTTGCATTATATGATTTAGTTGGGAGGGATACCTATTGTTAAGCTTTTTAATAAATTATGAAACTCATTATGTTTGTCTATTTTTTGCAATGTACCCAACTAGAGCAATTTATTTGATCGATTGACCCATTAACCAATCAACAAAATGGGTAATTGGCTTGTTTGATTTTGATAACTATGCTACTACATTTGGAGTGCACTTACTACTAAAAATTTGACTTGTTTTAATTGCTAGGATACCCATATTGTAAGGAAAAAAATGTGTTAGACCAACAAAATAATTATATCTGTAACAAATCAAATGTCCTAAAAATTAGTTTAATCTGAATATTTTAGCCTTTTTATTGAAATAAAAGTCCCCCCGGTAAGTGTAAAGTTTGTAAGATATATAGAATAGTAGTGATTTTTTCATATATCCCACCATTATTTATTTTTTATTTTTTAAAATATAATTGATATGTTGTATCATATTAATAAAGTCATGCAATGTGACCATTTAACATATAATTATTATATTAATACCATATTATCAAATTATATTTGAACGACAGTAGCATATTAACGTGACACCATCACATTTAGTAATATTTTATTATTTTTTGCCAAATAATGAGTATCCTAAGTTTACTCCCATCAAATTTTGGACCAACCTAATTCTCATGGTACATATTTCACCAATGCATTCAGTAATTCGAACTCAAGACGACCATTTTCGGCTTTTCGCCATAGTAATGCCATATATCCTAAAAAATCATTTCAAATGAACTATATAACCTTTCATTTAATAGGAGAAAATTTGCTACTCTATAAAAAAAAAAAAAAAAAATGGATTGAATCATTCGCCACATTACATAATCTAAAAAGGACAATAACGGGGTGAGTTGTAAATTCACTAATTTTAAATTCGAAACCAATCAAATCCACTTAGCTAATTACCGATCAAAACTAATAATTCTACGATCCAATGAAATGATGGCAGCTTTATTTGAATTACAATTTTGTCCCAATAGAATTGGGACATGTTGCATTTTCCTACCCTCTCAATTAATTACCACAATATATGGGATTGGGCATTTCATTATCATTTTTAGTGCTTCACCGGGAAGGACTTTAGACTTGACCTAGTTGATCAATAAAAATATTAAAAATTAAAAAAATAAGTTTCACTGCACAAGCAGCAAGCAATTCAGGGAATTATTACTAATAAATGTAAGACATGTGTCCATCATGTGGGGCCCAGCGAATAAAGTTAAAGCTGTCCATCATCTAAATTCCCTTTAATGGTACGATTCCAATTTTGCACAGAACCCAAGGACAACAACTAATCCATCGGTTAACAGATCCGATTTCACAACAAGTAGAATACACTCGCACGTATGCTAGTATATCTCAGTTCCTGCGTTTTCTCTCTCTCTCTCTCTCTCTCTCTCTCTCTGTCTATGAATACTCAGCTAACCCATCCCTTATCTCTCTTTCCCTGTCCTCTCAACGCTCCCTACCAAAAATCTCTGCTTTCCCTTCTCTCCGTCCTCATCCCTTTGAGGAGCCACGTAGGTTGCTCAGGTTAACGCGCTTCTCTCTCTCTGTCTGTCTCTCTCTCTCTCTATATATGTATGTATGTATGTATGTGTGTGTGTGTGTGTGTGTATATCTCAAGATTTTCTACATCTAGTTTCCTCACAGATCTGCGAGGTAATTCTTATAGTTTCATCTGAGTTTTTTTAAATTTCCTTCAGATGCTGTTTGGTTGCCGATAAATTTTTTTAAAAGAAACAGGAATTTTGTCTCTAATTCTCGGTTCTTGAGGAATAAAAATAAAAACTCACCTTGTTTAAGCACAGTAACGATACAAGGCTTAATAAAGTTGATTTTTTTTTTTTTTGCAAAATTTATTTTCTTGTTCTTTTCCTTCGATTTCTCGCAATAATTATGCGTGTATGTATTAAATTTTTGTAAATCTCAATCTCGTTTGTTTATTTTTGTTGGATCTGTAAATCTGTTGTGAAGTTTGATGTGAAATCTGATTGTAAAATACAGGCGTTGTTTCTGCTGATCTTTGATTCATTAAAGAAGATGAATCGCTGCGCGTATGAGCAGAACGCCGTCGCAACCTGTGAAGAGATAAGGATGGAATCGGTGGTTTGTCCCAAACCTCGGCGATTAGGCATCTTAAATCCCTCCGTTAACGACCATATCAGACCTCTAAGATGCTATATCAAGTATGCTTTACGTCTCTAATTCTTTTTCTTCTTTTTTTTTTTTTTTTTTTTTTTTTTTTTTTTTTT
>JAESVK010000608.1:1785405-1807557 GCA_017140935.1 Hamamelis virginiana
TTTTTTTTTTTTTTTTTTTTTTTTTTTTTTTTTTTTTTTTTTTTTTGTACATCACTAAATATGCCATTTTTTTTTCTGTTTTTTTTTCTTTTTTGCTTCTTTTCGATTCCAGTCACCAAGCGGAGATCTCTGATTCAAAAGCAGGGACGGAACTTCTTGATATCATTCTCGCAAAGGTTCTCTCTCTCTCTCTGCTGGCTTTATTGTTTATAAAAAATTTGATTCGTGGACTAGTATCTGGGTTGATTGTCTACTCTAGAAGGAGTAAACATTTCTGCGAGAAAGCGTGTTTACTTTCATGGAAAATATTTCCAGTATTTTTTTTTTTTTGTGTGTGAGAGAGAGAGAAAAGAACAACACTTCCAAATATAAAAAGTATTTTTTACATCAGCTAAATGTGTTTTCATTTAAAAAAAAAAAAAAAGCAATAATCTTTGACACTTTTTCAATCATTTTTACAAAGAGTAGGTTTTTGAGTAGGCAAGTCAAGACACCCCATTTCCATCATTACATCACATTGGTATTCTATTTAGTCGGTATTAATTTGATTAAAAATATATCAAAATAGACACAGGCCGTTACTATCAGATGAGAGAAATTGAACTTTGATGATATTTGCAATTAGATGACAGTAACATTTTATAATTAAATTTTATGCATGGAATCATTGAAGGGATTATACCTTGGAATTTGTCAGTACTTTCATAGTAGCTATTTAATATTGGGAAACAAATTGAAGAAGTATCATTAGGATCCGGATCATTTCAAGTGGAAAATGTTTCTAGAAAAATAATTTCTCGACAAATTATGTTTGACATATATACAGGTGATCTTTAATCAAAGCCAACTAAGAGATGATAAAATCTCCTTTAGCTTTGCTGTTAAATATGCGTATTTGGACACTTGTAGCCTCAAAGGATAACAAACAAGTGAAACAACCCCCCAAAAAAAAAATCTTCATGGGACTATTTTCTATGGAAACAAACAAACATATCCTTATGATTAACCCAATTCATATTTTTTTTTCTTATTAATTTTTACAGAGAGGTTATGGTGCGGAGAAATCAAGCACTCAAGTGGCTACATCTCCACCATTTTTCATCGGCTCTCCACCAAGCAGGGCTTCAAACCCTGTAATTCAAGATGCCCAATTCGGCAACGACAAAATCGCCCCATTATCTCCAGTGCCAACATCTCCATCATCCTCAGCTCGCAAAGGAGGAGGATAC
Source organism: Hamamelis virginiana (assembly GCA_017140935.1). Lineage (NCBI taxonomy): Eukaryota > Viridiplantae > Streptophyta > Magnoliopsida > Saxifragales > Hamamelidaceae > Hamamelis > Hamamelis virginiana. Next base: position 1,786,635 of record JAESVK010000608.1, read on the forward strand.
AGTAGGATGAAATTTGGGCACAAGCCGGCTGCAGTGAGAATTGAAGGGTTCGATTGTTTAAGTAGAGATAGGCGAAATTGCAGCATCTCTGCTGTGGCTTAAACAACCAACCTCAATAGGCATTAGAGGTGATTTTGGGAGAGGAGAGGAGGGAAGCTAATATTAAAAAGAGTCTGTACATACACTGCTGAGTTTTGTTTAAATTTCATATATATATATATATATATATATATATATATATATGAATGTCTGTATGTAAACTGGTGATGAGAGATGTTAATTTTGAAGAATAAAAGAGAGAGGCAAACCTTTTCTCTGTTGGGTTTTTGGTTGGGCATGGCTGGGGTCTTTGATAATTGAGACTTGGTAGTTTGTGACTGTTTTTGTCCATCACTCTCTTCTTCCTTGTAATTGTAATTTGATGGGAAGGAGGATATGGTCTTTTGATTGTTTTTTTTTTAAGACGTGCGACCATTAATAATTGTTGTATAGAAGCACGTGGTATTAAACTTGTAGACTCAGCTTATTTATGGCTCTTGTGAATATATTTTCGTGGTGTTTACTCATTATTATAGCCTCAATTTTTTATTCCGAATTTTCTTTGCTTGTACTTTTATTTTTATGGGAAATGCTAAATTATCTCAAAAAAAAAAAAAAAAAAAAAAAGTGTTCTTAATAATGTTGCAAATGATTTAATATATATATTTTTTTTTTCACGGAGGCAACCTTTGAAAAAGGTGAAAGGCTTGGATACATAAAGGACGCTTTTTTTAGAGATTAATTTGTAGTATTACTTTATTTTTATTTTCAAAATTACCACACTCTCTCCTAATTTAACTCCATGCTTTGAGAAAACGTAATTTTTTTTTTTTTTTAAAATGTAATAATTGCACCTTTTATGTAATCGTTATTTATTATTTTTTTTTCAGGTTTACCTACTTTAAATACTAAAGTCATTTCAACAAAGTACACTCCAAAAATAGTTGTAATTTATAAATATATGTAAGAATGTTATTGGACATTTTATAATATTCATGCACTGATTTTCAAAATATTAAATTTTATAATTTCAAAATGTTAAATTATTTTTTGCAGACAAAAAATAAAAAATATGCAACTAAAATGGGACAGAAGGAGTACTTCAATTATATATTTAATCTATTTTTGACCACTCATCCCATGTGGAAAAATTATTTTTACAATAATGCTATATATCAAAAATTATGTCCTCAAAAACCATCCAAAATGAATTATAACTCTTTATTTATTACAGAGATAGAATTTATCAAAAAAGAGAAGGATTGGATTATCCGTCACATTATTTGGAATACACTTTTGATATTACTTTTTTGATGTGAATGACATATCATACACCAATTAATTAAGGTGAGTGAAAATATATGAAAGAATTAAATAGGCAATTGAAAGAATTATTATTATTTTATTTATATGATTAGAAGATAAATAGAATTTACAAATTAGAATATTCGATATTATCATTTTATAATTTAGTAGATTTGTTGGCGATCGGATCTTTGACATATAATCAAATTGGTGAGAAAATGATATATGCTGTGAAAATAGGAAATTGACATTCACACACACACACATATATATATATATGGGTCCGTGTAGGAATTGGAGACTACGTCGTCTTTTGTTTGGGATATACGATGTGGTTGGGTTGTCTTTGGTTTTATCCACACCCATTGACAGGTCATATTCATAATTGTTTATTTCTTTTGAGCGCATAATTGAAAGCATGGGTCCAAACAGTGATACCCACCACCAAACATTAGCCTGACGTTTGCATGACTCTGGAAACCATTGCCGCTCACTTACTACTTACTACTTGCACTGCTTCATTTCTCTCTCCATGGAAATACATATATATATATATACGGGAAAATTGCTATTTGCTCCACTTCATGTATCATATGTGCTCACTTGGCCACGACAGGCCCTGAGATTTGGGAGGCCTTAAGCGAACTTCTTAAATGGGGCTCTAAGAAATTCTTAAGAAATTTTCAATGTTTATATATCAAAATTTATTTCTCATATGATAATGTTTCGATTAAAAAAAATAACAATAAGAAGCTAATACAAAAGCACGTCTAAAGTCTTAAATCAAAATCTAAAAATCTCAATCTTATAACAGAGGACAATAATATATTATAAATCTATAATACCAAGCAAATATAAAGTCCTAAATCTAGGGGTGTGTGCGGGTCGGGTAAGGGCGGGTGGAGGGTAAAACCGCCAACCAACCCGCCCTTGGCGGGTGGCTAATTCTCACACCCGCCAACCAACCCGCCTACCTCAATAACCGGCGGATTGATTAAATATATAGCGGGTTTCAACCGGCGGGTTGGGCGGATTGAGCGGGTGAAGCATTACTTTTTTTTTAAAATAAACACCTAAAGTTCTTAAAATCTTTTTAACAAGTAAAAACACCTCAAATTCGTATATAACAATGCAATATTGTGTTATTTAGTAATTAAACTATAATCCAAACAATTCTTCCAATAATAATAAACTAAAGTGCCAAAATAAATTGCCCTACAACAATAGAAGCTACTAACTAGATACATAATAATATAGGTTTATTATTATTAAAAAATCTTACAAACTAACACATGGTTTCACATTCAAAATTGAAAGAATATCAAATCTAATAAGTGCATATTCAAACTATCATAATAAACATCTCTAAAAAAATAAAAAACACTAACTTGCAAGCATATCCAATTAAGGGAAAATATAATGTAGGAATGAAATTTATTTTATTCAAATATATGATTTATTTATATATAATTATTTGGCGGGTGGTGGGCGGGTTGTCACCTCTATACCCGCCAACCGACCCCACCCGCCAAAAATTCATCAAATCCACCAAACCCAACCCGCCTAACCATTGTAACCGCGGATTGCGGATGGGGTCGGGGTGGGTGGGGTCGGGTCCGGCGGGTTGGGCGGGTTTTTGCACACCCTTACCTAAATCCTAAATTTAAAATCCTAAATAAAAAATTTCAATCTCATATCAAATAAATAATAATAATAATAAATTGAAAACAAATAGATAACAATAAAGAAAAAAAAAAATGGTTGCTTACTTGCTTTCTTTGAGTTCTTCAAGTTGGGGTCCTTCCGTCCTTGGAGAGTGGAGACTCTAGGGAGGAATTAGAGGATAAGAGATGGAGAAACAATTTTTTTTTTTCCCACAAGAGACAAACAATCAACCAATCTAAGGGAGGGGAAAAACCAAAAAGAATAGAGAGTTTTTCTTTTTTTTTTTCTCACAAGAGATAAGTAATCAGGCATCAAGGGAGGGGAAAGAGATGAAAATGATAGAGAGAGAAGAAGGAAAGAGAAAGGGACTTTTCATATGCCAAAAAGTCAAAAAAAAAAAAAAAAAGAGGCAATCTTCAGGTGAAAGTTTCGGCACATGGGAACTACAAGTAATTATAATTTATTTGAAAGAGGGCTGGCTTGTTGCACAGGCTTTAAAATCAGGATTTGGGCCATTCTTTAAATTATTAGTCCAAGCCCAATCCTAAATGTCTTATGGTCTATGGAGAGGGGGATTTTTTTTTTGGGCTAGGATGTAATATATATGAACTAAGGATATTGGAGGGGGCTTTTTTTTTCCCTATAGATAATGGGGGCCTAAAGCAGCCGCAGGGCCGGCCCTACACTTGGCATGCCTTAATTATAAGCGAGGAAAGAAAATTATGAAAATGAAAAGAAAAGAATGGGAAATCAAACATGTTAAGTATATTATGGGCCCTTTTGCATTAGTTTTTTCTAGAATCACTTTTGGAGCTTAAAATTTGGCTTAATCTAAGAGGAGGAATGATAATCACTTTTAAACAACTTGAGAGATGATAGGATGTATGGCAAAAACTTTACATTAATAGTGATTGTGGCGAAAGGTAGGATGTCCCAACTTTTATCACAATCACTTTTAGTATGAAAATTTTGATATGTGAAGAGATAATTTGAAATATGTAAATAAATTGTTATCCAAAAGTGATTTGAGCAAAAGCTAATGCAAACAGGCCCTAAATAAGTCAAGGACAAAAGTTTATGCAAATAGTAAAACACAATGTTATCAAACCCAGACCAACCCGGCCAGTTCAATCGGTTAAACCGGGAACCGATCCCCTCTCCGATTGGTTTAACCCACAAAAACTCATTCAATTCAAAAACTGTTCAACCTGGTCAACCGGAGATTAAACTGGTCAACCCGTTTTTTATTTTTTTTTTTTTATTTATTTATTTTTTAAAATGCTAAAATGACTTAAATAGCTCCAATTTTTAAAAAATTTCTCAAAGCCAAGAAGGCTAAAAAGGCAAATTAGTCTAAAAAAATCCCAAATAGCAAAAAGAAACCCAAGCACCTAATTTAATAATACAATATTCTTATCTTGCATTTTAAAAAATATATATAATAAAGATTGATAAATAGTAATTTTCAATTTTCAATTTTTATGACTGTACATAAATTCAAATATATGAATTGATTGTACAAACATTTAAAAAAATTATATTTTGAATCATTTACAGTTTTTATTTTAATAAATAAATAAATAATATATTTATGACATCACGGTTCAACCCGGTTGAACCGATTGACCCTTAACTTGGTATCTTTTTCGGTTCGATGAGGTTTTAAAACAATGGTAAAACACACACACACACATATATAGGGGTCAAGTTCCGGTGACACATGGTTCTTACCCATAATTTGATACGCAGTTTGTAAAATCCGACACAAGCTAGGTATTTTAAAAACCGACCGTTGGATTAATTAGATATGCCGCTTATACTTCATTTACGCCAAAAATCACATTAATCCAACAACTGGTTTTTTCATAAAATCAATTATGAAAAACTATGACAGTTTCCCACAGTTTTTTTTTTTTTCTTTTTTTTTACAATTTATTTCAAAGCTGTGATATTGTGTCAAAGGTAGCAGTTGGATAAATGTGATTTTTTTATAAGAGCTTCTTGCATCAGGTGCCCTCTTGTAGAGCCACTTGCAGTAAATTTTTTGAAAAACTGACCGTTACATTAGATATTCCTATAATATATGTCATGTCTGCCAAAAATCACAGTAATTGAACGGTTGGTTTTTGAAAAATGTAACTTTGAAAAACTGACTTTTTTGTTCTTAAAAATGTTATCATTTTTTAGCAGTCGGTTTTCTTAGAAACTAACCATTGGATCACTGTGATTTTTGGCAGGCATTGTTAGCCCTATGGTTTCAATCATATTTTGGTAAATGATTTATCCCACATTGTTATATAATTTTGATGATAACAAACATTGTGTTATGATTATGCATATGAATACTCATTGAACATTTTGATATATGTCAAACCTTTCAAATGGACTTGTGGCTTATTTTATTAAATGGATGTATTGGCTAACTTTGTTGAACATTTGTTTATCCTATGTTTCTTGCATATTCTTCATATTACATTCATGCTTATAAGAAACAGGATTTGAGCCTTTCAACAAAGATGAACATTCAACATTGCTTGAAGCAACCATGAAGCTCATGCTCTCCAAGTGTGCTCCCATGTGAATATGGATAGTTATATATTCACTAAGGACTATAAAGAGAACCATTCAAAGATGAAGTCTTGCTCAAGCCTATTTTATGCCAATCAAGCCTAGCACAAGATTTGAAGATTTCAAGCTTATAAAGACCTTGTATGTATCTTGTGTGAGTGTTTAGGCATTATATTTGTGAATCTCTCATTTAGGATCGAACTACATTGGCTCATTAAGAATGACTTAAAGACCATAGGTTTTAAACTTGGAAAATCTCATTTTGGCCAAAAGTTATTTTAAGCTCATAGTGAACTTTATGGACCCAAAAGACAAAATGCTTTTATACTTATTGTTTTGGCTTAAACATCTTTTGGAAACATTTTTGAACTTGCCAAGACTTGTGTGAACAAGTGATTTTGTTGAGCATGTGTTTAAACTTTTGAAAAAGACTGTTTTTAAGTATTTTTACTCAAACAGTCGACTGTTTGTTTCAAGACAGTCAACTGTCTGAGTAAAACAGTAGACTGTTTGAGACAGTGGCTTTGTTTTACGAACTCAAAATCCCTAGTCGACTAACAACCCTTTCCTAGTTGACTAACCGAGCCCGGAACTCAATAACGGCTAGTTTTTGACAAACCTAAACGACTCTATTTTGCTTTCTAACAACCATCTCTTTTGAGGGGTCTATATGTACTCATTTCATAAGTCTTAAACAAGCTAATGATCATACACAAACTCAAGCTTATCTAGTATTCATAATTCTTGTGTGATTTAATTACTTTGAATCATCATTCTCTCTTAAGCCCTTTAATAGTTCTTAATCTTTGAGAGATATTAGTGAGAGCTTCATTATTGTACATCTTCTACTCATTAAGGAGTCTTCTTTATTGTACTCAAACTTCATCTTGTATCTTGTGAGTTGTAAGGGTTTACTGAAACCCTTGTAGGTGAGCATCTACCACCTAGAAAGTAGATTGTGGGTGAGTTGTCTTCCACCTTGAAAGAAGGCAAAGTGTAAAGGTTTCTCCACCTTGAAGGAGTGATCTATAGTGGATTGTGGAATCCTCAAGACGGAGCTCTTGAGGCGTGGATGTAGGCGAAGACCGAACTACGTTAACTCTTGTGTTTGAATCTTTCTAACTCTTCTCTTGCATTTCAATTTATATACTTGCTATATATTGTTGAGTTGTGATTCTTTCTTGCTCTCTCATTTCCAATTAAATTTGTTAACTTGTTTTTCTTCCGTTGAATTTAATTGATCCATAATTTTTATATGATAATTATTTTGAAAAGTTTGCATAACCTCTATTCACCCCCTAGAGGTATATCCTTGGGCCAACAAATGACATACATTATAGAGGTATCTAATCCAACGGTCAATTTTCCAAAATTTGCACTGCAAGTAGCTCTACAAGAGAGCACCTGATGCAAGATGCATTAGGTGCACCTCACCATAGCACCTCTTATATATATATAGTTAATTAGCATATCCTTATATATCTTATGTGAGCATGAAGTTAATAAATAATTGTGGGATACATATTTTGAAAAATTGACAATTGAATTAGATATTCTTCTCATGGATGTCATATATGCCAAAAATCACAGTGATCCAATTTAAACATCTCAAAATATAGACCAGAAAAACTGTGACCAATGAAAATAATTTTTATCAATGACATTTTTGAGAAACTTACTGTTGGATTATTATAATTTTTGGCATGCATGACATACATATGTATTGCGTCTGATCTAACAGTCAATTTTTCTAAACATGTATACATCTCACAATTATCTACTAGCTTCATGCTTACATAAACTTATATAAGCATATGTTGACTGGATCATTCCCCCCCCTCTCTCTCTCTCTCTATTTATATATACAGAAATGTTCCTATTAGCATATGCTGACTTTTGCATGATGCTCATAGGTAATTGTGAGATAAATATTTTAAAAGAACTAATGGTTGGACTAGATAATATGAATATATATGTCACATATGCCAAAAATCACAATTATCCAATGATCGGTTTCTTAGATATGTCACTAAGAAAAACTATGACAGTTTTTAGTGCTCAGAATTTTTCACGCAGTCTGTATTTTCAGATGCTGATATCATATCATTATGATATTTGGCAAACGTGACATCCATAACAAGAGTATCTAATCCAATGGTCAATTTTTCAAAATATGCATCCCACAAGTAAGCATGTGTTGATAAGAATATTATTTTCAGTAGTCAGAATTTTTCACGTACAGTCTATATTTTGAGATACTGATATTAGAACACTATAATATTTGGCAGACGTGACATTCATAACAAGAGTATCTCATCCCACAAGTGAGCATGTGCTGATAAGAATATTACTCTCTCTCTCTCTCTAGAAAGAGAGAGAGAGATGAACCTCACAGCATATGCTGATTTTTGCGAAAGTCAGTATGAGGCCAATAGGTAATTATCGAATATGTATTTTGAAAAATTGATCGTTGACTCTCTCTCTCTTTTTATATAGAAGAGATAGAGAGAGAGAGATCAACCTCACAACATATGCTGACTTTTGCGAAAGTCAGTATGAGGCCGATAGGTAATTATAGGATATGTATTTTGAAAAACTGATCGTTGAATATTTGGATTATATATATATATCTATATATATATATATATGTCATGCCTGCCAAAAATTCAAGTGGTCCAACAATTGGTTTTTAAAAAAACTGATTATAAAAAAATGATGAATATATCAAATTTCCATATGAAGATGGGTTGGGTATAGATAGTGAGATTATGTCCGGTAAATTTCCACGAGTAAAGTTGAAATATTTAAATATGGAGAATGGAAATCACTTCTTGGGCGCTCCCTTTATTAAAAATGTGAAGGCCAAGAGGCCCCATCAGGATTAGTTATACCCTCATTAAAATTATTTTTGGAGCTTTAAATTTTATATGATAGGGTGATAATAATTTCTAAACAATTTAATGAGTGATAGAATGGTTGGCTAAAGTAGTCTTCTAGCTTTTTCTACAATTAATTTTAGTATGAAAATTTTAATACGTGAAGAAACGGTTTGGACATAACTCTAAAGAAATATCTATACTATATATAAAAGTGGGAATCTTCCAAAAAAAACTATTGAACAAAATATCTTTATATAATTATATAAAAGGGTAATATTCCCTTACACCCTATTTTGACACCTATGTTTACACCTCGTTCACAAATTACTATTTTAAGTCAAACATTTTGAGAAACCGACAATTAGATTAGATACTTATTTTATGTTTGCCATATATGAAAAAAATCGGAGTGATCCAACGGTTAGTTTTTGAAAAATATCATTTTGAAGAACTACTATATTTTTTTGTTAATAAAAAACATCACAGTTTTTATAGTGATATCTCTTAAAATCTAATCGTTGAATCACTATGATTTTTAGCATACATGACATGCATTAGAAAGGTATCGAATCCAACAGTAAGTTCGTTAAAATATTCATCATAGGTAGTGTTTTGAAAATAAGGTATAAACATAGGTCTCAAAATAGGTAGGGCTGCAACTCGGAGAAGGTAAAATCGGAAACCGGTTCAATCCGATCAATTCGGACAAGATCAGAATCGGTCCGAATTGAATTCAGATTCGTCCTGGGTCCAATTCTTCAATCTAAATTCAATTTGGACTGGTCCTCGGATTTGGCTTTTTGGGAACCGGTCTAATCCGAAATCCGAATTCAATTCCCTACTTATGTATACCATGTATGCCAAAAATCATAATGATTCAATGGTTGATTTTTGAAAAATGTCACTGTGAAAAATTATTATAATATGATATTTTAAGAAATATTAAAATTTTTAATAGTGAGATATTTTAAAATCTGATCATTGGATCAATTTGATTTTTGGTATGTATAATTTACATAAGTAGGATACTTAATTTCTTAATAGTATTTCGAATTTTTATATATATAAATATATAATAATTATTATGGTTTTGTTTGTTTTTGTGTATAAATTTTTTTCTCCTTTTGGAAGTTTATTTTGGATTATTGGACTAAATTTTTTTTATTTTTTTTTATTGTTACTTTACATAATGGTTAATACTTAATTGTTATTTTGTTCAATTATTTAATTATGTGAAAGGATGAACTTTACGTTGTTACTTGTTATAACAGAGAAAAAATCAAGTCTTTATGTAGCTATAATTGAATTGAATATTAGGAAATTTTTTAAAATTTTATTTCATTTTTCTTTTAATGAAGAACAGTGGTTCAATCCAGTCCAATCTGAATTGAATTAGGATTGGTTCATAACAGGTCCGAATTCAATTCGGATTAGTACTGGTCCTTAAAAGCCTAATCCAAATTAATTCGGATTGATCATCATTTACCTCCAACCCGATTTGATTCGATTTGAGTGGCACCCTTAAAAATAGGGTGTAAGGGGTGAAAGAAAGTGATCAATAAAGATTCGCAGTGGAAGACAAATTATAAAAATTTTATAAAACATTGAATCCTTCCATCACAATCAAATCAAGGAACGAACAAGCATAGGATCATGAATATAATACAAGAACAATATTTAAAACAAATAAATACACTTACTTATATTGTCTTTGTTGAAACCTCGAATCGCATCTAAGTTTCAAAGCGTATGAAGCCTCCAACGGTATCCACACGAACTCAAGACCCTTTAACTTTCTTGCGATTGATCAACGCTTGATCAAAACCAAGCTAGAGAGGGAGAGAAGACAACTAACAGCCATGGGAGAACTCCCTAGGTCACGGCCACACTAGGTGGGTGATAATGATGACAGCCTTCTCTTCTATTTTAGGGTTAGGTGGACTTAGTGCTAGCATGCACTCATCCCTATGTATTTATAGGCAGATACTAGGGTTTCTAATTTGCAACTTGGTCCTCCCTAATTAACAATTAATTAAAGAGACCATATAAGTTACATAAATTAGAGACTTACCCCTCACAAATTAAAGAGCTCTTTTGTGTCCTTTTATGTGTGACCCTTTGGGTTCACACCAACCTAATAGTGGAAGAGACTCCTCAATGTCTCCTATAAATAGAAACTTTCTATTTATGGTTCAATTGAAACAATTCAATTTTGCCCTTAATGATAACACTTTATCATTAAGCCTTCACTAGTCATGAGTGACATCTAGCAACATATCATGACGTACTCTAGGTGTGGGTGAATAGTAAAACTAAATGAACCCTTTATGTTACTTAATTCTCCATCCCCTAATGTCACTGTTAAGATAATCGGGTATGGTTATAAGTCAAACCCTTTCTTAACAACTTGTCATATGTTCTACAAAATCTAATCTCATTAAGATGAACCTGATAAAACTCTTTCACGGTTCACCTATCACTATGGCCATAGATTTAAACTGAGAATTATCTTTGTGAATAGACCCTAACATTCTCTCTCATCAAAGTGAGAGTGATGATTCCTTCTTGCGCACTCATTTACCTTCATACATAACCTACTAGAGCCAATGAGTACTGATTACACCCTAATGGTTAAAGATGTACGAGATACTTTCAAACTCTAATAACTTATGCACAAGATAACTATGGTATCTCAGGTCTAAGGATTACCAAATAAATGAATGTAAAATAAGAATATTATTTTGATATAAACTACATAAGAATATTTTTGCAGATCATGTTCAGTGTACATATTTTCTAATATGCACCCACAGATTAACTATAGTGCCACTACACAGATAAGAAAGACTACATATCATCCCATTGGAGCTAGTTTAAATCTGTGCTACTCTTAATGATTTATAAATGTCCACTTTAATAAACCTATGAGTAGGAACTTCTTTAGAATGAATATGTATAAGAAATATAAGTCTCCCTATCTCAACAACTTGATATACATATTTCTCTTATAATTTATTCATGGACCTTATCATATATATTTAAATATACAAGACAAGTTATATCTTCTAATCAATATAATATAAAATTGATATGCTCTTTAGGATTTGTTTTAGGGCATATCTCCAACAAGGGGAACATGACTGTGAACCAGCCAACCTGATCGGCAGGCCTCTCGTTCACTTTGGGGAGTGTTATCTTGAGTGGATTGTGGATGATGTTTATTCGTCTCGATTTATCCTTCTATATTATCCACATTTATCCTTCTCTATTATCCACTCAAGATTGGGTTTTTGAAAAAGGATAAGAGTTTATAAAAAACTAGGAGTCGCTACCTTATTTTTAGGAACAAGGAAATCACAAAAAGAGTTTTATTTTCAATAAAACATTAACCCCATATTTTGGAAAAAGCATGGTCTTTGAATCAAAGTTGGATTCGGGGGCTAGGTTACAAAGTGGGAAGGTTCCAAGGAACTCCTTGTAGGCACCCACCTCGCCCTAATTAAAGGTCTCCTAATTAAGTTTGGGCTTTATCAAAATCTTTTCAAAATAATCCTAGTATATCTAATCAACCACAAAATATGAATATTAATATATAATAATAATAATATATAGTACAAAAGTATATACAATCCTAAGGATCTTAGGAGATTAGAAGTCAACCTAAGATTGGACTTGCGCCCTATTGACTGCCTACGTACCTTACCAAGTGCTTGATAAAGATCAAAGTCCACGTAGTTCGATTACCCTATGACTCTCCAATTGTAATAAACCACATAATCGTAGAGATTCTATCTTCTCTTGGACTCTAGCTTCGAGAGTTTGAGTTTGATCAAAACACTTGTTATGAGAGATGGAATTTCATTCCATTTTGAATTCTTTCAAAATCACTTTTTAGAATTATTCTCGAAGTAGAATCCTAAGTAAAGTAGAACTCTATTCTTATTGTAATTTTTACAACAAAGAAGAGTCCTAAGTGGGATCAAGTGACCCCCCATAATCCTAGGGTTTCTAGCTAATCCTAGGTTAGTCTAAATACCTATAACACTATGATATGCATGCTGAAATTTCTGAAAAATAAATAAAAAATATAATCAAGAGTGCAAATAATGCATGAAAATGTCCTAAATGAAAATCTAAGTTAGGTATGTGAACCTAGGCATGTTTCTATGTTGATTTTGGCCTAAAAAAATGAGTTTTAGTGCACTTTTAGGTCACTTTAAATCCATGGACAGATTTGAAAGTAATCAAAAAGTGTACTTAAAAACCCTAAAACAATGAATAAAAAATGAGTAAAAGAATGCACTAAATGCAACCTAATATGCATGCTAAACTACCATTAAAACATAACATTTAATCACAAGGGAAGGAACTCACCTTTGCATGCTCCCTCGAACACATTTTTATATATCAATCAAACATCCCAAATGATAAAAATAAACTATGATGAGAATAATACTAATACTTAACTTAGATAGATTAACAACCTAATATGAACAACACAAATTTATCCTAAAAATACTAGCATGTGATTTTAAAATTAACCTAACATTATTACTAACCTAAAAGACTTAAACATGCATGAACTTAATCCTAAATAATCAATCCTAATATGATATGATTAAAGAAAAATAGAATAAGAGAAATATGCATATATAAACTAGCCTATCATGCATACTAATAAAAACCTAAACTATGCATACTAACAATGAACTAAACCCTATACATACTAACAATGAACTAAACCCTATATATACTAAGAAAATAAAACCTAACCTAGCATGATCATAAAAGAAAAAGAAGAACAAGAATAAGAAAAGAAAACTGCAAAAAAACTTTAAAATACTAACCTCTTTCTCTGCCTCCTTGCTTCGAGCCTTCTCCTCAAGCTCCAAACCTTCTTCTCAAACTCCAAGGACTCTAAGGACCTCAAAGACTTTAAAACTTAAGCTAGAGTGCTATGGGGGAAGCTTGTGCAATTGCTCAAGCCTCTACTCTCCAAGCTAGCTCTCTAAAGCTTATTTCTGTCTGTTGAAACTGATTCTAGGGCCCTCAGGGAGGCCTGAGTTTGATCAATGGCTGTGTTTAAATCTCCTATGAATGATCAAAGGGCTCAAAACCAGTCTTCCAAGGTGTTCATACTCATCCAAAAGTCCCCATGGCTGAACTAGACACATGGCAGGGCTTGAAAGAGTCCCGAGCAAAAAAACCATTGAAGCAGAGCAATTATTGGCTAACATAATCGATGGTCATCCTCCTTGGGACGGTTGGCCGTCCTTCATGGACGGTTGGCCTTCCCTTGGTGGATGGTTGTCAATCCTTCATGCTATGTGGGCCTAACTCAGCCCGTTTTGATCCAGTTTCGGCTTTTTTCGGCTTTTCGGACCCGTTTTAAGTCCAAATTTGACAATTCAAGCGCCGAAATGATCGTGATTCGATTGTTCATGTTTTAAGAAGTGTTTTAAGTGAAAATGTATGATCGAGGTCAAAGGTTTAGGGAAAATTCGACCGATTAGCTGTTTAGGGTCTGCCGGGCCCAAATTAGGGTTTTGAAATTTGCTAATCGATTGCTCTCGAAATCATTTCTTCATCTCGAAACAAGTTTTAAAACGTTTTAAGAAAGTGTTTTGAAGCCTTTGAAAGCTTTGGTTTGATAAAAATATCGAATCCCGGTCACTTCCGGTCGAAACTCTAATATGGGCTTGAAAGGGCCTTTCGAGCCTTAAGAACCAAACATGAGCCAGAAGGCTCAACAGGCCTTGCCACTGATCAACTTAGCTATTAAACACACCCTAAATATCCATGCCAAAGTTTCGGGACAATTCGAGACAAAATCGACAGCCATTCAGAGCCTTTATGATTCGAAGGATAGCACTGCATTTCAAGTCACAAAAGACCTTATTTTCTATCAAGCCTGGCTCAGAATGCCATGAAACTATACTCTCTAAAAACTAAATGCAAAAAGAACCGACTCAATCTAACCTAAAAACCTACATACGATAATGACCTCTAACTAACTACCTACAAAGGGTAAAACTGACAACTTAGGGTTTTGACACCCTATTTCATTTCTAAACATAGGCAACCATTCATGACCATACTCATGATCAAAAATGGATGTCTACAATGACCCATTATAAAATACATAAATAGACATAGTATCATTAAATTCTACCAATTAAAATAAAAATACTTTATAATTGAATTAAAATTACTTATAAATACTAATGTGTTGTCCAAGTCCAAGTCCAAGTTGTAGGTCCAAGGGGCTGCAAACGAAACGAGCCAAGCCAAGCCAAGCTTTTGGTTGCTCAAGCTTGGCTTGGTCAAAGGATTGATTATTTAAGTTCAAGCCAAGCTTGAGCCTAAGTTAAATGAGCTAAACTTTGATATGTTTGAATTTGGCTTGTTTATTATCGAGCTTGTTCGTGAGCTATTCACGAACGGCTTGATTAATTTTCAATCTTAAGTTACAATAAGGGAAAGTTTAAACTTAACTTAGAAAGCTTAAAAAATGACTTCTATATACTTTATTTATATTGGAAATAAAATATTCAAGCCAAAAATAAAGTCATGAATATGTTGAGCTTATTCAAGCCTAAATTATAATTTTTTTATGAGTCTAAACACAAGTTTTTAATGAGCTTGTTCACGAGTCTACTAACAAGTTTGTCACGAACACAAATGAGCCGAACCTAGGCATGCTTGAGCTTGGCTTATTTATTAAACGAGCCTAAATTTCAGGCTTGGGCTCGGCTTGTTTAATAAATAAACAAACTTGAGCCGAACTGTTATCGAACGCATTTGCGAGCTGTTCATGAGCGACTCGGCTCATTTGAAGCCCGTCCAATTGAATTTTTCTAACATGGTCCCACTAAGTTTCATCAATCACAACAAGTCTTCTAATATAAAATTTTATAAATTAGAGTAAAAATATTCTTAATTAGATTAATTTTTTTATAAATACTAATTCATATCTAAATAAAATTAACATGATTTTTCAAACAATTAATTACTATAAAATACTATATAAATTACTCTCTATTTCTTATTTTCATTAAAAAAAAAAAAAAAAAAGCGCTAAGACTTGTAGTAGTATTGAAACTTTTTTTTAATGACAAATTTATTTTTTTTTTTGCTTGCAAAAATTCAAATGTGCAAAGCACCATATCTAGTATATGTTAATATATAGATTTCATAAAATGATTTTAGACAAAGTTGATAATGGGATGAAAATTTATGCATGAACCGTACCACTTGGGTCCATATATCACTAGGGTAAGATGAATTTCAAAAATTAATAAATTTAAAGGTAAAAGTAAAAATAAACAGGTGTACGTACGTATTTGTCTATTCGCTGATTTGCTTTGCCATGAGTTCTAATCCCATCACCTCCGATTCTCTCTCATAATCCCGAGCATATATATATATATATATATATATATATATGTCCAATTGTTGAGGAGTAGGGGCATGCTTGGCGAGTTTTCATTTAACTCACTAGAGAGAGAGAGAGAAAATAAGGGTAGTCATGAGCCGGAGTCACTCTTGCCCAAATTAGAATATTTATTATTATTCTTTTCAATTTTTTTTTTTGTTTGTATTTTTCATTTGACATAACAACTTATGTACGGTACTATCAAAATCACTTAACGTGATAGTTGATATCGACTCTTAATTAAGGCCGGGATCATATCACTTTTGGGCACTATTTTATCTTCCTTAATTTTTACGACGCATAGACATTTGTCCATAAAAATTAAATAAAATTTCTCGTACTAAAAAATGCACGAAAATAGAAATTAATTTTGTCATACTATCACATATATATATATATATATATATATATATACATATATGGATGGGTCAAGTTCCCCTTACACCCTATTTTGACATCTATGTTTACACCTCGTTTTCAAAATACTATCTATGATAGATATTTTGACAAACTGACCGTTGGATTCAATACATTCCTTATGCATATCATGTATATATATCATTTGATTTAAAAATTTTAGTCTAAAATTTAATCTATTTAACAATTTTTTATTCAAGGTATCTTGGTCACTTTACCACACACATTTTGAACTCATCATTTCTTAGAGCAAACGCCCACTTAATGTCCTTATTGAATTAATCTTTAATAATCCAACCATGCCACCATTGTTGTTCATGGTTGCCTCATAAATTATCATGCAAAGAATGTGGAATTTCCAGGGAGCCGGAGGGGAAGTTTCTAGAAGAATCAAAACATGAAGCTCCGATTAACCAAATTATATTGGCATAAAAGTAGCTCTTATATATATATATATATATATATTATGTTCAAATATTAATTCTCTCATACATCCCAATCCATTCCATCGAAAGGAAACCCAAAATAAAATGTAACAATTTTCTCAAAATTGATCGAATTAGAAAGAAGGAGGCTTGTAGGCAATAAAACTAATGCATTGGACTTGACGAACATTGTCGAATCCAATGATTCTGATAAAGGCATTAGGGTAAGCCTTAATAGCCTCATCAAGCTCCTTCAATACTTGCACTGCATCCGTACACCCAAACATCGGCAGCTTCCACATTGTCCAGTACCTCCCATCATAGTAACCAGGTGACTTGTGGTTCTCACGGTACACAAATCCATGCTACATTGATTTAAACAAATTAATAATAATAATAATCAGCTCCATCACGTACATTATCATAATTCATTTAAAATGACTTCAAATTAATAATCACCTTCAATTCAAATTCCAAGCAAGGAATCCATCCCATGCGTAGAAGGTATTCTATTTCCTTAGCCAATGATTCTCGAGAGAGCGGCGGAAGGTACGAAAGAGTCTCGAACTTCAACTTCCCAATTGGAGGATAAACCTAGCACAGTACTCACAATTAATCCTTATATTTACTTTACTAATCAATATCAATTATTAATATATATTTAATATTTATATATATATATATATATATATATATATATATATATATATATATATATATATATATATATGATTGTTACGTACCTGCATGCATTGAACTCTCTCACCATTGTTAGGAAGAGAAGTAACGTCGGCATTGTTTTTGCGGGTGACGGCCGGGAATGCCGAGGTCGACTTCAGGCCGGAGAACGGTGCCACCATGCTAGCTTGAGCCAGGGTGGCACGGTTAGTGGTAGCAACAGTTGCTGTTGAGAGCATAGAAGAAGCCATTTTGTTTCACACACAAGCTAGCCTAATGTGAAGAGAGGCCTCGCTCTCTACTACGTTACCTTAACCTTTATATAATAACATGCACTTTTCCTATTGTCTTTCATAGATTTTCATCCTACGGTTAGTATTTGATTTAGTTTGTCTTCTATGTTTTTGGGCCGTTGGATTGTATTTAGTGATTACATATGGAGGGTTGTTGCAGGCTTATCGTTAGGCACCCCTCTCGGTGTGCCACGTGGCTAAAAAGGACATAACCTTATCTTCTAAGTAGGGAAGGGTGCGAGTGTATCATGGCTTGTAGCCCTTCATTTGGGCTTTGAGGTCAAGATATTTGGATTTTTGACCCAATTCTGAAAATACCCATGTGGATGTTTCTTGATTTTTTTATTCAACATTTAATTTTAGGTTATTTAATGAGTGGCATTAATGGGGTATGAAGATACTATTATAAATTTAGTGCTTTTAGGTTTCTATCACACTGTGGACCATCTGATCGATGGATCAAAGGGTCCTGCTAGGCTGCTATGGTTGATTATGATACAATTGTACAACATCAATCTGGGACCATTATTTGAAAATGGAAACATGGTAAGTATGGTTTTGGGGCTTGTTTTCATAATGAAATGGAATTGGCAAATCTGTTGCAGATTTTGCCCATTATTTGGCTTCCTACTCGATTAAAAATATATATTAAAATAAAAAATAAAAAATAAAAAATATGTTTTAACTGATGCTTTACTGCAGTGTTTGATATATAAGCAGATATGAGTGAAAGATTATTACCTTGTTTCATTCAATGATTGTTTATGGACAAAAGCAGTATGGCATCATTTGGCACTTCCTACGACCAAATATCCAATCCCAATTCTTCCCATACTCGGCACTTTGCAGCTGCAACTTCTGAAACTGCCACTACAAACCTTATCCTTAACCCAGTCTAGGTACATTGGAAGAATATGAGAGAGAGAGAGAGAGAGAGAGAGAGAGAGAGAGAGAGAGAGAATCAAATGGTTATATCTTATCAATTCAATGAGGAATTGAGTTTTCTTTCTCTGTCAGTGACAAAATCCAAACTCCTGAATTAACCCACCTCACTCAAGCCATGGCAACACCATTGCATGAAGTTACAAAAAATAAAAACCACTGCACTCAGAATTAGGAGATATGGCAACCAATTCATGGGAATTAGCACCTTCCTCCTGGTTGAACTAAATTAGAACCAAGACTCAGAAAAGCCAAAGTTCCTTGACATTAGGCAAGTATCATTAAATCTAAAATAAATGAAACCCTGTAAAATCATCGGTGTAAATTGGTCTGCTTATTCAACAAAGAATATGAATATTACCAACTCAAAGTTTGTTAACTAATACAAAACTGCCCATCATGAGAATCAGATATTGAAAGAAAAAATAATAATTTTTAGATGCGAGGAACATCAATACAGTTATAATTACAAAACTATGTGAAAGTGTAAAACCAGTGAACAAACTGCACAACCAAAAAAAATGTAAGTATATATATATATCCAACGACTGACTAATTTATTGCCATCGTCTGGGAGGCTTGAGCAATGAAGTGCTGCCACTTTTTCTCATGCCTGAAAGGAGAAAGTGTGGAGTGAATTGTGACATAACACATTAACTCATTGTATCCACTGAGAAGGATAGCAGTTAATTTGGAAAGCTCTACTTTTTCATACCTGTTGACACCTTCAAAGAGTCCCTTGATGGTCGTTGAGGAATTTTCGGCGTTGGTTTAGGCCTACATTAAATAATTTCCAAATTTAAAATAATAATAATAATAATAATGGTTGAGATTTAATTTATTAGCATTTGATATTGTGCGCACAAGAGAGAGAATGGGTGTATGTATCACAAAAACCAAATGTTTACTTTCCCTACACATAACAATCGCAAGCTGGATAATATGCTGTAAGCTGCTAATTTAGACACCTTCCTCAAAAGGCTTCTTTTCCTTTTTTGTTTTTTTTAATGAGTTGGAGAGTCATAGTTAACCTATCATTGAAAACATATTTTGTACAAATCAACATATGTAGTTTTAACTTTCAAAGTAACACGAAAAAGTTGGTGTCTCCTTAATCCTTATGAGAAAACAGGGCATCCAGATTCGTAGCCTACTGCACAAACCTGATTTAAATAGTTTTAACCAAAAGAAAGAGAAATAGAAGTGCAATGTTCTTTGCTATTCCATAGAACAAAGAACAACTTAACCACCCACAATGAAGAATAAAAAACTCCTGAAGACTGTAAAATTCAAAAGCATATAGAAGTGAAGTTAACACACAAATATTGTTACCAAAGGAAAGCTAAGTATATATTCAAAGCGGTTTTATAAGCCCATCTCTAAAGTCAGGCCCTTTTGCTACACGAAAAAGACAAGAAATATGAATATCAGCAACAAAATGTCCAGTTAATGTTAAAAATCAAGTCAACATAGCTGCAATGAAAACAGCAGAGAACATCTTAAATTTCAAAAAGTAGGAAAAAAATAATTAATACTGAATGTTTAAACAATTTTTTTTTTTATCATGCAGGAATATTTTGGGCAGCAACCAAAGCCATAAGAAAATAAGCAATACTCACTTTTCTGCATTAGATGACGTTTTTGAACCTTCAGGAGAAAGCATATAGTCAGCAGAGCCATCAGTTTCTGTTCCCATAGAAAGACCACCATCAGATATGTCACTCAATCTCTCCTCATAATCTGCATCCCCAAATCCTAAGTTCTCAGCACGTTCAGGTAAACTCTGACCTATGTCTCCTCCGGCAACTTTTGATTGCCGGAGAAATTCATTTTGGTGTTTAATGTCATCCATGGACTGCTGGGAACCAGCTTCAGAATGTTTATCAATGTGGTCTGAGCAGTTATCCTGATTGGAAGCTGCTTTCTCAGTAAGTCCAAAGCCTTTTCCACCTGATGGTTTTTGGCTTCGCTGAGGAGTCCCACCTATTGAATTTCTGCTTGGAGAAGAAGATCCATACCTCAATGAGCCCGTACCACTCTTCTCACCATTGGCACCAGGATATACATTTTTGAGATCTTTAACCAGTTGCAACCGCTCAATCTCCTCATCTTTCTTTGCAATTGTGTCTTTGAGAGATGCCACCTGCAAGATCAACAGAAATTTAGAAAGCAACATATTATATGTGCATTGAAGAATAATAGATATAAGTTTCTAACATATATATATATATATATATATATATATATATATATATATATATATATATATATATATAT
>JAESVK010000608.1:1807567-1829869 GCA_017140935.1 Hamamelis virginiana
TATATATATATATATATATATATATATATATATATATATATATATATGATGTTTAATTAACTTCAATTGGTGGAATGAGCATGCATCTAAATAAATGCTCCTCTATAAAAGGTATAACAAAGAAAATTTGTATATAAATTCATTTCCACTTTGCATACAAATAGTGCTTCCTTCCAACTTCCATTTTTTGCTTAATTTAGTTCCAAAGTTTTAAATATATCTATTAAATTATTTTTCATGTTACTAGGACTCCTTTTTATGTGATCACATGCTACATGTACTCATGTTTCTAGAGTTATTGTGTCTTTCTAATTCCATGCTCCTAAGATAACTAGCATATACAATTCCTACAACTCAATAAAGCTTTGATCCTGACTATTTTGGGTCGTTTACAACATATTGAATTGCTCAACAAATGTAAAACTCAGAGAGAGAGAGAGAGAGAGAGAGAGATGCTCAACAAATGTAAAACTCAGAAAATCAGAAGGCTAATGGCTTTGCCTATCCTTGCCTTACAAGGGTCAAATGCCACACCTTATTTTTTTCGCCTTTCAAAACAGTAGTGTGGAACCCTGAAGAAGTGACTTCCACGGGATCTCATCATAAAGCAATGGATTATTTAGGAAGTAAATGCATTTTATTTTTAATCAATTAAATAAAAATTGATTTAAGAATGTTCCATCTTAATCCACGAGTTGCATGGTTCCTCTGTTGCACCTAGCTTTCATGCCTACCAATGACACAGTTATCCTAGTCAATGATGGGCCTCCAATAGAAACAGTATTTCAACAATAATAGAATTTCTGGTTTAGGATATCCATATCTCTTTTCATATGGTCATTCTAATAAACGTTGACGAATGCATATACAACAACAAAGTGCCCAGAAGTAAAGATCATCTATGGACTTATTTATGGATTGATCTAAGTTGTCAGGTACACACTCACCAACAGGACTATAAATGCCTGAGTTGTGCTTGAAAGTAACAGGTAATAATCTTATACCTCACTTCATGAACCATCAAGTATGGAACTTTATGTTAGTCCATCTTTTTGTTGTAGTCATTGATCCAAGTGTTGCTCAACACAGATACGTATTGACGGATAAATATGAAGATTGGCAATGCAAATTTCAAATGTATAATTTCATATGACTTGAAGGTTAAAAAATAAAATAAAAAATCTAACAATCTAAATCACGCAGCAGTAGTTGGTAATATATATGAGTATCGCTGATGAATGTCAATGATAAATGGTTCAAAACCCCCTGTACCAAGAGTCCTAATTATCTTCTGAAAAACCTTAAACATTGAAATTTCATCCTGTGTAGTGATTTCTGTAAATAACAAAGCCACGTCTGCAGGAATCCTCTTTCTCCATTCAGCTCAATCCCTCGACAGTTATGTCTTTTCTCACCGTCTTGACTCACAATCTATTTAGCCTTCCCGTATCCTTCTGGGCTTTTCAACTTGAATCACATAATTGCACTGAACTGGTGCATTTATTAATGTTCGTTAAACATGGTTAAACACTTTGCCTCATATTTTCCTCATTTGTACTTCTACTTTCGCTAAAATTGCATTTCATACATTCTGCTTGTCCTTCTTAATCTAAAATGTGTAGATTCTAAAGTATCAATCCATAGTTCTAATTAAAATTAATCCTTATGATAGTTTCAACTACATAAACTATATTATCAACACACACACACACACACACACACACACATACCATGTAACATCTTGTTGAATATGCCTAAAAAGTTCATCCATAACCAATCTAAAAGGATAAGGGCTTCATGACAATTTTTCATGTGGTCCTCCATATAGACCTACTGTGATTGGAACTTTGCTTCTCTAACCCTCCAATTGTTCTCACACTATATTTGCTCCATTGTAAATGTCCTTAATCACATCAATATGATTGATTTATACTCATTTATATTTTGAACACCAAATCCTAATATTAAAGAATCTTTCAATTAAATTTTGTAATATGACAAACCAGCAAGGTAAAGCATGCAGTAGACTTTGGAAGCATGAAGTAAACTTTGGAGCATAATATATATCACAAACTATTTACATTATGCATTTCATATGTTTAACTTGTATAATCAATTGTTTCTGATTTTCTATAATTATTTTAAGCCTTTTTGTTGTGTGGTTGTGGGTATCATAGCAAATCAGCGATACTGTCATTTTGTCAGTCCTAAATTGTATTGCAGCCCACCAATCCAAAACTATGCTGACTAACAGCTAAACGTTAAAACCAGAGGTCATTCTAACCATAAGGAATTTAGGAACAAGCTTATGATAACTTGATATTAGACACATTCAAGACAACGGCATAAAACTACATCTAAATTTTTATCTTGGGTCTATTTATCTTTGGGAGACCTTGATAACTTGGTTAAAGTTATCAAGGTAGTGAGAAAAGACATGATAACCTATGATTTGACAAAAGATATGACCTTGGATAGAGCCAAATGGCGAAAAAGGATCGATACTGCGCAACCCAAGTAGCTGGAATAAGTATTTGTTAAGTTCAGATAAGTTTGATGTGGTTATGGACAGTTGATACTTTCAAAACCAGATCTGGGAAATACTGTGAACTCCAACAGCTCTCATGTAGGTGCTGCTATTGCTATCAATATAATGCACAATTTGAGATGAAATGTATCTCAAGTCCTTCCTGAATTCTTGAAAGAAATTTCATTCCGGACATTTAACAAATTTAGTCCTAACAAAGAATCAATTTCTTCTACTCCAAACACAAACAAAAACAAAAAACAAAAAACAAAATGAAATAAATTTAAACCATTTGAATGACCTTACCATTTACCATGTGTAATTGATTGTTGATTGAAAATAACCTGTTGAATCTCTAAATCAAATAAACTGAAAAGAAATGCAATGGTAATTTATTGGGTAATTTTTTTACATTCTTATAGATACGATTCAAGATTCCCAAATTGGCAATTATCTTGTCATGATGACAAACATCCAAAATACTGCAAGCCACAAAAATAATTGCCAATTATACTAGAGAGCATATAATTACAGTAACATGGATGACTACATCTACAGTAATTTTCAAAAAGCTCTTGGAAATAATAAAGTTGCTATTTGGAATAGCAGAAGTAGTAAATAAGTGCACCGTCTTCTACCTTTGATAGAACCCTAGAAACCACTGGGGGCCCTTGAATCCACAAGGAAAATAAAGATATAAACTCTGAAATATTACTAATTGAATTGATTTGGGCAAGAGGCCTATAACTCTCTATCTATAGAGAAATATGAAATGACTTGAGGCATGTTGTAACTAAAGCAGTTCACATATTTGCAAAGTTACTCTCAAACTTCTTCCTGGTAGTTTGTAACCTCCCACTGATTGGCTGAAAACACCTCCATAGTGACTGCTTGTTCCTTTGGAGGATCGTCCATGAGATTGGTTCTGATACCAACTTAGTGTAACAGAAGTAGTAAAGAAGAGCACCATCTTCTACCTTTGATAGAACCATAGAATCCACTAGGGGGATTTGGCCAAGAGGCCTGCAATCCTATTCATAGATCAATTCTATAAGACTAAGTAAGAAATACAACTATTATAAGAAATAAAGTTATTCTTGCCATCCAAGTGTTTCCCTTTCCACCCAAGTATTTCTCCAATGATCGACCACCAATTTATAGAGCACGAGTGGATTGATCGGCCATAGAACCAATGATCGATCAGTTAAAGAATTGATCTATCAGGTAACTCTTAAATTGATCAAAAGATTGAACAAATAGTAATTTTGTCCTACGTCACTATTAGCAATATAAAGTGATAGTTACCATTGTGTCATAAATCATTGATATCCAAGAAAATTACTAAGAAAAGTTATGATGCATAACTAACTACAGTTTGCAATGATTTGAAATTCTAATAAAAAAACAAGAAGAAAAAAAGAGATAACATGAAAAAGACAGCACCTGCTCCATTAACTCCTTTACGTCTTTGCCCTCCTTGCTGCTCCGTGCAGCACCTAGCTCAACTCCAGAGACCCTCTCTGCAAACTTCAAGGTACTCATAGTTTCAGAAAACGAAGTTACATCGGGATTAAGCTGCACAAACATAAGTGTCTTTGCTCGGCCACCTGCAGTATACATAAACAAAAAAAGGAAAATAATGAGAGCTAGAAAGACAAATCCATCATCTTAAAGAAATATGGAACAACTCGAGGCATGTTGTTACTAAAAGAAAATAAATAACAAAGAAGTACCCAGAGAGCTTTGAAGGACTTGAGTCAGCTTGCTGTTTCTATATGGTACATGAGAACTCTTTTGTGCCAAAGCAAAGATGACATCTCCCAGAGCAGATAATGATTTGTTTATATATTGTGCTTCCCTAAGTCTATCTCCAGCTACCTCAGAGCGATCTATTCTTTCACTTCCAGCAAGATCTACCAAGTGAAGACTACCACGCAGTGGAGCACTAGTCTTCAAATCCGTCCCATGAACATGAATTGTAACAACACTGTGTTCAAATAACCAAATGAAAATCACGACATGCAAAGAAAATAAATAATCTAATGAAAAAAAAATTGTGAGAACCTGTGGGAGCGGCTACTTCTCACATTCATAGCAGTGGCACCTGTAGCTCTGTTTTTCAGTCCCGTATCCATTAACTCTAACACATCTGAGGTTGACTTGACAGGGTGCATGCTAGCATCAGGGACAGCTAATCCATTGGGTTGAGAGGTAGTCAAAATCCCGAGTGTGTGCAAATCAAGGGAAACAAAGAAATACTATACCAAACAATGGATACCATGTTCTTCATTTCGAAAAAGGACATAATGCATATTCATATATATTCAAGAGAAAACTATACTACAGATTGTAAATAAATTCAGAAACTCAATGTAGAAACAACCAAATCAATTAATTGGAAAAACACACCAACAGTCGTTAGAAGAAAAATGCTCATCGTTTAGGTTACAGAGTTAAAAGCCAATCCAAAAGTGAAGTCCGCATGATATGTTACAACTATAAAGCACATCTTTATGCAAAATAATAAATGTAAATATATGAAGAAGGATATCTTTTCTGAGAACCATCACTTGTCAGTAAATCTCGTACTTGTTCATTATATATTTCAACCATTTGAACCGCTACTTCATACATAAAGGAGCTTCTCCTAGTTTGAGAGATCTGGAAAAGGTCATTTAGAGCTCGATAATTGACTCCCCAATCCTCTTGAGACGCCACATTGGGGCCAGTCTGAAAGAAACACATTAAATTGCATAAGCTATGTTTGAAAATATCATTATTATGCCAAGGAAATTAAAATAAAAAGAAGGTTCTTACCATTGTGTAGGTCTTCCCTGAACCAGTTTGACCATAAGCAAATATGCATACATTGTATCCATCGAGAACAGATCGTATCAAGGGTTGCGTGTCTAAAAACACCTCCGCTGCCAACATTTAAATTAGTATGAGTTTAGTATAGCAATTTTTTCATAAAAGATATATATTCAAGTAGAATAACACGTGACCAAAAAAAAATAGCAAGGACCATTACCAATCAAAGAGTGGCTACTTAGTTGAAAACTATACAAAAGGACAAGCATAGAGATGAAAACCTTGAGTAGCAGCTGGAGCAAAGACCTTATTGAATTTGAACATTCGATGACCATCCTTCCCTTGTTTGGAGGGATTTGCAACAACCAGCTCCCCATTTTCACCAATATATTCTATGGTTGTCTGTTTTCCAGCTTGTCCAGGAAGAAATGGCCTTATCCGACAATACACTCTGATATTTCCTATTGAAGAAGATCAAAAAGTAAGTTAAAAGACTGCATTCATATACAATTTATTAGTGCTAAATTAAGCATCGCTACCTTTTAAATCTTGAACTTCATTATACAGCCTCCGATTTTCAGCAAGAACTGCATTATAGGTTTCAGCTGCATCTGCCAATGCTTTAAGCTTGACTCCTGGAAAAGGTAAAAGTTAACTCATGAAAAATTCCCATAAAAAAAATTACATGAAACTGATCTCTGTAAGCAATCAAACTCACCTACGCAATTAAATTCCTTCGAATAGCTCTTCTGTGTTTTCAAAATTTCCTGCTTGATGGACTCAGAAGTGAACCTCAGTTCCTGTATATTATCACAAATTTCAGCAAAATGTATGATGTCAAATATCACAACACAAACAAGATAAGAACATTAATGAAATCATACCCGCAGTGCACCAAACTGAAAATCCATTAATTTTTGGTAGTTGTGCTCTTTCTTGGTCCAACTTTGACATTTTGAATCAGAGTTTGCCTCGAGTTCTTTCACTTTATTCCTTGAATCTGTTAAGAGGTCCTCAAGTTCCTTTAACCTCTCCTCAAGCCCTGCCTTAGCTCCCTTAGTTTCAGTTTCTATTTCCAAGCAACGGATTTCATGTGTCTTCCTGGCTATTTCTAGTTCTTGCTTCAGTTTTGAAATCTCAAGATTGTAGTGATCCTTCTCTTTCATCAGTCTTTCCACATCCTGGTCCTCAAGTTTCTTCTTTTCTTCCGTTTTGGTCCTCTCAGACTGCAATGAGAAGGCAACCCAACAGAAATAATAATGTGAAGAAAACTACCATATGAGCAAGAGATTGAGATCTCCTATTTCTCACAAGTAAATTATGCTTATCCTATATTCTATTTAAATAATTTGCTAACATCTACAAGAAATTAATACTTTCTGTTCACATGCACAAATGTATGAAGATAATAGACTATAGTGTTGGTACAACGATAAAAAGACAATTGAGAATGATTAAGGTCTCCATATCCTTAACAAAGGATTTTGATCCATCAATGGGCACTCAAATTGTGTCATGGGTTGGGTCTCCAACCCAAAAGATCAGCATGTTAGGTGGAGGTGTCATACCCGCTTTATAAGCCCAAGACACCCCCAGTGCCTATCCGATGTGGGACAAGAATCGAGACATTCTCTCCCACCCGAACGCACAACACCCTAGTTACGGTCGGACAACCCTGCCTACCCATCCACCCTACACACAAGGGACTCGCTATAAAGGCACAGACACCCTCTAGTGTGGGCGCTTGGTGTGACACTGAGAAAAGGGCCGGTTCTAGCACTGATACCACTTGTCACGGGCCGGGTCTCCAACCCAAAAGACTAGCCTATTAGGTGGAGGTATCGTACCCGCTTTAAAGGCCCAAGACACCCCCAATGCCTAGACAAGAATCCGTGACTCTTAGCTCCCTTAGTTTTGGTTTCCATTTGCAAGCAACGGAGTTCATGTGTCTTCCCGGCTATTTCCAGTTCTTGCTTCAGTGTTGAAATCTCAAGATTGTAGTGATCCTTCTCTTTCATCAGTCTTTCCACATCCTGCTCAGGTTTCTTCTTTTCTTCCGTTTTGGTACTCGCAGACTGCAATGAGAAGATAACCCCATAGAAATAATAATGTGAAAATGACCCATACAAGGTAGAGATTGAGATCTCCTTTTTCTCACAAGTAAGTTATGCATATCCTATATTTCATTTATAACCTGCTAACAACTACAAGAAATTAATACTTTCCCATGCACAAAGATATAAGGCTAATTGGTTATAGTGTTAGTACAAAGAAGAATAGATAATTGATGATTAAGGTCTCCACATCCTTTACAAAGGATTTTGATCTATCAATGGGCACTCAAATTTTATGATACTGTGTTGTCTGCATTCATCTTTAATGATGTTCACGACTCTATATAATGTAATTTGACATCAAGATATCACACATAGGTAAATCCTTTGAAAATTTGAGAGAGAGAGAGAGAGAGAGAGAGAGAGAATTCATTTTTCTCCAGCATTGGAGCCCAGTCAAAGGAAGGAGATTGCACAGGAGGAGATCATAACACAGTATTCTCTTAACTAGTTTTACATTTTTTGATGTGATGTCAATTCCAAAAACAATGTTTCATGTGAAACAATATAGATGAGGAAAAAAAGCTTTCAAGGAAGTGCCCCATCACTAGCCAGTGTATAAGAAATATCTTACAAGGATTGGATGACTAGCTACTTCATTGCCAGTTTGCATAAGCAAGTTGGATCATTTCCTGTCACAATATCTTCAAGCTGGGACCCTATTATGTAGGTTTGCTGATAATTGTGCCTGTTTGGGAGCCTCCATGAGGGAGAAACTCAGGAAGTTGCATACCCAAGCAACTCTAGGTTCTGATTAGAAGCTGAGGAACTAACATATTTTCTATGCTCAGAAATCAAGAGAAGTCCTGAATGTCATGGATCCAGTGTAATGACCATCATATTCCTTTGGTGTTCTATTGTGAGAAATTCATAGGGCATTTCTTTTCATAACATCTAAGGTATTGAGACTTTGGTTGAAAAGGAGATGCAAGTGACTTCTCCATATCATTGACTAGCTTATTGAACACAGGTCAACACAATACCATAACTACACATGTCCAACACTGATTTGGACACCTACACATGAGTCCATAACTTAAATGAAAAATGTGAAAATGAAAATTCTTATTCGTGTTTCCATAATAGGACCTGTCCTCATATTGTGAAAATATGATGAATTGAGCGCACGTTATATTCTGTGTATAAGCCTTTATATGGTGACTTAAATATGAAAGACAGATAGACATTGTTTTCCATATAAATGGACAAAAACATGAAATTCAAACTCATATGAGAATAATATATGTTCCATGATATACTTTCACAGACACACGTATATAGCCCATTCCTCATATCTAGATCTTGAAAGATTGTCATGTTTTATATCATGTGACCATCCAGATCTACATAGAATAAAAACTATTTCTATGTTGACCTAACTCCTAAGTGTATTAAATAATTAATTAAATATTTTTGAGGCCTATACACCCATCCAAATAGATATACACTTCAAAAATTGTAAGTTATATTACTAATTTGCCATTTTAATACAAATTTTTAATTATACGAGTGTCACAAGTATTTAGTACCTATTATTTATAAAAATTAGTTGTTATTTAAAAAAAAAAACAAATATTAGTTATAATGATTGATATCCAAAATTTAATGCTACTTATAAGTTTCACGTCCTTAGTCCTTAATGGTGGATTTTTATTCAATAATCCATTGTAATAATCAGGACACCACTCCACTTAATAAAAGATCTAACAATTAAAGAGAGAAAAGGGGAAAGAACTAGTTTGACAACATGATTAAATGAAGGAGGGGCATTCTTTTGTAACATGATGCAACTTACCAGTGATAGCAATGGTGATGAGGTTTCCTTCACTTTCTCAATTCTTTCTTCCTTCTCTCTTCTTCTCCTCTTTCAATACTCTCTCTCTCTCAATTCTTCTTCTCTTCTCTTCTTAGATTTCTTTCGTTTCTTAGTTCTTTAAAATTTTCCCTCTCTTCTCTCTCTCTTCACATTCGGGAAAAAAAATACAAAATTGTTCAAGAGTCTCTTAGATTATTGGTTTTTTTTTTTAAGAAACATTTTGACAGTTTCAATCAAAACATCATCATTTCCCTCAAAACCAAATGAAACATTGTTTTTTAATTGAAACCCAGGAATTTGGAGATTCCTAGAGTTTCGTTCCGGTCAGCCAAGAAAAGGAGACATTTCAACCTATCAAATGTCAGTATATTAAACCCAAACTGATCTAACAGAGGCCATCATTTATATATATAAAAAAAAAAAAAATTATATGAAGACCAAAATTTATATTAGGATTTTGAACTTGGCTTCAACCTATCGAAATTCAGTAAACTATCAAAACTTCCTCCAGGTTTGTTATCTAATTCATTTACGAGTTAGTTATCTATTAGAGATTAAAAATAAAATATAAAATAAAAAATAAAACCTTTGTTTTTTATGCAACTTCTAGTGTGTCAAACAGTAGTACATCCTTGGAAAAACAGACACTGATAGTGAAGGAATACCTATGCCTTGACAGCCTTGTGTTGCAGTTCACTCCTAGCAACTAAACAGCCCTATGCTTGGTTCATTAGCACATAACCAATTTAATGAATAAATAAAAAATACTGCAGTTTGTTAGCCAGCAATTACTCTCCTTTTTCCCATGTTTGTCTAGTTGCAACTGATGAATGCAGGCAGCTCTTGTCATAAACTACAATTTTGATTGATGTTCTATCACACACACACACACACACACACACAAAGGAACAGGGCTTTTTATATCAAGAACGCAAACTTTCAAAGAAGCCTGCTAAAGAGACAGACAACCTGCACTATTTGTCATAAAAGTATACAGGGCTTTTTATATCAAGAACGCAAACTTTCAAAGAAGCCTGCTAAAGAGACAGACAACCTGCACTATTTGTCATAAAAGTATACATACATATATACAGTCCTGATCTAGTAAGCATATGCTTATATATCTTATGTAAGCATGAAGCTAGTAGATAATTGTGGGATACATATTTTGAAAAACCAACAGTTGGATTAGATATCCTTCTTATGGATGTCATGCATGCCAAAAAATCACGGTGATCCAATGTAAACATCTCAAAATCTAGACCGATGAAAATTTATGTAAGCATATGCTGAATGGATCATTTCTGTCCACATATAATCCATATTTATTTAAATAAAAATGGTTGGCACTAAATGTTATTTTTTTTATCATTTTATTTTTGGCCAATAGATAGAAGAATCTCGACCAAGCCCAGACCCCACCACATGGGCTAAGTGGGCACTACCCAGACCAGTGTCACTAACACCAATGAGGAGTTTTGAATTCCCAACCTCCATAAACTGTAGTCTCTCAACACCTAGCCAATACCATCAGACCAACATATCATTAGTAGCAAATGCTCTATGTTAAATCATCATGCAAAGGATCGAAGTATGCATGCGAGGTACATTTTTTCAAGTATGACATACATTTTTTAAGTTATTTTTTTCTTCAGTCCGTGCTTTGTTCGGACCTATACTACCCAACATTAGTCAATTTTCATATAGGACTAATTGAATATCTTACTATGTTCAGTCCTTTTAGCCGAACATATAGACATGTTCAATAAGAGTTATCAAACATTGCAGAATGGTTAATAGGCATTAGTAGAATATCATCATATATTCAACAATCATCAGGACATATTAGAATATTCAGCACATAGAGAAGGCATGAGAGGCGGGAAACACAATGGCTGCTTTTTATCCTTCATGAGTTTGTGGAGTGAAAAAAAGAGTATATTTTTGGGGTTTTTTCTTATATGTGGGTGTAAAAAGTAACAAGTGTTTTAGGATTAATTGAGTTGGGGTTGTTTTGGGTATTATGGTGCGTGTAGGTAGTAAAAAATATATTTTTAAATATTAGTGGCAGGTTTAAGTAGCAAGTGGGTGCCACTAGCAACTGTGTGGGTGGCAATAGAATCACCCATAAACAAATTCACTTGTTTTGATTCCAAAGAGTAATAGATCCATTACCATAAGAGATTTCAGACCCATTAGTATGGTCACAAGTCTCTATAAGGTAGGAAACTTAGGATGATGCCCAACGAGTGTCTGATAAAGGTAGATAAATCATAGAAAGTTTGTTTGGTCTTCAAAGTCAAATTTGAAAAAGCTTGTGATTATGTGAACTAAGAGGTTTAATATTTTTCTTGGCCGGGAAAGGTTTCTTTAAGCATTCAATTAGATGGATGAGAGGTAGCCTCAAATCAATTAACTCCCCAGTCCCTATAAATGCTGCACCAATGACTGGTATAAAGCTTCTAGGGGTCATAGGCAGGGTAATCCTCTTTCAACATTCTTGTACATTCTCGTGGTAGAAGTCCTCAGCAGAATTATCCCTAAAGCAGAGGCAGTAGAGGTTTTTAAAGGTTTTGCAACAGGGAGGGATAGAGTTAGAGTGTCTCATCTTCAATCTGCAGATAACCCTATTTCTTCTCTTTCGTGGAGGAGGAAACAATCTCAAACCTTAAGGTCTTTGAGAGGATTTCAGGCCTCAAAATCATGTCAAAGAATGAGCTAACAGGCATTAATGTTGAATAGTCTAGATTTGATCGTCTAGTTTGTCATTTAGGTTTGTGTTAAAAGGGAATGACCACTTAAACACCTTGAATTTCCTTTAGGGGTAATCCTAGTGCTTTAGAATTTTCGAAACCAGCTGTGGAGGTAATGTCTAAGTGGCTGGATGGGTGTAAGAAAGTGTCTAAACTCTGATAGGGAGGTCAGTGTATTTTTTGGAACCCCAGGGAAGATCCATGTAATTTCACCAAACCTTGGGAGAAGTCAGTGCAACTTTCCCAGGCATCCATTACATGAGACATATGCCTAAATCAGACAAGAGTTATGCGTCTGAATATCTATCTTTGGCAATATGGGTGTGTGTAAGAGGTATTTAAAAGCAATATTTATGTGCTATTACTAAGGTCATATTTTGTTTTACAAGGCTACAACATAAAAAATGCTATAGTTGACCATGCAGATAGTAAAACACTCAACTGACCCACACTTAATACCAGGATTGAGGTGAAACTCAATATAGATATTTTAATAATATCTAATGCCCATTTTAAGTAATGACAAAGAAAGGCCCAAAAGTAAATATCAATGGAGACACCCAAGAGAGTATCAAATATAAGCAATCCAAAGTCAAAGATGAACAACAGGAAACATGTTTTCTCATCTCTTGTAATGAAGGGGGGGAGAGAGAGAGAGAGAGAGAGAGAGTGGGTGGGGGTGTTATAGATCAGAACCATACCTTTATTTGCTGGAGTTGGTTGATAACAATCTGTAATAGACAAATTAATTTGGTGAATACAATATTGGTATCGAATGCACATAAATATAAATCTGACCATTTAGAATCCATGAACATAATATATTTAAAGTACCTGGGTCTCTTCACTTGTCCCAGTTGCAAGAGTTTCAAGAACTCTGATTCTTGACTGGTATTTCTCCTCACGGGCCTTAAAAAGATTGTTTTGCTGCAGGTACAAAACAACAAGGAAATTGGTATGGAGCAACAAAGAAAAAACATTAAAGGAACATATTTATAACATGTATTACAGTTCTCAAGTGTTCAGCTTGAGTTGATATACGCCGTTCAATCTCTTGCACAACTTTTCTCAATAAACATGCCACGCGCTGAGGAGAAAAATGCAGCAGAGTTGATGTCAGAGTATACCTTTAAAATAAAAGATATACGTACATATGAAGATATATTTATATATATACATGTATATATTATCAATATATATGGTTTAATTTAACACCCAGTGTCTTCGCCATACATGAGGTATTTCCCCATTCTTCCTTTCAATGCTTTCATCTAAAATTCCATTCACAACACTCAAAAGTGACTGAGTTGGGGCATTCTGCACACAAGAAATATTGAAATGCATTAAAGAAGAATCAAATTAGGTATTTCATATAAAGAAACCAAAACCTAATCAAGCAATAAGGTCCATTGACAAGAAGAAGACTTCAGGACTTACATCTAAACTGTTTGATTTCATCATTTCTGAAATTTTTGCAGCAGGAAGATCTGCGAAGCGTCCTTGTTTCAGTTGGAACACCTCATGGAACTTATGTCCCACATGATGTAATATTGCAGCCGATGGTTCTAAGAAAGGGAAAAAGAAACAAATGAAACAATAACTATTTGAAAGACAAAAACAGCATGTAGAACTCAGTAAACAGAACGTAACCAAATTTAAATCTCCCTAATTTAGCTATGTTTAGCATAGGAAAAAAATTGATGTTTCCATACAGTATAAACTCAGCTCAGACCTTAGTAAATGTCCCATTTCCTTATATTTTTTACAATGTACAATTCCAGTGGGGATTTCTTTCTAGTTTCCTTCATTCATTACAGTTCCAGAGTGGTTTCTAGTTCAACATTAATTTAAAATTTCCTAGGTGGTATCATATTTATATAATCCTGCATGCATAACTGCTAATATCCAGGTACCATACACATAATCTTAATCTATAAAATGAGAACATCACGATACATTATGTTCGTACTATAATAGGTTTCTTTTTCAACCCCACTTTTCAAATTTTATAACCACACAGAGAGACCCAGAAACCATACCTGACATGATCGGACTACGCAAAGCACGTTGTAATTTTGAGTCCGACAAAACCTTCCACCTCTCTTCTCCAGTTAATGTAGAATGATTACTGGTACTATTTCCAGATTTAGCACCTGGACCAGTGATAGAAACATTCTCTACCCCAACATTTTGCATAAATTGTACTCTAAGCGTCAAAAGGCACTCCAAAACAGTCTTCATATATCCCTGCACAATACACAAGTCAACAATGTGTGTGTGTGAGAGAGAGAGAGAGAGACAGAGAGAGAGAGAGAGAGAGAGAGAGAGAGGTGGAAGAAATTATTAAAAGATACAAGTGGATATATTTCGAAATACTTGGCAAAATAATATCTTTCTAATGTAAGAATATGTGCATCGAAATGCATATGAATACTTGTAGAAAAATGGATATGCATAGTACAAGTTTGCTTAATCCTGTCTGCGATATATATTGGGGCATGTAACTTGTTTAATTTCATGACCTGGACATGGTGATATTTGGATATTATTAAGGAAATAAATATCAATCAGCATAAATTACTTCATGGGGAGAACTACAAGTTCATGTAAGCAATGGATACCTTTTCTAGGTCTGATATTTCAAACCTGGGAAACCCCATTTCATCCATAGCTGCCAAAAACCTTATTAGATTCTCTGAGCGCAACTGTGGAGAATAAACGGCATCACCCCCCTAAAATAGAAATAATGCACATTAAAACAACAATCCTAACTTCCAGAATCAATTTCAAAAATTACATTAATAAAAAGCAGTAAAAAATATAGAACAACCTCATTTACAGAACCGGGTCTCAGCCTATTCAAAATCTGACATAAAACACTACCATCAATCAAGCATGCTCTCAAATCCTCTTCTGAAGCTTTTATTGGCAAACTTAAATTAGGAAGAATATTATTTAACCACTCCACCAAAACTGCTCGCTGCTCGGCTGAAGAAATAAAAACTAAAAATCAGTTTAATGAATTGAACAGATGAAAATAAAGCAAAGGAAGGGAAAAACCAGGTTTACTTAAACAAAAAATCAGTTTAATGAATTGAACAGATGAAAATAAAGCAAAGGAAGGGAAAAACCAGGTTTACTTACCTTCAGCCTCACGTGTATTATTTACAATAGTTTCTTTATGAATGGGTACATTTGAGCTGCTAAGTCCCCCATATTCTTTTGTGCGGTGATCCGATGCGAAATTCATGATGAGATACTTAGGAGGGGCATCTAGCTTCAGACATAAACTATAAAAACATAACAAAAGTATTCTCTTTTAATAAAATAACAGGAGATCATTGATCTCCTTGAAGAAGAAAGGGAACAATAATCTATTACATGCAGCAGTCCTGGAAAACAAAAATATAGTATCAGCACACAATCATTATATTCCCATAAGTTAAATATAACATGAGTAAACAGAATTACAGACAAAAAGCAGGGCCATACTGACAACAATGAGGAACATGCCAAATGATGAAACAAGCTGAAATAATGTACTAAAGTTCTACCATTATTGGATATTTATTGGCTAATGATGTCTTGAATTGTAAAAGACTAACACCAACATAGGCTACTGACAAAAACATTAGTAACTTATGCTGCTTTTTATGGAACAAAACTTAGTTGTGCTTTTTTCAACAAGTTAGAAACTTTGTATATGACAAAAATAACCCATGTACACTAGGGTTGGTGAAGAATAATATACCATCTAAAATTATCTGTCTGCAATTATATCTGTTGCTGTTTAACAGACATAATAGGAGAGAAGATTTGTGCAATTCAATCTGTTATTGTGGCAGATTTGGAAATTATTTGGGGGGAAGATTATGTAAAGTAAATTATTTTAGCATTCACGCCTAATTATTTTGTGATTAATTTGGACAGAGTTTTGAATTATCATGAACTTACAGGACACTAATAAATACGGAGTATTATGCAACAGGCTTTTTGAATGAGAACAATATTACAAAACATTCTATTAAATATAAATGGTACTGCATAGTTTCCTCTATGAAATGGCATCTCATGCAATAAAAGTTTCTCTGTACCAGCTATGCCAAACTTAAAATAGAAAATGCGTATCAGCAAAAAAAAAAAAAAAATGATGTATTGCATTTTAAACTCAACAATTACTCAAAATCATAGCCATTATTATGTTCAACTGTGCAATTCACTCCATTGTGTGGCATCTTGATAAAATTTTGCAACTCTGTTTAATTTTTCTCCTAGAACAACTTATTATGATCCATCAATCAAAAAGAAATAGCTAAACCACAATACCATAAAGATGATTGCAAATTAGGTTTCATATTTCAATCCCAATACACATTGTTGCAATTGGTGAAAATTAGTACATGACTTATTTTTAAATAATTTTAGGTGATTTAATAAAATCATTAGTGGAAAAATAGAAAGGAAACAAAGAAGAAGACATGGACAAGTATAACAAGCATGCAACACAAAATTTCCCGCCATCAGGCATAAAACCTTCTCAATCATTTTGTTGTTTGTTTTTTAAATTTCCAAGCACCTCTTGTCGCATAAATTTCTACCTCCCCAAAACCTTACTTTTTGTTAGTAATGAGATTTTGTCATCAAGTACACTGTGGAATCTATCGGGACTTGGTCTTTCCACTCCTAAAATCTTTATCTAGTAATGGAAGCTGTTCTGTACAAGTGAATATTAAAAATCAATACCCCCAAGCTGTAGAAGACAGAAAACTCATTCTACAAACCCTCAAATTATTTCAATATAAACTTAATACGTCACCATTGAAAAACACCACAAAACAGATCTCTAATCAAAAAAATTCGCCCAACCTTATGCTAGCTGCATAATAGTTTACAACCCTCCAAAAACAACAATCTGCAATAAGTGCTAACTCTTTTTAATTGTGTGGGCATGCACACATGCGTCTATGGAGGGTTTTTTTTTTTTTTTTTTTTGATGGGGGGAGGAGGAAGCAAATTGGCAAAGAAATTATTCCACTTATCACTACATTACATGATAAATTACACCATTAAAGTATTCCAACCACTTGAAACCCAGAAAATCCTCAGAATTGAATGCAAAAACAATAGAACAGAGCTTAACTTCTCAACAATGTACACAAAAATCGTGGTACATCTAAAAGAAAAATGAGAACCCATCAGTTCATCACCCCTTATAAAACTAAGCTAAGATTGTAAAATTCTATTTCAAAGAACCCAAAACCACTTCATTTCCCTGAATGAATCAAGATTCCCATATACCCACATTCTCTGAATGTGTCTCAGAATCATATAATCACAAGCTGAACTCATAACAAAAAAAAAAAAAAAAAAAACAAACAAACTTGATGATCCAAAGAGTGATAAAGATTGATTCATGAACGCTACAAAATGCAAATAATGACACAATATATAGTGTCTACATATATACATGAACAAAATATAAAATCAAATCCAAATGATCAAATGATGTACCATCAATTTGTTCTGGGAAACATAACAAGAAATGGAAGTGTGCAGAGGAAACAAGAAGAACCAACCTTGGGAAACTAAAAGAAAGAGAGGGACATGAAGCAATGCACGTTGAAAGGTTAGCTTTGTCACGTCAATGATACTCATGAGAGAGAGAGGAGGAGACTATGATTTTTGGGCTTTTTGGTTTTGGTCCTACGGGTGGCGTTGGTCTTCTATGAAAGGTAAAAGACCGGTCCATATTCCGCGAAGGTAGGAGTGTAAGTCTCAGGTCCCTGAATCGTTTAAACTCTGCCACGTGTCCCGACTTGTGTGCGACCTCGATTGGTGATCGGTTGAAGGTGGTCCAAAAATTAGGTGACCCCTCAAAATTAGGGTTGTTCGTTTTGAGTGTCAGTTGCAATCATCCTTTGAAAAGCAAGAAAGAGTGTAGTTAAATAACCCAATGAATTTATTGAATGAATCCATTCATTCATAGCTAACGTGAATTTTACGATTTTTTTTTAATTATCATTATCACATAATTAATTCAAAGAGCGGAAATGGCCAATTGTATAATAAGTTTTGAAAAAACTTAACGTTGGATTAAATATTCCTCTTATATAATCATGTATTTAAATTTGTCAAAAAGTACAGTAATACAAT
Organism: Hamamelis virginiana; assembly: GCA_017140935.1. Taxonomy (NCBI): domain Eukaryota; kingdom Viridiplantae; phylum Streptophyta; class Magnoliopsida; order Saxifragales; family Hamamelidaceae; genus Hamamelis; species Hamamelis virginiana. The sequence continues at coordinate 1,825,742 of JAESVK010000608.1, forward strand.
AATTAGTTCTGAAAAAATCGACTATGAAAAGTTGCGGCATTTTGAAGAAGAAAAAAATTATAATTTTTTTATAATTATATTTTCAAAAAAATTTACTGATGGATCACTATGGTCTTTGTCAAACATAACATACACTGGTTGAATTTTTAAAATTTATTTTGCAACTAGTCCTACAGAAGCTACTTGACATAACTTTGAATCCAATATATCTTATACTAACATCTCCGAGAGAAGAATGGATGAATTTATTAATTTTAGTCGGAACATTTTGGTCATCTCCTTCATGATACCCTCGCTCCTTGATAAATAAAATGCATTATTTTTAATTATTAATCAAGTGTCACATCAATCAACTAGTTTAGTAAGGAGTTGTAAAGATGGTATGTTTAGCATTTTCTAGAAAGTAAAAGAAGAATCTGTGTTTCCTCTTTCGAAAATTCTGGCCATGGTCGACCAACTAATGATAATCCATGCATCATGTTTCTAATATATCAATTATCAAGTATTCAAGTGCATCATTTTGTATCAAAAAGGAAAAAATTCAAATGTACTATCGATAGGGCGAAGTCAGGAATCTTGTTCAGGAGGGGCGAATTTTAATTCATTGTTACTACTTTATCCTAATCCAAAAAATAAAAACCAACTTTGTACAATTTTTTTTTTTTTTTGGGTGTTAGATTGATGTAGACAAAATTATAAAAATTTATGATCCATTGATATTTGTTAAATCACATTTCAGTTCAATATATTTACAATTGTCCTTGATGGAAAAAATTTTAAAAGCATTGTATGATGGTTTCATCATTAACGCTATCAAATGCCAATTTCTCAATAAATACAATAAAGCCATCATTTATGATCAATTGATATTTTATTTTGAGTTTAAACCTTTCCAATTTTATAGCATAAGGTGCATGAGATTTTAAAATTTCTTTATTTATTTGTTATGTTAAAAAGAGTCTTGTATCTAGTGATATAAAAAGATTATGTTAGGGGCTTATGAATGTGGAAAGATTCATTCAACCTCCCATTTTAGCCTCCCTTTTATTCCTCCCTTGTGTGTACGTATGTCCAACATAGGACAAGTATTTTGAGAAACCGACCATTGAATTAGATATTTTGCTTATATAAGTCATGTATGCAAAAATTATATCGATACCACGGTCGATTTTTCCCAATTTTGAGAAAAATGTAAAACATAATGAAATATTGTGAAAAAAATTTATAGTCTATTTTTTAAAAAACCGACCATTGGATTAATGTGATTTTTTGCATGCATGATACGTATAAGTGAAATATTTAATCCAACGGTTAGTTTATCAAAATAAATATTCCAAGTGTTATACCCACTAGGAAGGAAGAAAAATGAAGCTAAAAATGGAGGTTGAATAGAATTGTTGGATGGATATATAATCCAAATAAAAATAAATAAGAAAGACAAGGATAGAAAAATAAAATGAAGAGATAAAACAAGAATTGAGGGGAGGCTTATATAAAATTTCAAATTTTTATAGAGTATAATTTTGTTTTTTTTTTTATTTCAAGGGTGGCATCTGCCCCGCGCCCCGAACCTTATATAGCTTTGCCCCTGCTATCGATAGATTGGGGCTTGAAAATTAGTACAAACAAGTCGAGCAAGGTTCATCAAGTCCTAACTCTCTTTTGCACCAAAAAAAGGGGGGAGAACTGGCCAAAGGTTCTATTTAAAAAGATTTTCACACTAAAAATTATCTCAAAAGATCTTTTATGTCAAAAGTCCTTTTAACATAAATTGAACAAAAATACTAATCTTTTCCCAAACAACCTTCGATGTCACCTACATCTCCAACCCAGAGTTCACTACGTCAGATTCCAGAGTTCACTACGTTGGATCCCGGAATTCACTATGTCAAACCCCGAAGTTCGCTACGCCAAAACCGGAGTTCACTACGTCAGAAATATAAAAACAAACAAAAAATAAAAACAAAAAAATTGAAAATGCATTGGCTTATAAAAACAAAAAGATAAAAGATAAAAGGGGAAAAGGAAAATAGGGGATCTCATATTTTGAGGTATGTGTTGTTTTGAAGGGGATAGGCAATGGTTTTAGAGGGGCTATGTAGTGTAGCTTGGAAAAAGATGTCAGGTTCAGTCGCATATCTTAGTACAGCTTGGAAGGATAGGCGTTTTTGGCGAATATTGGCTGGTTTGTCGGTGGGTGGCCGGTGCGATTTGGCCAAGATTGGGGTTGCTGATCGACGGTAATGAGTTTTGTCGATTGGTTGGGTACGGTTATAGCAAGAACAATAGTGGAATCAGGTTGTGGCTTGGGTATTTGGGTTCATGGGATGTGCGACTAGGTTGGTTGGCGCCATACAAGACTTTGGAAGAGGCTAGGGTGCTTTCAGCCGGCGTCCGTAGGTGGGTTTTAGCTGGTTGATGGAGTGTGGAACAGTGACGGTTTTCTTGAAAATAATAGCTCTTGAAAATAGGACTTATGGTCAAATAACCCAAAAAACAAATTCCAATCCTGATTTGCTTAATGGTTAAATTCTAATGATTTATTATACAAAAAAGATTATTCATAAATTTTTATACAAAATTAAAAATATAATTAATTATGTTTGGCTTGTAAAAAGTAAGTTTAAGCATTTTTGGAATATTAATAAAGGGAATGTACGTAATTGGAATAAGCAAGTCTTTGAGTCATAACTATTCCTATTTAACATGAAAGTGTAACGGTACATATTTATTAACACTGGCAATGCATGTACAATTTTTTGTAAAAATAACTCAATAAATAACTTCAAGGATATAGATATAGTATGAACAATACCCTTAAGGTGAAATATTCAAGATTGTTATAATTTAGTCATTAAGAAAATAGGAAAAAATGATTATACAAAAATATTATTAAATCAATAAATATGAATTCAATAGGTTACAAAATTTTCATATTACAAATTAAAACAAATTTTTTATTAAAAAATATTCGCAAATTGTTTTTTTCCCTTGTAAATAAGAAACAAAGTGTAAAATATATATACATGACTTAATTATATGAGAAGTTGAATTTTGAATTAATTAAAAGTTATAATAAAAATAATTTAATTAAAAAAACTTTTATTATAATTGGTGAAATTTTATGAGATCATTTTTTTTTAAATAATCTAAGTTAGAAAATTTTGGTAGCTGAAATTTAATCTCTCAAACTATTTTGTGAGTTCTTTTCTTCTCACATTTATATGTAGAAGTTGGTTCTTATATATAGTGAGATGATCAGGTAATAAAGGGATACCTTACTTTATTAAAGTGAAGAAATATCTCATGATCGGTAGAAGCTAATTTTAATAAAATGAGGTAGTGCCGATATATATATATATATATATATATATAGAAAAATGTTCTAGTGAGCATTTGTTGACTTTAAGCTAAAGTAAGCTGCAGGTAATCTTTCCTTAGTTTAGGTTATTCTAGGGAAGAAACGTTGGTAGAAAGATTGATGAAAGGATTGAAAAGAAAATTAATGCTATTATTATTATTATTATTATTATTATTATTATTTCTACAAAGGATTAAGGAATGTAGTTTGGAACACCATGTTTTCTATATGGCATAATGTTTACTATAGACTGGACTTTCTTATTTATGTGTCTCTTTCTTTTTCTTTTATCTTTGGAGGGTGATTCATATGCTTCTTTAATGCATCAGGGAGAAAGCGAAGAGAGCAACATGATGCTAATCAAGCTGGAATGGGTCTGAATCCTGCGTATGCTGGTGCCTACGGTGCAACACCTCCTGTAAGCATGTTCTCTGTTTTCTTAGGATCCCTTCCAGATTCTTTATGAAATTTGGTTTTAAAATTAGCTATAATTTTGCATCTATGTGTTTTAATGGGGATGGTTCAGATATAATGTTTGGTATTTTTTTTCCCTTTTAAGTGTTTCATCAATTCTTTGCTCCAGCAATCAAGTGCTTTCCTCTTAGACTCCAATTCGTAATTCAGTTTTTCCTGCTCTTCCAAAATCCTCCTAACATTATCACGTTCAAGACGCTGCAGGTCTTGAAAGTTTAAATTAAGATAACCAAGAAGTTGTTAGCTGCAGGTCTTCTCAGCAGCGACGAGGGTGATGGGTTCTCAGCTTCGCA
>JAESVK010000608.1:1829879-1851383 GCA_017140935.1 Hamamelis virginiana
GGTCTTCTCAGCAGCGACGAGGGTGATGGGTTCTCAGCTTCGCACGCAATGTCAGCTCCAGGTAAGGGCTGTTTGCTGTAAGCAGGTAAGGCTTCTTTTTTTTTTCAATTTCCCTCTTTGTTTTTCATCGAGTCTTGTGCACAGCTTAAGCAAACGACGGCGTTTGCATTCGACCGGATCATACAACTTACAGCCGACCGCATAACATCATTTCTGTATATATATATATATATAGTCATTCTATTATGAGGCCCACCTTACGCAAGGTTGCGTAAGGTCCCCTCCATATGGCCAATTTTATATAACAGTTCGTAAAACTGACCGTTGGATTAGATGCTCATCTTCTGTATATCATGCCTGCAAAAAATCACAGTGATCCGACGGTTAGTTTCTAAGAGAAATGACTTTGAAAGAAACTTCCATTTTTTATTCTTTGAATTCCAGTTTTTTTGAAAGTCATTTTTCTCAGAAACCAACCGTCGGATCACTGTGATTTTTTGCAGGCATGACATACAGAAGATGAACATCTAATCCAACGGTCAGTTTTACGAACTGTCATATAAAATTGGCCATATGGAGGGGACCTTACGCAACCTTGCGTAAGGTGGGCCTCATAATAGAATGACTGTATTATATATATATATATAAAATAACATCCCGGTCCTATAAAAATATCCTTATTTTTTTTTAGGGGATTTTGGAATTGAGTCCCCTTTTGTGGATATTTGCTGTCTAAAGCCCTAGGCAGATTTTTATTTTGTCTAAGGTCCCTTTGATCCGTTGGGTTAATAATGTCCCTAACTTTTTCATTCACGTTTCTTTTCTTAATTTAGTTGAAAGGGAGAGGGGAGAGAGAAAGGGAAAGAAGCAAACAAAAACATGAAAGAGTGGAGAGATGCAGAGAGAGAGGGGGGGGGGGGGTGAGCAACACATTAGCGGAAGCATCTCCAGTGCTGCTATACTGCTTCTGATTAGTCACCGTCGCGGCAGAGAAAGATTTGCACTATTCACGTTTCCATCTATGCTATTTCTTCTTCTTTTTCATTCAAAGAACGACGCAGTGGAGAAAAACAAGAAAGAGGAGTGGCAAATCCGACGTATTCGATGTAGATCCAGAGTATTCAACTAATTTGTCAAAGGCCAATTCAACGAAGTGAAGAAGAAGAAGAAAGAAGAAGAGAGGTAGATCCGGCATATTCGATACAATAGAGCAAATCTGCGCAAGCTTTTTCGACACAAATCCTACATTATTGCTTCGCTGACGCTATTTCTGGACAAGAAAAAGAATGCAGGTAGCGCTATTACTGATACGGTGAACATCTACCGCTCTATTCTCTATCTTTCTCATCGTCTTTGCTAGATCTGAAATGGATATATACATTTCCTTTTTTTTCCAACCTGAATGTTGTAAACTGCCACGGGATCATCGTGGTTGTTGTTTCTCTCTCTTCCTCTCTTTCTCTGTGCTTCTTCGTCTTTCAAACAACTCTTCACTACCTCTTTCCTCCTCTCTCTCGTCTGATTTTTAATAGTTGATTTAGATTCAGATTCAGTTATATATATATAAGTGTTTTTGTCAGGGTAGCTGACTTTAATTAAAATCAGTAAAGAACACAAGTCCTTCGATTCCCATTCACTTAATGGATGATTCATCTCAAGATTCCAATCCAAGGGCTTGTATTATTTGCTGACTTTAGTTAAAGTCAAGTACCCCTTACTAGAATATTGCTTTAGTCAGGATACCTGATTTTAATTAAAGTCAGCAAAGAACACAAGCCCTTGGATGATAATAATAATAATAATAATAATAAGAGAAAGAGTTGTTGATTAAAGTGGCTGGAATCTGTTGGTTGGAGATGTAGTGAAATCCCCAAAAACTATAGTGAAATCCATAAAAAAAAAAAAAAAACAGCAAAACTGATTAAAAGTGCTGTAAAATGCATTAAAGTACAATTAAATGAATTAAATATGCAGTGAAGTGCATAAAAAATTGCAGTGAAATGAAAAAAAAAGAAAAAAAAAAAAAGAAGAAGAATAAGAAGAAGTGGAATACATATATGAATGTAGTGAAATGCATTAATAAATGCAGTGAAATTCAGTGTCCGATGCAGTGAAGTCCTGTGTCCGGCATAGTGAAATGCGGTGAAAAGGGTAAATATGGTGTTTTAAAAGAATAATTTTAATTAATAGGACTACATGCATTAAAATGTCAAAAGAAGGCCTTAGCCATTAAAAATTCTAAATGATGACTTTAAGCACGAGAGGTCTCTCAAATAGGACTTTGACAAAAAAAATCCCATATATCGTTAGCCTAGTATCATTGGGATAGGTATTTTGAAGAACTTACCTTTGGATGAGATAATCTTTATATGTATGTCAATCTGCCAAAAATCACAGTGATCCAACGATTGATTTTTAAAATACAGACAATTAAACAACTATGACAGGATTTAATGGTAAATACTATTAGAGTGTTTCACGGACTGTATTTTGAAAATCGATTGTCGCGTTGTTGGATCACTATGATTTTTGGCAGACATGTCATTCATAAGGAGATTATCTAATCTAATCAATCGGTTTTTTAAAATACATGTTCAATGGATCCCATAAGGAGTGGCCTAATAATAGCATAAGAGAGAAGAAAAATCGGATAAAATAAAAGAAAAGTAATCTAATATGGCTGCTAAACAAGGCTAGTGTGAGGCTATGAATACAATATTTGAGCAAACAAAAAACAGCAAGAAAAAGTAACAAATGGATGATATGGGCCTATGGGGTCACGTATTGACAAGAATTGTATTGCATGTTTACGAGTAGTACTTTGTCTTTCCTAGTGATCTTGGCCAATCTTAGTTTTGATTGCATTGGGACCGTAGTAAATTGAAATAAAAGAAGTATAGGGGTGCTATGAAAGAACTGAAGATAGAGAGACAGAGAAGGGTGAGAGATGATAAATAAATGGAAACTAACTCAAATTAAAAACTTAAGAAATATGGATAATGTCTTAAAGTGATCTTAAAGCTTGAAAAGGTAATAAAATTTTGGAAATCAACCGATTCTGTCAAGTTAAGAGGGCAAAACTGTCATTAAAAAAAAAAAGATAAATTGACTTAAAACATCATTAATTGTCTAATTAGGGATTTTTGGGTATAAAAATGGACTTTTAGGTATAGATACTATTTGCTTGGTTTTTAAGGTATAAAATCTCTTTATTAGGGACTTATGAATCATTTTTCTTTCAGTATTTTATCATTAAAAATAAAGAAGAAGAAAGAAGAAATAATCTTGTTTAGAGCATCTCCGATTGGCTCCCATTTGATGACCATTTCCTACGAAATAGTATACATCAAATTTTTCTTTAATTTTAAAGCTCATTGGAATACAATGGTACCAAATATAGGAGCTCCCCATTTAAATACGCTAATACCAAATACGAGAAAGAGTTCATATTTTAGCATTATTAAAACTCCAAAATATAGAAATGAATGGTCCAAATTAAATCTCCCATCGGAGAATAGGAGATGCTTTTATTGTAGCCTAGTTGAACCTCATTTGGGCCACGTTAGGAGCAGGCATTTCGGCCCAGGCTAGGCTTCGACCCCAACCCAAAATCTACGATACAATACAATACTCCATATATCCATCCATCCATCCATCCATAGTCCATACATATATAACTGTGCAGTCGATCTAGAGAGAGAAAGTCGAGAGAGAGAGAGAGAGAAAATGGGGAGGAAGAAGGGAGTCGAGTTCGACGAGAGCCCACCGGATGACTTCGATCCGGCGAACCCGTACAAGGACCCGGTGGCGATGTTGGAGATGAGAGAGCATTTGGTGAGGGAGAAATGGATCGACATAGAGAAGGCGAAGATTTTGAGAGAGAAGTTGAAGTGGTGCTACCGCATTGAAGGCATCAATCACCTCCAGAAGTGCCGCCACCTCGTCCAACAGTACCTCGATTCCACCCGTGGCATCGGCTGGGGCAAGGACCATCGCCCTCATTCTCTCCACGGTATGCCTCGCCCTGTGTGTGTTTGTGTGTGTGTATCTGTTTGGTGGTTGAGAAAGCCGAGGAAAAGAAAAGAGAATTTGATTCGTTATCTCATGTCCTATGTTGTTTTGGTTTTCGGAAAATCGTGGACTTGAATTAAAGTCAAGCAGTTGAGTTAGGTTCAGTTAAGTGGAGGTTTTAGGTTTAACTGATGAAAAATTTGAAATTTAAAGATTTTTTTTTCTTTCTATGTTTTCTCATGTGCCAAACAGATGGCGACTCTCTCTCTCTCTCTCTATATATATATGTATATATATATCCTTATGGTTGATTGAGTTTCCTTCTCTCGGATCAGGTCCTAAGGCTGAGGAGGTTGCGTCAGATTGATTCTGCGCTTGGATTGCTAAGGTATTCAGTTGCAATTGCGATTCAATTGGTTCCATTTTCTTTGTGTTGTGGAACTTTTCTTTCAATGTTTACCTTACCCTCTGTTTGGTTGCTGAGAAATGGTGGAAACGAAAAGAATCTTTAAGGTTTTTTTTTTTTTAGTTATGGTTTCTGCAAAATAAAAATCTCATCTCCGCAAGGCTAATTGCTTCTATTAGGCTGAGTTGAGTGGAGTATGCACAATATATTCAAGCTACTCTTTTCGTCTCTTTCAATAATGGGAAACCCATGATGAAATATAGGATTTAGAATTATTTTTATTTATTTTGGATATCAGCTCACAATAATAGTATACATATAGTTTTTTAATCTCAAATCTTATATAATTTGAGAGAAATGAGAGTATGATAAATGGATATATTCACATTTCACTGGAATATTAGCTACATAGTTGTAATGGGGTCTTCATTTTTTGTTTAATTTATCTTAGTTTGATTTTATGAAAGCACTAATTTTTTTCGCATTAGCGAGCAGTTGAGGAGGGTATACTTGAAGATTTACATGTAGAAATTGGGAGAGTGGAACTTCGAGCTTAGTTGGTGGAATAGGGATTCTTATATAAGAGAACGCTTTTATGTAGAATTAGAAGATGAACTTTTATCCACTTTCCCTTGGAACAAGGACTTTGGAGCACAGAAAAGTCCGTGGGTACAACATGGCACAGACACATTGATATGGCAAATTCTAAAAATCAAGGATATGCTACGATGGGGATGGCATTAACAAAATATATATTTTCTTGATAAAAATTAATAAAATATACATGGTATTGTTTTATCCATAAATTATATTGTAGAATTTCACATACATCACTCAAAACGTATGCTTTTATATCATCTTTGGAAACCCTAGTTGAGTTGTTCACGGAGAAAATAGGACAAAAATGAAAAGGAAGGAGGAGCTGAGAAGATGACGAAGAGAGAGGTGTCATGACCAACATGTATCTGACACTACCTTGGTACCTTCACGTAAGTGTTCATTCTTCATAGAACGAAGACTATCATTCATAAGCTGGTGTAGAATAACTTGTTCTATAACTATACCATTGAGAATAAGCGCTGCAATATCTTTTGTGCATCGTACCCATTGAGGTTGAATTGAAGTTAGGTTTTATCATCTATCAAAAGTTTGGTTCCTGGAATTTCTATGGAAATTTGACTATATTATAAGGGGAATCAAATCAGGATTTATGTTCTCTTTCCAGGTCAATCCTCAATTGCTTTTAGGTTATAGTTCCATTAATGTGCTCTGGTGGTGCAAAAGTCTCTTCATTTTTTTTTTCTTCATTCAAATGACAGTTCACAAGTAAAAATGAGAGCAAATAAGAGGAAAAAAACAAGAATGCCACTAACTACTCATGACAGTATTGACTACTGTTGGACAGTGATTATATCTCTCCCAAGGCACATCAGACTCCCCCTTTTTTAAAAGAATTTGCCCTCAAGTTATAGTAGCAATCAAAATTAGCCAATCAAAGAACTTATTGTGTGTCCTCCAAGTTCCATTCTTCTTTAAAATTGAAAAAACAAATTGAATGAAGAGATGAGGCTGCAAAAGACAACAAGTGAATGTAGATGAAAAGGTGCATAGACTTAATCTTCATGGATGGAATCAAAGATCAAAGTAAAGAAGGACCATAAATACCCCAATTTCAATTTTGGAAGAACCATTCCAAGGTGGTAGGATTTGTTCATCAATGCATAGCCCATCAAAATATTCCTTTTCTTCAACAGTGCCAACAAAATCTTTACTTTCTTTAATATTATCGTCTTGTTCTTCACTCGCAGATTGATCAGAAAGTGGTTGTACTTCACTTGATTCTTCATAAATGGGCTGTTCTTCTTCAAAATCATCCATATTTGACTGTAACAAGTCACAAACATAACCAAAATAGTATTTTCCAGCCACTGTTTTTCAAGGAGTAAAAGAAAATGTAAAGCCATTTTCTTGGCTTTCTTGAATGAAGCTCTTGGAGGCATGTAGAGAAGTTATAGGATGCTTAGAATCCACAAAATCAGCACTAGGAATCTCAAAATCAGCCTCATTCTCTAGTGAAATGAAAGCATAAATGCCACCACTATCATTTCTTTCTTCCATAAAATTTGTAGAATTAAGTTGAAAAATTGTTGAGGCATAAAGACTTCCTTTTCCTACATAGGCAGCGACATGTATGTTGTCAACCAATCCTCTTCAAAGTCTTCTTCATGTTCTTTACTTAAAGGATGATTATAGATGGGCTGGATTTCCTCACGATTATCAACAACTTTCTTACTAAAAAATCCTTAGTTCTAACTTTGAAACAACTTCAGTCCATTTGTTTTGATGATGTGCAACAGTTCCAAGATGTAACATTTGAGTGCTTCAAGTATGCTAACATGGAGGAGATGGAAGAGCAATTTGATTTACCTACTTATGATGAGGAAGTGAGTTGTATCTTTGTTGAGTAAGAGTTGGAAGAAATGGATCCAATTTATGATGAGTGTTTGAGTGAAAGTGAAGAACAAGACACTACAAATGAAGATAATTTTGAGGACTTGGAACCTATGTATAATCCACCTTTGAGTGAGGGATTTGAAGAAGAATTTGATGATAATTTGAAGAAGATTGGACGGACACATATACAACTCCCGTGTTTGATGATGATGGCTATGAGGAGGAGTATTTTTGAAGGGAGCATGAGGTGGTTGATCACAATTATGAGGTTCCTACTGTCTACACATCAGATTTTGAGGAAAATGGGATTGGAGCTATGGCCTATGGAGGACTTATGGGACGTTAGTAGTGTTGATGATGGTGATGTGTATGTATCAACTCCACTAGAGATTAAGCTGATTTTGAAGTTCCCAGTGCTGGAAATGAGATAGTGCAGCTGAATGTTGATGCAACGTCTCAAGTAGTTTCTTCCAAGTGGTTTTATATGCAAGGCATGGTATTTCCTTGTGTTACAGACGTTGGTTCAGCATCTTCTACCAAAGCAGCTTCCATTATAACTTCTCTAGAGAAAGATGAACTTCTATGGAAGCTTGAAAATGCGAATATGAAGTTAACAAGTGACCTAGAGAAAGTTTATTTACATCTTCCAACTAAGATACTCCACATGGGTAGAAGAGATGTGGCAGCAATTTTAAAGGGTTTTTATGTTTACAAGAAAGCTAAGATCTTCAAGATACTCAATGAGCTACTTTCTTGACTCTTTTTTATTACTACTATAACTTGAGGGCAAGTTCTTTCAAAAAAGGGAGAGTCTGATGTGCCTTGAGTCTTGGATGGAGCTACTGTGCTATTGTGTCTATTGGATTTTTTTAGCTTTTGTAGTGTTGTTATCTATGATCTACCTAAGTGACAGCCTTGTTAGTATTAGTTCCCTAAAGTTAGTTACAAACAACATAGATTCTTTATAAATAGGGATAGCATTTGTAATAAGTTTTAGTCATTTTAAAAGAATCATTTCAGATTTGACAGAGAGCTTTCTTTGTATTTCTGTAATTTTCCCTCACTTAATCTTGATACAATAGCAATTTTCTCTCATTTTCTTGGCTTCCAAACATGGAAATACATTATTGAGACTGATGTGCCTTGGGAGAGAGATATTATCACTGTTCAACAGTAGTCAATGCTGTCAAGCAGTAGTTAGTGGCATTCTTGGGTTTTTTCGCCCTCTTATTTGCTGTCATTTTTACTTGTGAACTGTCATTTACCTTTATCACAACTTTATTACTTTAGTTTTATGCATAGTTAGTTGGATTCTTCTTCTAGTATCATATAAATATGGTTGTTATAGGGAATATTTTCAGTTTTAGATGATTAGAGAATAGTTTCCAGATTTGTGAGAAAAATTTATCTCAAGTTCTTTGTATTTTTCTCCTACTTTCTATCAATGAAAGGCATTTTCTTTCATTTCATCATAAATTGATTGATCATAGATTGGTTTCTTATCAAAATTACTACCCACCTCTTCATTATAAATTGGAAAATCTTATTGCTCCTCCATGTCAACGCACTTGAAGCACTCAAATATTCTGTCTTGGGGCTGTTTTACAACCTCAAAACAAGTGGATGTAAGCTGTTTAGGGGCTGGAACTAAGGCTTTTTCAGTTTTCAGAAACTGTCCCACTCCAAAACCATTTCTTCTTCCAAAAGGAGATGAAGTTCCAACCTTAGGAGAGCTAAAACAAACCTGCCCAGATCTGGAAGTGCTTTCTAGCGGCTGTCCAAACCTTGAAAAGCTTCTGTTTTGGTGCTTTTCAACAAAAGCACACTCTTGGAATTGAAGAAATTTTTCTTGAACTTTTTATCTTCTCCCAATATCTAATTTTTCTTTGATTACTCCTTTGGTGAAACACTTGCACATGTTTCCACCATTTAGAGTATTTTCCTTTTAGGTGATTGGATGCCAATTTTACCTTCTTTGTATCCGGTACTTGATAGTAATGAAATACTATTTCAAAAGTACTTATCCACTCTACCAGCTCATCGGAATCAAGACTCCCAGAAAAATGAGGAAGTTCTTCATGAAAATCATGTTTTAAATGATTATTATACTCCAATTTGGATTTGGAGTCTTCAAACATCTCCCTAAGAGAGTGGAAGTGTTGTACTTTATCAATAATAGCAGCCAAGTGTTTCTTCAAATGAGCAATCTCGTTATTTCTTCCAACATTTGGCGGTTGTCCTTCACTTCTTCCCACTGGAGGATTGTTTCCCAATTCTTCTCCATAGTTCAGTTGGTTTTCCCTATATCTTCCTCTTTTTCGTGTACTTCTTTGGGCCATTTCAACAAACAATTAGATTTCGAACACCACAACTACAGCAGTAGCAATTAGTGATCACTGAACAGACCACAAAATCAGTCCACACAACAGCGCTTCAACAATCAACTCAGCTACAAACTCAAATCAGGTGTTACTTCAGCCAATCAGCAAAAGAACTCCCACATGACAGATCTCAACAGTAGTCGTGTAGATTACAGGGGTAATCAACTCATGGCAGTACATCAAATAAAAAATATACAATGATAAACTCAGATATAGTTGAATAGGTTTTCAGAATCGAGAAGTTAAATTGCCCCTGTAAACTCCATCAGATTCTATAGAGTTTTAGCTATCAATCTCGATCCGAGTCAACAAGGACACATGTATCAAACTCGAGCAGAATTATCTAAGTTACAGCTAGCAAATTTGATTAGATATAATAAAATATAACTCTCAAAATTTGATTAGATTTGATCAAATATAACTCTCAAAACTGATCAGATTCGAAACTGACTGAGAAACCTGAATCATACTTGGTTGTGATTGATCTTTCAGTGAAGGTTGATCACTGTGATGGCACTTCCAAAGAGAATCGAGCACTGTTGAAGTTGCTTCAAGCCTATAGAATGTAAATTGCTTCAAAAGAAGCTGTGGTACATTAATTTGAGCACTGTAGATTCGAATCAAAGCAAGAAATCACTAGTGAAGCTGTGATTCAGACTTCCAATTAGAATTCGATCAGTGCCAGTCCTCTTTTTGATTTTCGATTGCACATAATCGCTGAGAAATATGGACTGTAGAGGTACCGACACATTCAGGAATTCATTTCTAGAGTTTGCAAAGGGAAGAAACAGGGAATTAGGACTTGGAGATATCAATTCCAGTGGAAAGAAATTAGATCAAATCTGAGTTTTGATACCAAATGATGTATTTCCATGTTTATAAGCCAAGAAAATGAGAGAAAATTGCTATTGTATTGAGATAAAGCAAGGGAAAATTACTGAAATAGAGAGAAAGCTCTCTGTCAAATCTAAAACTATTCTTTTAAAATGACTAAAACTGATTACAAATGCTAGAATCTAAGTTGTTATAACTAACTTTAGGGAACTTATAGACTAACAAGGCTGTCACTTAGGTAGATGACAGCACTACAAAAGCTAAGAAAAATCCAGTAGACACAGTAGCATTGTAGCTCCACCCGAGACCCAAGGCACACCAAAAGAGTGATAATCCCATGGACTTAGCCTTCTAGTAAGGAGTTGAAGATCTTTGAAATTGGAAACTGGTAAGCATGAGGCCCAAGATGACAGAAAGTCCAATGTTGTCTTTCAACGGTTTTGTCAAGTATTTCATTTATTCAAGACAACTAATGATGTCGCCGAATTTGTTACCACACCACACTGGGTTAAAAGTAATACCATCCACTCGGAAAGGGTTTATGAGATGGTGGGATTTAACAAGGGGAGAGAGAAAAGTGATATGGAAATATTGTTACACTTTTATGAGATGGCGGGATTTAACAAGGGTATATGATTGCTGTGGATATGGTGTGCATGTGAAGGGAGATAAGGTACTGCACTAAGCTTGATTTGATTAGTTTAGATAAGGCAATTGTGGAGTCGTCTTGTTATTAGAAAGCTCTTGACTCCTTTTTGCCTAGGTTTTTGCAATACCAATTTCTCTTCTTTCACTTTTTAAAATGGTAGAAATAGAGAATTTTTTTTTCCTTGGGCGGTGGGGGTGGGGGTGGGGGGAAGAGAGAGGGGGAGAGGGGGGGTTTTGTTCCCTTTCAATGATTAAGGAAGTAGTGGTAGTGATAGTGGTTTCACTTCCTCTATACCTCCATGATAGAGATGGATTTTATCAAACAGATTTTTATTTCTTTTATTTTAAATTAAATTTCTCCATTGTCTGTTCATGTTCTTTTACCTTGTTCTTGTTGGGTGGTTGTTGCGTGAAGTTTTTTAGAGTTGCTGAAGAAGTTGGTGTTACTTTCGATTTTATAAGGAACTCATTAGATTTAGAAGAAATAAAGCATCAATCTTTATGCAAATTTAATGTGGACATGGAGTGTATTGCAGTTACATGAGAGAGGGCCAAAAATATTGCATAAGATGGTGTAATAAAGCAAGATACATTAAAAAACTCAAAAGAGGAGAGCAAGAAAAAAGGAAATAAGTTATGCTTTGTTCTTGCAGGCTTGCAGGTGACTGAATTTGGCCAGCATGTGAATGCAAAAAGTGAATGGATGTTAAAGCCTGCCTATATACTAGTTTGGTAGCAGTGCTGTTACTGTCTTTTGCTTTTTCTAGACTTCTATCATCCTCAGTTTTCTCTTTTCTTTATTGTTACGTGTAGCTGCCAGATGTTGCTGGCTTTGGCTTTCAAATTAGATCTTTCTGCTTATTGGCATCTGAAACTGACAATGACTGGATTAAGGCAATGAATCCAAGGACATCAGATGATGAAATAAGTATCTTGTCATTGTCTGTGCTGTTTTTTTCCCTCGCCGATAATGGATAATGGCTTTTATGCCCTGTTTGGTTGCTGATAAAGATGAACAGAAAAACTTTGAAACAGTTACACTCCCCCTCTATCTCCCTCTGTGTGTGTGTGTGTGTGTGTTACTTGGAATTCTACCATGGTCATTAACAGGCTGGCAGTTGGGTATGAGGATTATGGTGTATGTAGTTGATATATGGTGCAATCAGCTACTTACTAGCTGGAGGGTTATGGAGTCAAATTTTGGTACTGTGTATTTGGTAGAACACATGAAAAATGAAATGATCATTCATTAAACTAAGAAATGTTCTTATTTTATGTTACTGCCAAGAAAACAAATAGATTGATTTTTTTTATTTTTTTAAATATAACAAATGAATTCATTTTAGATGCTACTGAATACAA
This sequence comes from Hamamelis virginiana, assembly GCA_017140935.1. Taxonomy (NCBI): domain Eukaryota; kingdom Viridiplantae; phylum Streptophyta; class Magnoliopsida; order Saxifragales; family Hamamelidaceae; genus Hamamelis; species Hamamelis virginiana. Next base: position 1,841,976 of record JAESVK010000608.1, read on the forward strand.
ACAATTGTAATCTCACTTTCACATGCATGATCACAAAAGCAAAATTCTCTTCTTAATTCTCTCTATGGTATGAATTTGTTTTTGAATAAAGAGAGAAAATAAAAAATAAAAAACAATGAGTAGCTGCTCAAGTTCTTTAGAGATTTGGGTTCCAACCCTGACTTGCCAAATGAGAACAGCTGCCAAAAGAACATTTTGAGAAACAAAAAGAAAAAAAATTGGCCGAAAGTTCATGCGTTTAGAGCTTTATAGCACAAGATCTATATCTATAAGACTATAAAAGATCCAAAGCTTGGAGGGCAGCATCCTCAAGCAGAGATACAATTTCTTGCATTAAATTGTATCCTTGACAGAAGCACACCGGTGGCTATTGCGAGTTGTTGTTGAGTTCTTTTGTGGGAAGAAAGCATGGTACCTGCAAAAGTCCCCACGATTGGATTTCCAAAGCTGCTATCAACACTTTTTTTTCTTCATGCTTCTTCCTGTCAAGCAAATCAAAACTTGAAACAAGTAGCAGTACCTAAAAATGAGTGAAAAGAAGAAGGACGAGCAGGTGAGTTAGTGGGAGACAAACTTTTAGAAGAGGAGCTTCTATGATCGAGTTGCTGAGTTGATGGAAATGAATGCCGATTGAACGGGAGCTCCCTTCAGTCCAATGAGCGGGCGAAGCACACGGAAGGAGTTGCTCCCACCTCATGCATTTGCCTAAACTTAACATTTCTTTCTCTTTCCTCACATTTCCTCTCTCGTCTTGCAAATAATAAGCATAGCCCAATGCATGAGATGGCAGCTCTAGCCGCATCTGAACCCTCCATATTGGACTGAAAGGAGCTCCTCTCTCTCTCTGTCTCTCTCATTAGGTAGATGGAAGAGAATGAGATGGGCTAGAGGCTATGTGGTGGACATGGTCCCTCCCCTCCTGGTTGCTTAAATACAACTTCTCACTCCCATAAAAGAAGTATCCCCTGGCAGAGAAAAATGATGATTCATTGGAATCTTTAACATTGTTTTTATTTTTTATAGGGTGTGTAAGGGGTTTTCCACCGTTCATGAGTACGGCCTCGAGCACGCTTTACTATATCAATATCAATGGACCAGCTTTACATCATCTTGATATATGCCATGTTCTGGCTTTTCCAAATTCCTTGGCATCCTCATCTCCCCAAGGAGTTTTAATTTAATTTATTAGAACTGATATTATTTTTCTTGGGTTGCTCTTAATTCTTACTTTGATAATTCATTTGTAGTAAAATAGGGACCATTTATATTTCTTGTCATTTTAATATACTTTAAGTCAAAACTTTTCCTAAATTCCTAATGTATTTATAAGTATATCGGTGAAGTTTTATGATTTTTTTCATTATGTTTAAATTTTTAAGAATTATTTTCTCCATACAGTAAATAACATTCATAATAAATAAAATATATTGAAAAAATTATGAAACTTTACCGATATACATTGTAGGCACTTTAGCAATTAATGTAGGATAAATACTGCATAAACAAATAACGAGTCTAACATTATTTTTCAATCCAATGAATAAATGTTTAACTAACAGAATGATGCAAAGTGTGCAAAGTGTCATAAATCTATCTTACAAGGATCAATGTGTTACAATTGAAAGTACATGGGTGCAAAGTGTTTTTGATCAATATATAGTACATGATTCAAACTTTAATTTTTCCTAATTTCTAATTTATATTTATTTTTATCTTTTCTAAGTAGTGAACAAAAAATATAATAAATAATTATTTTATTATTAGTTGTTGGTAGGATGAAAATGAATGTTGCTGCAAGAATTCGAACCTAATCTATGATAGTGAGGGATTTTAGCAACCAATCTTAAATGCACCTTTCAATTTAAATTCTCTAAAAAATTATTGTTTTCACTCTTTTCTAATTTTTGAGGAGCTTTTATTTAGGTTATATTTGGCATTTGGAACAAATGAATATCAATACATTTTTATATATTCGAATTCGAGATTTCTATTCCAAAAATGAGAATACAATCCTAAATTACATGAAAATAAGTTAAGACTGTTTGGTTGAATTTTTTAAAAGTAATTTTTTTTTTTTTTTTTTTTTTTAAAGTAATGTTTGATTTAGTAGTACAAGTTCAGATTTTCTATGTTGCTGTTTGGACACTTGTAAAATCTTTGGAAGAGATTTAGTAGTACAGTATTTTTGGCATGATCTCACAACTGACTCACTGCATTTCAAAGAGTGTATTCCACAGCCTTTTCTTTCTTTGTTGTTAAAAGGGAAAAAGACAAAGAAACAGTCAAGCCTTGCTCAGCTACTCTTTCATGCACCATATTAAATTGCACCAACTCAACCCCATCTTTTGATTTCTCAGATTAATTTTTATGATACACGGTCACGATTAGGTACTAAACCCACATTTTGTTTTCGTGTCCAGAATCTCAGAAACTCTTTATTCAGAGAGTTCCTGTGCTACGTACGGATGCATGAATTCTAGTATTTGTCTCCTTCCAAACTATAGGAGGATTCTTATTCTCTTTCACGGAAGATGAAAAAGATATATGTCTCTCGGGATTCTGGACATTAAACGAGTTTTTAAAATGGGATTCTATTATACATTAAGGGGGCGTTTGGTTGGGTGTAAAGTGCTATGTAATGTAATCTGAGATTACATTACATAGCTTAAATCATGTTTGGCGTGTTATGGAGCGGATGTAATCCATTTTACGGGTGTAATCTATCATGAAGAAAGGCTGTAAAATGGATTGCAGACTTAAACCAATGTATTCTGAGTAATGTAATGTAATCTACTTTACAGTCAATTAAATTACATGGCTATCCAAACGCATTTCTGTGTAATGTAGTGTTATTTTGGGTAATGTAATGTAATCTACTTTACAGTCAATTAAATTACATGGCTATCCATACGCATTTCTGGGTAATGTAATGTAATCTGACTTCACATTCCCTACTCATCCAAACAAGTAGGATGTAATTTGGAATGTAATTTAAATTACCAATGTAATCAAATTACACTGTAATCTACTTTACAGTCAATTAAATTACATTACATTACAGGCAACCAAACGCCCCCTAAGATTTTCATATAAAAAAATTGTATATAAATAGACTAATGCAATAGGTGTCAAATTTTAGAATTTTCTATCTATTTGACATATTTATCCTCATGTTCTTAACTAACTTTCAACTACTTTTCAAATTTTTTTTACAAGAACATAGAAAATATTTTTATTTTTCGTAATGTAAAAAATTAATATTTTAAATAAATAAATTATTTTTTTATCCTAATTTAATAATTTATAATTTGAATTTATAAAATATTTTTACAACTTACGCATAAAATTAGTTAAAATACTGCTATTATAAAGTGCACCTTATGCAACTTTGTATAAATGAGACTAGATACGTTTTTGCACCAAGCTGGGTTCTAAGTTTGTGGCCCAAATATTTTGAGAAACTGACCATTGGATTAGATATGTTTCTGCATGTCAAAAATCACAATGATCTGACGGTTGGATTTTGAAAAATTTTACAGTGAAGAATTGGGTATAGTAAGATTTTTTAAAATCTAATCTCTAAATCAATGTGATTTTGGGTATGTATAAATTATTAAAAACTTCTGCCAATTATATTCTTCTTCTTTTAAAATTTTAATTGTGAGATGTGTAATTAAAGTAAATATGTTGGTTCATGTTAGGTTGAGACCGCTATAATTTATATAGTTTTTGGTGGTTGAAGTTGGACAAACTTAATTGGATTTGAATATTTTTCTTTCATTTCATATAATCTTGAACTATTGATTAATTAATAAGAAAACATTATCTTAAAGTGTTATAAAGTATTATGTACACTACTTAAAGTTTAGGAAATACTGCAATAACAAGCAAAACTTTATCAGATTTTCGTCCCAAATTATAAAATAGAGAATATATATTTCTACACTAAGTACACCAAATATATTGTTAGACTGTCTATATATTAAGTTTTTAAGCTCATTTGATATATGAATTATCATAACTATATGTCTGTCATTCTAAATTAATTACTTACGAGTGTGTGTGTGTGTGTATTTTGCAGGTTGGATGTGTTAAGGATGAGATGGCTAGCAAGGGAGGCAGAAAGCAACGTCGTCGGTCCATTTGATTAGGTAGTCTCAAATATATGTAAAATTATTTAGATTAATTGTGACAATTGTACTATTTAATAGTATACAATAAAAAATTATATCATGGGATTGAATTTAATGTTTAAATAATTTGATGCAACTGTATTGATTTGGGTTCTGACATATTTGATTTAAGTTTTAATGTGTAATTACTAGCTTGTCATAAATTTAAAAAAAAAAATTAATTATTTTTTTTAATACAAAATAACAAAGAGAACGGTTAATAACCGTTTTCTAATTTATTTATTTTTTTTAATTTTTCGAACTAACAAAGAGAATGGCTATAAGCCGTTCTGTTTTTAGGGCTACGAGAACGGCTACTAGCCATTCTCTTTTCTTCAGAATGAGAATGGCTAGTAGCCGTTCTCTTTGACCCCCCTCTACTAGAACATGCATGGAGAGAACATTTTTTAGAGCCGTAGGCATTTTTCCTTGTAGTGTATAATCATCAATATATTATTATAATTAATTTTAACTAGAATACTATTATTCTCTCTCACACGTGACTCCCTTCACCTTTGAATCTAATGTGCATTAAAACCCTCATCTTCCCCTTTTTTTAAATCCTCATTAGTAATCTCTCTCTCTCTCTCCCCCACTGAATCTGCTCACATATACCACCATTATTCTCAAAGTAAAGAACATAAAAAAGGGGGATTTGAGCAGTAAAAATACACCGTAGGAGGGTGGGTTGCAGATCCAGATTTGTGAGGCAAGGACTGTGGAATCAATAAGCCGTAACACTTTTGGATCTCTCTCTCTCTTTCCATCACCAAATGTATGATTTATCTTCGATTAAACGTTGTTTGGTTGATGAGTTCTTTTGATTTTCCCATATTTTCTCGGCAACCAAACATATCATGCCATACATGTATGTATATATATATGTATATACTTGGATGTGTACTTCAATTCTGTGAGGGTTTTATTTTTATTTTTGGAATTTTCTCGCATTTTCTCATCTACCAAACACCCTAGTTGGTCCATTTTGTGTCAAAACAATTTGCTCAGTTGAGGGCATGGAGGGAAATTGGTGATGTGGCACAAATGGTTGCTGCCATTTGAGGTGCCAAATTTGGCAGCCCAAGCTGCCATTGCCAAAATTTAGCACCTCAAATGACACACCGTTGGAGCATGCATTTTGGGTGCCAATGCCATATTTTGGCAATGGCAGCTTAAATGGCATCCCCATTGGAGATACTCTAATTCACTCTTCTTATTGCTTTCTTATTGGTCATGCCATAATTTATTTTATTTTATTGCATATTTGGTTTTATTTTATTCCCCACTTTTGAGTACATTCCATTTATATCAAATTAGGGTTTCATTGTATGGTTTTTATTTCATTAAATTATTTATTCTATTTTTCTCTCCACATCAGCCGTTCCTGCATGAATTTCATATCAATGCTATTTGTTTTCCTTCTTCTTTTTCTCTCTATTTTTTTTTAAATCAATTTTTCTTCTCTCCACGGACCCCTTAGAGGTACGTTCTTCTTCCTTGTCTCTTTAATAAAGATGTTTTTTTTTTTTTTAGTTTTGACTTGTTGCTTCTTTTTCTTATTATCTTTCTCTTTCTATATCTATATATGTTTTTTTTTTTGTTTTGTTTTGTTTTTTTTTCCAGTTTTGATGCCAAAAATTATCTCCATAGCCCGTTTCTGCTTCTTCGTATCTTCTTCTCTTGCCAAACAACCTAGGTATTCATCTCTTCTTCTTCTTCTTCTTCTTCTTCTCTCTATTTCTATATATGGTTTTTTTTTTTTCCTTCTTATAGAATGGATTTTTGGAAGGTTAGCTAATAGTATTTGAGATTTTAAAATTAAGATTGTTGATACTTGATAGTGGATGAAATGATGAATTTGGATCATAGGGTTGGTTTTTATAATTACCGCATCGCGCGGGATGACTACTAGTATACACACACGCGCGCGCGCGCGCGCACACACACATACACACAGAGCTTCTAATATCAGGTGCCCTCTTCTAGAGTCAATTTTTGAAAATGACTATTAGATTTTATGCTTTTTTTATATATTTATATCATGCCGGCCAAAAATCATAGTGATCCAACAGTTGGTTTCTAAAAAAACCGACTATGAAAAAAGGGTGACATTTTAAAGAATAAAAAAGCCACAGTTTTTCAAAGTTACAATTTTTCAGAAACCAACCGTTGGATCACTGTGATACATGAAAAGAGCATCAAATCCAACGGTTTTCAGGCCTTTATTTTTATAAACTTTTAAGTGGTAGTCTCATAATCAGCTTTAACTATTTGTTGGATCATCCTAATCTTCAAGCAGGATCATCTTCAACTGTTAACAATCTCTATCCCGATAAGGCTCTATCTTTGACTTGATAATTATTCTCCAAGAGTGAAGAGTTTGGATACCAACAAACTCCTTAGAACCTGCATTTCCTTATTGGTTTCGAACCCTTTGAAAATTAATATTTTACTATCCAATTTACCATTAGCTAAAATTAAATAATTTAATTAAAGCTATTTTAGTTGCCATCTATTGGCAGGTTCGATCAAATTATAGATTAACATATTGCAAGTTACATTAGATTTGATATCGAAACCTGAGATCATACAATTGCTGGTGGGGCCCATACTCCACTTGGGATCATGGATCTATGTTATATATTATCATCGTATTCATCATGATATGAAGGACACTTAAGATCATTGTGTTCATCATGAGATTCTCTCTCTCTCGCACGCACGCACAATTTTTACCTTCATTTAGTGCATATATATTCATTTCCAGGGCTGGTCCTTAGATTTTGGATGCCCTAGGCGAGCTCCTAAAATGTTGCCCCTACTACATATTGAAAAAAAAAAAAAAAAAATTGTGTGTAAAATTTTAGTTCTTTGACCTTAATTTCTCATAAACTAAAACTCATAACAATCAATTCATAAAGCGAGTTTTCAATAGGCTCACCCTCAAACCTCCTGTCATCATTACAAATATATCAAACAAATAAACAAAACCTATAACAATCAATTCATAAGGAGGGTTTTCAAAAGGCTTACCCCGAACCTCCTATCATCATTACAAATACAATAATTCTATTCGTCCATCCTTTTTGTCCTCCCTTTTCTTTCTCCCTCGTGCATTTGACTAACTTAAAACAATTATTTTGAAAACCAATCGTTGGATTTGATGCTCCACTTGTTAGAGGTATGCCCTAAAACCAATCCTAAAGGGCATATCAATTTCAATATTATATTAATTTGAAGGTACAACTTGTCGTGTGTGTATATATATATATATATATATATATATATATATGATAAGGTCCATGAATAAATGATAAGTATTTCAAGTTGTTGAGATATGGAGACTCATATTTCTCATACACATTTATTCTAAAAAAGTTCTTGCTCATAGGTTTATTAAAGTAGACATTTATAAACCACTAAGAGTAGCACAAATTTCAACAAACTCCAATGGGAGGATAGGTAGTCTTTCCTATCGGTGTAGTGACACTATAGTTAATCTGTGGGTGCATATTAGAGAATATGTGCACTGAACATGATCTGCAAGAATATTCCTGTGAAGGTTATGTTAAAGGAATATTCTTATGCTATGTCCATTTAATTGGTAATCATTAGACCTGAGACACCATAGCTGTCTTATGTATAGGTTACGAGGGTTTGATAGTATCTCATACAACCTTAACCATAAGGATGTAATCGGTACTCATTGGCTCTAATAAGTTATGCATGAAGATAGATGAGTGTGCAATAAGGAATTATCACTCTGACTTTAATGAGAGAGAATGTCAAGATTAGTTCACAAAGATAACTCTCAATTTGAATATCTGGCCAGAGTGATAGGTAAACTGTGAAAAAAGTTTCATCGGGTTTACTTTATTGAGATTGTATTTTGTGGAACATATATCAAGTTGTTAAGATAGGGTTTGACTGATAACCATACCTATTATCTTAACAGTGACATTAGGGGATGAAGGATTAAGTAACAAGAAGGGTTCATTTAGTTCTGCTATTCACCCACACCTAGGGTACTTCATGATATGTTGTTATATGTCACTCATGACTAGTGTAGGCCTAATGGTAAGTGTTATCATTGATGGAAAAATTGGAATTGTTCCAATTGAACCAAAAATAGAAAGATTCTACCCATGCTTGAAAAGATTCTTGATAGTTTGTGAATGAATGGATTCAACTTTATGAAAAAATTTTATCGTATGTCTTCCGCTGCGAATCCATGTATGTAACATCCTTTCAGTTTGTTATCATCAAAATCATTTAACAAATATAGGTGGAAGCCATAAGGCTAACAACTGCGTTCTTACCATTATTCAAAATGTCACAATTTTGCAGTCAGTTTTTTTAAAAACCAACCGTTGAATCATCTTGATTTTTGGTAGGCATGACTTTCATAAGATGTGTATTTTATCCAATGGTTGATTTTTAAAAATATATTCTGCAACTGATCCTACAAAAGCAGAGAATGCCAAAATATATAAAACTTAAGGTTTTTTGACATAAGGGCACATGATTCTCTTTTTGGCCAAATGTTACATATTTTCACAATGACATTTTTCAAAAACCAACCGTCAGATCACAATGAGTTTTTGCAGGCATGACATACAGAAGAGAGGCATCTAATCCAACGGTTAGTTTTATGAACTATCATGCCTACAAAACTCATAGTGATGCCCCTCTTCTGTATGTTATGCCTGCAAAAACTCATAGTAATCCGATGGTTGGTTTTTGAAAAAACTGATTGCAAAATTGTGATATTTTGAATAACTGTAAAAACGCAGTTTTTGTTGAAAATTTAAATATGACATGTTAAATTTTGTTGTTAAATGCGGCAATTTTATTTTATTTTGTTAGCGTGTATATGCGTTTAAAAAAAAAAAAAAAAGACGGGTCGACCCATTATATATGGGTTAGTGGGTTGGCTCGACACATGAAGAGAGATCTTGAACGAGATTTGTATAAATATGACATGTTAAATTTTGTTGTTAAATGCGGCAATTTTATTTTATTTTAAGTTTTTTAGTTGGCATGTATTGCGTTAAAAAAAAATGTTAATTTTTTTATAATAATAATAATAATAATAAAAACGGGTCGACTCATGATATATGGGTTTGTGGGCCGGGTCGGGTTGGCCCATGATAAATGGATATGGGTCTAAATGGATCAAGACATGGTACTAGTTAAATGGGTTATGCACATTTTGTGGTCCAACCCATTTAGACCC
>JAESVK010000608.1:1876383-1912987 GCA_017140935.1 Hamamelis virginiana
GGGGACTTTCCTTTTATACCCGCCCACGAAGCGCGTACCACTTCCTCCGTCATACGCGCCACCGCAAGACAAATAATCAGCAAAATGAGAGACGGCGATCGGCAAGCCCCGCCGTCGGGGTACACGCCGGCCACCAGTGCGACCAAGCGTAAACACTCTTCGGTGGTAAAACAATCTCATCATATCGTAAAGAGGCGAAAATATGTCTCCAAAACAGACACCATAACCCTAATACCCGACACTCCTCAAAGCCTGCCCAGTTCAAGCAGCTTCACACCCATTAGTTCTTCACATCAAACGCATAAGAAGCAGAAGCAGACGCAGAAGCAGAAGCAGAAGCAGAAGCAGAAGCAGAAGCGAAGAAAATCGAGTTGTACTCACGGTAATCGCAAATGGGTCTTCTCTTCCCGCGATTTCTCCAGTTATAAAGGTATGAAAATGAAAAATATATATACACATTTATGTGTGAGTGTGAGTATGTGCACTTAAATTCAGATTGAAACTTACTAGTCAATAAGCAGGTGTTTTCATCTTTCAATATTAGTTTTGGAGCACTTGCTATCTGAAGGTTAATCAAAGAGTAATGCATTTCTTTGGAATTAGATTATTTAATTTGGGGGAGGAGGGCGGCGGCGTGTGTGGGCTTCAGTAGTGCCTGAAATTTGCAGATGAGAAGTTAATGGGGATGATGAAACCGTGTTTTTATTGATTTGGTTTGAATTGGGTTTTTATTGATTTTATCTGATTATATTTGTTTGTTACATTTTTTATCGGTGGGTTATGTTTTAACATTACAAATTATTTATTTATGAGACCGCATTTAATGTTCATGATTAGTTGCACTATGAGACTGATATGTACTTATGGCTTTCGTGGATAGCATGGATGCTGTAACTTACAAAGTATTCTTTTTAGGCTGTTAATGAGAAGCAATTTTCCAAAAGAAGCGAAGCAAAATTATTAAAGAGACAAACAATTTGGAACTTTTTGTGCGCTTCAGTATCTTTTGGGTGTCTTTGTTCTCAATCTTTAACAGGATTCTTATATATGTCATTCTTACGAATTGAAAGGCAGTAGCTTCTTCTTCTCCTCAAATACCACTTATTGCGCTTAGCAGGATTCTCACCCTGAATTTTATTATTACTATCATGGTTGTTTTCTAGGAAATGAAGTTAGATGGGAATAAATCATAAACTGGCTTTTAAGAGACTCCTTTTGGAACTTTAATATTCAGCTTTTGGCCCTGTTTGGATTAGCTTTGCCCTAAATCACTTTTGGAGCTCAAAATGCCACTTGATTTAAAGAGATGGGGTGATAATCACTTCTAGACCGACTCGAGAGGGTGATAGGATGGTTGGCCCCCTAGCTGCTTCCATAAATCCATAATCACTTCGAGTATGAAAATTTTGATGTGCGAGGAAATGATTTGGATGCAACTCTAGAGAGATATCTCATGAGAGAGTTCTCCAAGTGATTTTAGGCAAATCAATCCAATTTGGGCCTTTGTAGGAATAATGGTCATGGAAAAGCTTTTAGGGCTGAATCAAGAGCTTATTTTAGAGGGCATTTCTCCCCTCATTGACCTTTTCCTTTTGTTTTCTGTTGTGAATTTGGGGTTTTTGGGTGTTTTGTATTTTGGTGGGTGGTGTTCTTTTTGGGGGCTTTCTTTTCTGCGTTGCACTTCTTGTCCTCCTATGGAATTCTGTTTTTTCCAATAAATTCGTTGTTTCCTATTAAAAAAAGAAAAAGAAAACCTAAGTAGAAACTCTGGGAATCCACGAAAGTGATTGCACACATGTTATAAAATGGACTGAATAAGGAAAGGAGGCCCTTGGGACCTTTCCAGTCTTCCTAGTGAGGCAATAGATTCTTCCAGAACTACAGATTGTATGTTTTTTTTCTGGTCAGTGAAGGCAGCAAATTCAGAAACCAACTTGCTAGCTAAAAGCGGTGCCCTTTCTTTAGCGTATTTTTTTTTACAAACTTTATGCCTTGTGGGCTTATGTTTAGTATTCGGACATTCTCTTATTTTTTATCCTTTTTAGCAATTTTAAAGGATCTCCCATCATCTCTCTTGTGCTTTCTCCTCTACCTCAATAAATATTTCTTTTCCTGTGAAATGGGTATATATCGTCCAGGTTTATATTCCATAGGCTTAAATGTTTTTTTTTGAAAATGAAAGGTAATTATATTATACACAAGAAAGGCCAAGTATACAATATGCATACAAAAAGGATAACATTACAATGCACAACTGGCATTTTTACTCTTTTATTCTTTGTGGAGCTTGATGTTAGGACTAGATAATAATACCCATCACACTTTTGCTCTGCCTTAAGTCCTTAACCTCTTCTTCATTCTGCAGATAAGGTGGTGGTTGTTTCATACAATATATTAGGTGTTGAAAATGCGTTAAAGCATCCGGACTTGTATTTTAAAGTTCCACCCAAATTCTTGGATTGGGACTGGCGGAAAAAGCTCATCTGTAAGGAGATCAATCATTTCCATCCAAGTATTCTGTGTTTCCAGGCAAGTTTTTAAGAGTCCTCTATTTGCATTTTATGTGTTCGTTTGTCACAAGATTTATCAAACCAAATGGTGGAGATATTTTATGTGAAGATTTAGGCTTCACTGAGATTGTTAAAGACTTCTCCCCCCCACCCCCTCAAGCTGTTTATTTCCCATGCTCTCTTATTCATTGCTGTAATTATTAAAATAAAACTGGCATGAGCTAATTCTTTTCTAGAAGGATTACTGGGTGACAAAGTGTTTTAAGTAACCCAAAAGGGGACCAATGGAGGTTACCTAGGTGTTTCATTAAGAAGAAATCTGGTCTCAAGGTTTCTTATTCAGTGTCTTTCTCAAAAATACATATTGTGAAGAGATCAAGGACAAGTGAGGGCAATACATACATTTTCTTCCATCATTTAACCGGTTGCAACATGAATATGTGGATGTGTGCACATGTCCATGCACAATGACTTCTGTCCTAAAACATCGGAGGAGGCACTAATACATAATAGATTACAATTTGACACAAAACAAATATATCCAACAATTAACTCAAGTTGAGGGGTTAAAATTGCTTCTTGTCATAAAATATGTTATATGTTGGCTTACAAATTGCGCGTGCACACACACACACGGAGCGCATGTCAGTGACTTTAAAATGATTTGTTAAACTTTTTGAGAGGAGTTCTAGATACATTGTTCCCATTGTCATATTTCCTTGTTTTTTCCCTTGAGATTTAACTCCTTTTCCATTAAATTAACTTAATTAGGGTCCCATTATCATATTTGCTTTGTTTAAACCCCTCTAGAAGTCTAGTTTTGTGAAGTCTCAGGATATCAGAATTTTGGTTGCATTTTTTATATTTCAATGAAAAATCGTTTAAAAGAAGTATATCATATTTTTTTTGTCATCAAAGTTTGAAAATCTGAACAAGACTTTGATATTTTGGGGAAAGAAATTTAGCCTTGGTGTGTAATAATTGGCAAGGTTTTTTTCCATAATTCAGTCTTAGAAGAAAATAATGGATGTAATAAAATTTGTCTATACTCGAAGATTTGGAAGGCTCAATATAAAGACATTGCTCAACCATTATGTAAAGATTGTTGGCAAGCACATATATTGTTGAACATATATAATATGCATGGATAATTGCAGTGTTTCATGAAAGAATTATGTCTTTGGCTTCTGTTTACAAGATATGAATATTTGACAAGGAATCGACACATGGCATCCTAAACTTGGTGATGCATGGTACCTAATGTTAACTAGTCTCTTTTACCAAAAAAAAAAAACCTTGTCTCTCTCCTTCAATAGGAGCTTATTTGGGCCTAAGGTCTCTCTCTTGGTTTGGGTTTGAGGTAATTCGACAACTTATGGACCCATCATTTGCACCTGAACAATTAACACCTACTCGAGCCAATGGCAAGATTGGGTGAGGCCTTAAATAGGGCATGATGCTGGTTGGGGCATTGAAACAAGCCACCCTAATCCATTTTATTGGGATAGCTTAAGGGAATTGGATTGGTGGTTGGAGCAAGGACTAATTGAGCAGCCCATCCCAAACCGAGGCGGCACGTCTTCTGGTTTGATCATTGCAAGAGAATGAGATCCTTATTGTTCATTAGACACATGCCATACTCGATGTGTGCACATTGAAGGCTCATTCATGGGCTAGGTGGTTATAGAAGCTTGTTGGCACTATGGGTGGGAAGGGCTCCCATTGGCTTGGTGATTCGACCAATAGAATTCCACCACACGGGAGCTCTGATTCCCTTTATGAAGTCCATCAATGGCTCATTGTTGGAGGTGAGGAAAATCAGATTGAGGAGCATTCCCGCTCTTTGGATCCTCTTGTTTTGCCACACCTCAAGGTTTCCCCTTATTGCCTTGCCTTTCCTCTACAACACACAAAATGCTATCTCAATCAACTTGGATGTTGTTAACTTGAATTGTTCACCCTCCTGTTCCTAAAGGAACTTAATCCCATATGCAACTACATATGTGTATGACATACTAGGCAATTTTTTGGATAGAGTTTTGTTTGAGCAATTTTCCCATATTTTCAGGTGGATAATGCTGACAAAAGAAAAAAATTTGTGGCAGTGCATGGATTCTGTAGAATATGTGTAGAAATGAGTATATACATATGCATTTATAATGCTCTTTTCCCTATCAATACGTATGTACATACATATATATATATATATAGACTTGCTAATATGAGGTGCACCTGATGCATCTTGCATCAGGTGCCCTCCTCTACAGCCACCTGTGATGAATATTTTTAAAATCTGACTGTTGGATTAGATACCCCTATAATGTATGTCATGTTTGACCAAAATCACAGTGATCCAACGGTTGGTTTCTGAGAAAACTTACTGCTAAAAAATGACAACATTTTAAAGAACAAAAAAGTCATAGTTTTTTAGCAGTCAGTTTTCTCATAAACCAATCGTTCGATCACTGTGATTTTTGGCAGACATGACATACATTATAGGGGTATCTAATCCAACGGTCAATTTTTAAAAATTTTAATCACAGATGGCTGCAGAGGAGGGCACCTGATGCATCTTGCATCAGGTGCACCTTATAACAGCACCTCTGTATATATATATATGAGGTGGTTAATTAAACAATTGAACCCAACCAAAGCTCATCCCAACTACTTGGGTGCTACACTACTCTTTTCTCACCACTTAGTTCTATCCGGGGTCAAGTGGTCAAATCTTTGATTGATGAATTTTAGGATTCATGATCATGAACGATTTTACTGTAGCTTTTGGGCTGGCCATCTACCTATCACAACCTTCTTCCTTTCATCAAGCTTGGGGCCATTTTATGATAAGATTAAAAGTGACAGGCAGGGTTTTGGTTCATATTAGAAATATAATAATTTTCAAAAATGATTGTGCATTTGGAGTTTAGACTTGTTATTTGATGTGTTCTTTCACTTGTTGAAATTTTGTTTTAACACCTTTGATTTTTGTCAATAATGTTTCCTAGTAGTCATGAAATTGTATATTTTTCAATGCTTAGAATTCCAATCATTATTATTGAGGGCCAATATATAATCTCATCCCATACTGTAGTTTTTCTGTTTTCTTGGACATTGAGTCTGTTAGATTTGTAACTAATTATGTACGGTACAATTGAAATCTTCTTTCTGTCTCAAGAAGATGTGAGAATGAGCTACATTATGCAAATGGTCTTTGAGGTGGTCGAACTCTCGAATTCTCATAATCCTCTTCTATGTATATAGGAGGTTGACCGGTTTAATGATTTAGATGATCTTCTCCAAAAAGATGGCTTCAAAGGTGTTTACAAGGTACACTCAAGATAACTATTGGTAGTCTAACAACTGTGTTATAAATTAAGGTTATGATTTAACCAGATTAGTTATTACTTTTTAGTTTTTACTATAGGCTCGCACTGGTGAAGCATGTGATGGCTGTGCCATATTCTGGAAAGACAAACTGTAAGGTTTTTTTTTGGTCTCTTTGGAAATTGCTTTCTATTGTTATATTACTAGCACTTTTTTAAGAAAAGAAAATTATTAACTTTTTAGTGGGTGTTGTTGTCGAGTTTGCCACATCAATAATTTATTCATTTTGAAAATCACTTTATGATTCAATTATTTTTTTTATCTGTTAGAGAGCCCTTGCTTCAGGTCCATTGGAGAAGAATTGGAGTTGGTTTATATCTCTAGTCATCACTCATCTATTAAATCTGCTATTGAAATCAAAGCACCACCTGAAAAAAAAAGTGGTGGGTGTGGCATACATACATACATACATACATACATACATATATATATATATATATATATATATATATATATATATATATATATATATACATCATAATATTAGTGCGCTCCTCTTCAATTTAAGTATTTGGGTTTAATAGCTTTTGAGCATATTCTTTGAAATTAGTTTAAATTTGGACTTTTAATACATTTTCAATGTCCTCTTTCCATAACTGACTTTTAGCATGTCTTATTGTGAACACAGATTTAGCCTTTTGCATCAAGAGAACATTGAGTTCCGGAGGTTTGGCCTTCGTGACAATGTTGCTCAACTGTGTGTTTTAGAGGTACGCAAGTTTGTTGATTTACTGTTGTATTTCTTTTCATAGATATGGTAAACTTTTCTTGGTTTTATTGCAATGGAAGCTAAGTGGTTTCGCTGATTCTTGTACTGATTTATTTGAGAATTATATCTTCAATACCTTTTCTATTGAAGTCGCATTATTTGCATATGGCATTGATTACTGGTGGCATTTCCATAGTATATTTGGTGAAGTTCTCAAAATTATCTACTAATTATCTATTAATTCCTGAAAGTTGTCATGTATGTTAATAATTATTTTTCCTTTTCTGTAAGTACATAATTTCACCCTGGATCCCATGCCACCCCAACCGGGGTGTTTGATCTCTTGAGACTTGAACCCACGTCTCTGGAATAACATTCGGGAGACTTTACCTCCAGAACCTAATGGCATCATCAAGTATAGTAATAAGTTTGCTAATAAAATTACCATCAACCATGCAAATTTTTTCCCTATTATTCTTGTTTAGCTTTCTTTGTTTCACCCTGGACATATCTATGGCATGGCGCTCGTGTATTTAACTTGTAATAAATGGTAACAAATAACAAACCAGATATAATAATTTTGTTTAAAATGTTCTTTTTAGGTTATAAACTTCAACTTGTCACTTGGAAGTAAAATTAGCTACTTAAAATTGGTGTAAATTTATAATCAAAAATATTAGTGAGTCATAAGGTCTTAAATGATTAACTATGATTGAACTTCTTTCTCTCCTAAATTCCAAGATCCAAACAGGGCCCAAGGGTTACCTACCGGAAGATGAGTTTGCAGAAGAGAGAGGCACAGAAGTTAATCTGTGGATTTGATAGAATAGCAGTTGAGGGGGGTTTCATCGGACTGTTGGGTTTGCTACCATGGATAATGACTGTCTGAATTTGTTAATGACTAATGAAAGAACCATGAAACGCTGGGCATCGTGCTTGCATGTTTCTCCAAGAGGAGGGGGTTCAATCAAAGAGGCACGTTGAATGCTGAATTTAAAGCACATGTAACCTTTTGTGAAACAATGTGTCCTATTAGCCAACCTATGGGAGGCTGATTCATCTGTGAAAGGATTCCTTGAGCTAAGTGGGGACAGTTTGGGCAATATAAAAAGATAATAAAATTTTGAAAAATGCTTTTATATTTATATAGTGGTATGATTAGCATCAATTAGAGAAACTTGGTTGTAAGTTTGTTATGTTAGAGGCTTCCTAATCTAAATGGGAAACCTGTGCATATCAAAGTAGTTATTTTGAATGGCTAAATGGGAAAATTTTCACAATATAATGCAGTGTCATATTTTAGATGAGGCCTGAGGGATCTAAATGATCCTACCTCCATCCTCAATTGTACCACATTGTGTATACTGGTACTGTAGTTTGGTTCAATCAAATGCTCAAGGTCTTCACTCTCAGCAACTTCATTTGGCAATTGGAGGATGAAAGTCAGTGGTTGCTTGATAATTTTGGGGTCAGACAGAAAGGTTTTAATTCAGGAAGGGGGCAACTTCTTCAGAGATGCTGGTAATTTAGTAAATGATCTTCATCGCAGAAATGCCAGAATATGAATGGGGACCTTATAAAGCCGTGCAGATTCCTTGAAGTGAAAAGGGAGTTTCAATTTGCATTCATATGGGCTTGTCCGGGGAAGGAAGTCAAGACTTGGAATTTGTTATCTTCTTTGATGGTACTGTGTCAAAGCCAACACTCAGTCGTCAGGAGCTTACGGTTATCTAAAAAGTTACACATCAGAACTATGCCTCTGTTTTGAAACAACTGCACCAGCAACTTCTAGTCCCAATGAGAGTTCAGATCAGTGCTTATTGTTGGAGGTTGACCGCTAGTTAGGACCACTTACAAAAGCAATTCTAATATTGTGAAGAGAGATCTTCTTCACTTGAACACTATATTAAATTGACTCGCAGGGCCGGGTATGCTTCTAGGTGTCAGGTTCGCCTAACCTCCAAATCCTGGGATACTTGGACATGGCTAAATCACTTAATTGTGTGATTTTTCTTCTTCACAACCCTAGGGATAAATGAAGTGTACCTGTTACATAATATGTCTGACATGTAAACTTCCATTGGTTTTGAAATATTTATGTGACAGAGAAGCAAATTTAGAAAATATATATCTAAACTTGTAGAGAATTAGGAACATGTTCGTCTTTCTTCTTGTTTGAGACACCTGTTGGATAAGTGTCTAACAATACGTGAGTCGGACAAATATCCCATTCCCATACCTACACCCATGTGTGTGTCCGACATGGGTACTTCACATGTTTTGAAGTGTCCATGTAACATGGGTTGTCTCTTCAAGTAGACATGATTTCATTGCTCTGTGTGTGTGTGTGTGTGTGTGTGTGTTTACATGTGCTGTTGTTCTGTTGTAGTGGTTGTTTATACTTATAATGGTTTCATGCATTGATTCTGTTTTGTTTCTTTGTTCCTTATTTATACAGATGAACCAAAACCAGTCTAATGCTCATGTAGATATTCAAACATCAGAGTAAGTCTAAGCGTGTTATACTTAATGATTAGCTTTGTAATATTGTTTGGGGCTTGGGTTTTGGTGGTGTTTTTTTTTCGTGGTGGGGCGGGGGGGTTGAACTGATAAAAGATGAGCCCTCTAGTAAATGGAAAGCCTGTGCGTATCAAGGTAATTATTCTGAATGGCCAGAGGGTGTTTTCTTTATTAATTTTCATTGTTTTAGGTAAATGAGGCAAATTTGGTTAAATGAAAAGAAAAAACAGAGGCACAACAAACTAGACAGAAAAGGCTCAAGGCTCCTTAAGCGAAGAAGCTAAAAGAGAAAAACAGATACAGTTTGACAATAAATTATTATAGGAAATATCCTGAACTCTTGAATTACCGGAATCAAAATGACACACATTTTACTATCTTTTCACCAAAGGAGGCTCTGCCTGCCTCTTGGAAATCTTGTGTATGAATTGATGATTGATGTGATTTTTACTTGTGTCATCAACCCAAAATTTGCAGAAATTTACACCATGGAATTATGTCTCAAAGTTGAGTTTCAGCTATGTATTTAGGGAAACAATTTGCATTACAGATATCTTTTTATTTTGTACATTTTTATAAATATAATATGACACACCTGCTATCAATCTGCATTTTGTTATTTTTCTCTGTACCTTTTTTTTTTTTTAATAATTAAAATTTCATTCAAAATGAACAGGGCCTCCGGATAGTATACACGGAGTATATACAAGAGAAAAGAAAAAAGAAAACTTCACAACCAATCTCAACATTTCAACAATATAAAAATTTAAAGAAAGAAGCTCTATTTGCAACATTGGAAGCTCCAAACCAAAGGAAGAGTGTCTTTAGTAAAATTTTCTTAACCTTAGCCAGTAAAAATTCTGTCTTGAAAAATTCTCCTATTTTTCTCCCACATTGTCCACATTAGAGCGGTAGGAATTAGATCAGAACTAACCTTTTTGCTTCTCTTGTCCCTTTGAAACCACCAACTTCTTACAAGGTACGAGGTAACCCACAATCCAGAAAAGAAGAAGAAGAAAAGATCCAAAGCTTTCTCATGTAGGAACAATGAATTCCCTGTCTCCTCTTTGTGTTTACACATAGTACATTTAGTCGATAGATACCATCCTCTACTCGCCAAATTGTCAACTTGAAAGATATTTATTTTTTCAAGGCTGTCTAAATATGTGTGTGTGTACAGGAATGCCATTATCAGGTGCACCTAATGCATCTTGCATTAGGTGACTTGTTTTAGAGGCACTTGGAGACTATATTTTGAAAAACCGACCATTAGATTAGATACTCCTCTTATGTTTATCATGTCTGCCTAAAATCACAGTGATCCAACGGTTGGTTTCTGAAAAAACTATCTGTGAAAAAATAGTGATATTTTGAAGAACAAAAAAGTCTTAGTTTTTCAAAGTGACTTTTAAAAAAAAAATGACCATTGGATCAATGTGAGTTTTCGCAGACATGACAAACAAAAGAGGAGTATCTAATCTAACGGTCGGTTTCTCAAAATATAGTCAGCAAGTGCCTCTAAAGCAGATCACCTGATGCAAGCTGATAATAGCATTCTTATATATATACATATATATAGGAATATACATCACTTTTGAAGGTGCACAAGTCCCCCAAACCCTTTTGGAAAGGAAATTGACATTCCTTCCTTCCCATGCAAACGAAAAACAGAGTAGAAAGAACTAACGAAAAAGATTCCATTAATTTTATAATTCCAAACCAACAACTTCTCTCTCTCTCTCTCTCTAAAGAGATTCTGTAAAACTTATTCAAGAAGAGAGAACACTTTCCAATTCCCAATCTTTGAAAGCTTCTTGCAAAAACTAGACTCCAATGCCAACATTCATTTGACCAAACCACATAATCACACACCCACCAAGCCGACCTATTAGAACTTAGAAGCAATGTCAAATAAATCAGGAAACAAATCCTTTAAAGGAACAATGCCGCACCAAGGATCCATCCACAACCTTACCCTCCAATATCCCCCACCTTAAAGGTCACATCTAAAAAAAAAAAAAAAAATCAAAACCTTTTATAATAGCCTTCCAAAGACCTCCCCATAGCTTCTTCTAACCTTCTTAGTCTACCAATGCTGTAGTTTACAAATTACAACAATACTTACAAGCTATCACTCTTCTCCACAAACTATTTATTTCCAAATCAGACCTCCATAACCATTTCCCAAGTAAAGCTCTGTTCATGATGTGAAGAGGCCTAAGCCCAAGGCCCCCAAGCTCCATCGGCATACAAACTAACTCCTAAGCTACTAAGTGGATCTTGAATTCTGACCCATAAGAAATCCCTTTGGATTTTCTTTCAATCTCTTTGCCACCAAAAGTGGAATTCTGTGGAGAGATAAGAAATAAGTTGGGATGCTTTCAAGGGTAATTTTGATAAAAGTCACTCTCCCATCTTTTGATAGATGCAAAATTTTCCAACCACTAAGTCTTCTTACCCCTTGTGCCTTTTAATGCTTAGGCCTTGTGCCATGAGAAGACAAAATAGTTTGCATGTTGCTCACCTTTTAAAGCTATTGTACATCTCAACGATCATATATGGTATGCGTATTTGAGGTTACAAGAGAATCCAGTTTTTTGCGCTTTATTTTCACATACCACTTCAACAATCTGCTTATCTAGACAGTATAATTAGTTATTTTTAAACTAATTTCTTTGAATATTCAATTTTGTTGGTTCTTATAATCACACTACACTAGTTCAATGACTGAGATAGATTATGTGTATATAGGCCTCCACCTGCTCGAAGCCTACTGGTTGGAAATATACATGTTCTCTTCAACCCAAATCGCGGAGACATCAAACTAGGCCAGGTATTAAATTTGTCTGCCCAAATCAGTTGGTCTCTTCACCATTCAATTAATATGGAATCAAGTGAAGCATGTCACCAATCAATTTTTTATGGTTGATGTTAATATTGCTGTGCATGTATGGAACTAAAAAACCAATTAGATGATGTTCTGGAACATCATTCCCGAGTTTCACTTAGTGTGGGAACTTTCAAGTTGGGAAATTTATCCATTATAACAAATAAAGCAATAGTCCATCAAAGTAGAGTTGCAGGAATTTGTATATTGTGGAAATTGCCTGTGCTTTTCTCTTAAAAATGGAAGTTGTCAATATCTAACCAGTATGGGTTTGTTTTTCACATTTATAACTTATTATATGTTAGAATTTCTCATTTATAAATGAATAGTTAGAAGGATGAATATTTTCTGTAATTTAATTTTGCTTAATGTTTCTAGAATACTTAAATACAGTTACAGTGAAAACTGAAAAAAGGATGTAAATGCTTCTAACATCTCTCTCTCTCTCTCTCTCTCTCTTTCTATTTTTGTTTTTATTTATTTTTTATGGTTGGGCATTGTGTTTTATTGCTGTAACTTCTATTGTCTCTTAGAAAGAAAATGTCTCTATCAAATACTTTTGTTATTTTTATTTCATTGCCCCTGGTTATGTGTTAACATAGTGTGTACTTACAATGGTTTAGGTTCGACTGTTTCTTGAAAAGGCCCACAAACTATCACAAGAGTGGGGCAACATCCCCCTTGTAATTGCTGGGGATCTGAATAGCATGCCACAGGTGATATCTTGCAATGAAATTATGATTTGAATAGTTTTAGACTAAATGTACAATGCTGTACTCTTTTTTTGCCTAGTACAATGTTGTACTCAATTTCCATTTTTGCTTAATAATCATCACTTTGTTTAATCTTATGGACAGAGCGCAATGTATCAGTTTCTGGCTTCATCCGAGGTGAGTTTTGGTCCCTGGTATTATGTCAAGCTCGTACGTATTATCTTATGAGCATTTTTATGTGACTTGCACTGCACCCGGAATTCCTCTTAGCTAAGTGTTCTCTTTTTATGATGGGTTTCTAGATTTTAATACTAAAGTTGGAATCTTTTGCAGTTGGATATCCGATTACATGACCGCAGAAAAATTTCTGGGCAGGTTGAAAGTCCATCACGATGCAGAGCCTTTAGTTCTCAGAGTGAAGCAGTTAGGTATTTCTGAAAGTTCCTTGTGAACTGGTTTAACTTGCATTATTTTAAGGATGTGTTTGGATAACATGGACATGAAATGACTTGCTTTTGATTTCAAGTTCATCATGTAAAACATATTCATCACCAAACTCAGCAAAATGATTTATAAAGAAATAGTGGTGAGGTACTTCATATGACTTAAATACCTTACTTTAAATATTCGTGAAGAAAATGAGCATCAAATACTATTTAAGAAACAGAATGACGTGATTTCATTTAAATATGGTTTGCGAAGGCCTCCTCTATGATTACACAGTGACAAATCTACTTGTTGCGTGACTTTTTTTTTTTTTTCCTTCCGGTTTAAATGATGGTTGTACTTTGGGTAGCTTCCAAATGTCCATCTCAAGGCCATTGATGTATAGATGGAGTGATGAAGAGTTAAGGCTTGCTACTGGCAGTGAACAAGTCACTCGTCTTCGGCACCAATTAAAGCTCTGTAGTGCATACATGGGAGTTCCTGTAAGATGTTTGAATTTTTTCATGCTTGTCCTGTATGCTATGGTTTAGTTATTTTTTGGGGATATCACAATCAACTTTTTTGAGGACCTTTTTCTGTGTATTTGACAAGGATAGAGGCACCAGTTTACAATGCATATAAGAGTTGTCAGATACGACAATCTCAAAAAAGTAAATTTAAAAAATTCAATAATTTGATGGGGCCTGGACATGGATGTGTTGGTGTCTGGCCAGGAAATGGGGTGCAACCCAATTATAAGGCAAAAGTACGAGTGTCATTGTTGTGCATATTGCTTTTCAGTTCAATTTCTTTGTCTCAATGTCTTTTATTTCTGTTTCTTTTTCTTCTTTTTTTTTTTCCGTCTCCCGGTCTCATACTATGGACTGATTTACTTACTATGGTTTGATTTGCTTAGGGAACCTGCAGAACAAGATATAATTATGGGGAACCATTGGCAACATCATTTCACTCCAAATTTATGGGAACTGTTGATTATATATGGTATTTCAGTTGTACTATTATTTGCTATTTGCATTCAAACATTTCTTGTTCCTGAATCCACTATTGATGCAGGCATACTGAGGAACTTGTTCCTGTGAAAGTTCTCGAAACGTTACCCATTGATATTTTAAGGAAAACAGGAGGGCTCCCAAGTGAGGTATCTTTCATATTTGCAAATACTAAACATGGTCTGTCACGCTGTGCATAAATTATCTGAATATCATTGAGTACACCTTTCTTACCATAATACCTCCACTTTATTGGAGAAAAACAAACAAGGAACTTCTTGTGATTGATGGTCACTTGTTTGCATGCATGATATACCATCAATGGTGCCAAGTAATCTTAAAGTCATCTGCATGTATACCCTCATTTTAGTTTGAATATTTTTAACCTGCAGATAATTTTGGCTGCATTTGGAAGAGACTTCAAAGAAAAATGACTTCTAATGATCGCTAGAATGATTTCTTATGGTCTATATATTTGATGCAAATCCTCTAGAATTTTTCCCCCAATTCCAGCAATATCTGACATTGACATGTTAGATTACTGAGTCTGACCTTCTTATTGAAATTAAGGGCATTGTTTCCCAAATTATTGAAAATGAAATTACATTGCTTGAGAATGTAATTTCTAGGAGATATGTTCCTGCATGTTGGAATATCTGAGATGGATTTTTTTTTTTTTTCCAAATTCTTTAGAAGGAAGGTTGTACCTGCTTTTTCAATTGAAGAGTGTTGCTATATGTTGCAGGTTTGGTTTGAAGATCATTCACTGTGCATGCGTGCAAATTACTTGTTTTATTCCTTTTTCCAAGAAAGTGAAGATTTGTCTTTTCCTTTGACGTAGCCGATAAAATGGCATGTTAGTGTTTTTAAAGAAGGTTTTTTCTTTTTTTTTTTTCCCAATAGTCAGGTTTAAGCATAATTATGGTTAGAACACAAAAGCATCCTTGTCCCTTTTTATTTCTTTTGAATTAGAGATGAGAGAGAGAAACCTCTGGACAACCCATAAATAGAGAAGAGGGAAGGATTGCTTATTAAAATGCTTGAAAATCATTTACACCTTTTTGTCATAAAATAATTAAATTGTTGTACACTTTTTATTTAATCAACCATGTTCATAGGTCTAGATTGCTTTTAAAATGTTAGGAAACCTTTCTCAAAATATTCGACCCATATTAGTGTTTTGAAAACGAGCGGTGGGTATAGTGGTAAAACAAGAGTTAAGGGGAACTGGCCCTATATATATATATATATATACAGTCTGGATCTAGTAAGCATATGCCTATATATCTTATGTAAGCATGAAGATAATTGTAGGAGACATATTTTGAAAAACTGACCGTTAGATTAAATATTCTGCTTAAGGATGTCATGCATGCCAAAAATCACGGTGATCCAATGTAAACATCTTAAAATATAGACCGGAGAAACTGTGACCGCTGGAAAATGTCACAATTTTTCTCAGTGACATTTCTAAGAAACCCAATCATTGGATCACTGTGATTTTTGACATGCATGACATACATAAGTATATTATCTAATCCAACGGTCAGTTTTTTGAAACATATATCCACAATTATCTACTAGCTTCATGCTTACATGACTTATATAAGCATATGCTAACTTGACTATTTTTTCTCTTTTTATACTATTTTAAATATAAAAGTTCAAAGTTCAGAAGGCTTATGCCTCATCTCCTACTTTATGTCTTAACCTTTGAAAACATTGTGACGCAGTAAAATTTTGTAAATCTTTTATTTATCTATTTTTTTGGTTCCAAAGGAAAACCTAGTCAGGCTTATGAGCTACACAATGGGGGATAGCCCTCCCCTTTCCCTTAAACTTCCCAACCCTAATGAAGGCTGGCTTCTATCAAATCTCTGGTAGAACCATTTAGAGACTTTACTAATAGGGTAATCAACACCTTCAAAATTTTGTAAATCTAGTTGTATGAAATTCAACTTTTTCTTGAAAGAATCACTGATCACTTGAACCATCATATCTGAGCTAATTGAATGGTTAAACTGTCCATGATCTTCTCTGAATTACGAATTGAGATACAGTAGGAAGTGGTCACTAGAGGGGATTCTTTGTTTGATTGGTTCCAGATGTACCCTTCTTATGCTTGCGGAAGATAGTTTTTGTTAGACTTTCTAGCCATTTTTAGGATCTACTACTTTCCAGGGAACTACTGCATGCAGTCTATGTGGGTGCTGCCATGATATGAAGATTCTGGATATTGTTAATCTGTGTACCATTTTATTACAAACCACTCATTATGCTTAGCACGAGACCAAAAAATTAATAATAATAAAAAATAAATAAATGAAAGATGCTTAACATGATTGATCTTCTTCTAACAAAATGTAGTCCTTGTTTTAACCAGTTTGGATTTGTCTTTGTAGTTTCATTGTAGTTTTAATGTCAACTTCCTTGCAGAAATGGGGCAGCGATCATCTTGCTCTTGTATGCGAACTGGCCTTTGTAGATGATGGCACGTGAAGAATGCTTCCAATCCAAGTCTTTTGCAAAAAGAGAGAAGAGAGAGAGAAGGAGCTTGTTTTGAAAACCCTTGGCTCTTGGGAGCTCAGAATATTATGCGAAAGCAATTTGTTTGGCATTTGTGCTCAAGGGCTCAAGGAAAGAGTTGATCTGGAAAATTTTACCCTCTTCTACAATGGTGGATTGGGTGCTCACATCAAATCGTTGGAGGATAAATTGAAAGGTACTGTCATTTGCAGGTTACTTATGGAGTATTTTGAGTCGAAGAGAACAATTGCTTTTAATATTTGATGATTACGGATAGAGAAATGAAATTAAATATAAACTGGAAAGGTTGACGCTTAAATGGTGAGTGTCCAAATTTAATCTGCCGATTTAGAGTGTATTTCAGATTTATCCTAGTTGAGGATAATTCTATGAAGTGGAGGTTGTGTATTTAAATAAATAGCATGTTTTATTTTTTTTTTTAAATTAAAAATAAAAATAAAAACCTTTTTATGGGCAGAAAAAAGAAATGATGAAAATATAAGAGAAGTTTATTTGATAAAAAGTTGGAAAGTAGAAAGAAGAGAGAGAGGGAGAGAGAGGGAGCCAAGCAAGCTGCTAGCTATGAAGACCAGACAGTAGCAGCTAAAAAATGAAAAAGAAAGAAGAGACAGGGCATGGGAAGATTCATTGAACATTTATGAACCTTGGAAAATTCAGGTAAATTTTGTAACAACGTATGAATGAATCCATTGTATTAATGTAGGTTTAAGATAGAAGTGAAGGAGAGTGGGGTTTTGGTACAAGTTGTAACCATCACCATATCATATATTTTCTTAATGGGACCTGTTGATGTAATGCTGCCACCAACTTACCCATTATTTATGGCACATTAGTCAACCAATTCCTGCTTTGCGTCACCAAACACCTTTCTTTGACCACGATAAGTCTTCTTTTCCTTCTTTTTATTTAATTTTTATTTTTATGAGAGAGAGAGAAAAGTCAACTGTCGTCTAGTTGGGGAAAAGTTTGGCGGAACAGGAAGAAAGAAGCCAATGTTGCTACTGCAAGCATCGAGTCTTACATTGTGCCATTGAGAAACTCATTTAGTTTTCTTTTTTCTCAATTATATATATATATATATATATATATATTCGAAAGACAAGTAACTTGCCACATAAAATAAAATGACTAATATTTTATATTAGTGGGTTGATTAATAAAGGTTATTTTTAAAATTTTCGAATTTAGACATGCCGTCCTATTTGGATGTAGAAACTCGAATATCTCTATTTTATTTTTCAGTTTTAATAATTTTATGGCAGATTGTTAATTGTACAAGCAAGGGGACACGAAACTACAGGAAGGGGAAAAACACATAAGGATTGGATTTGTCTAAGGGGCTGTTTGGAAAACTTAAAAACCTAGCCAGCTGAGGATACGTCTGTTTGATTTTTATTCAGAACTGTTGGTAGGTGCATTTTTTATGCAAATCAATTCAATCATGTCCAGAAAATAAGGCATAAACACAGTTTATTTCAAACCAGCTGAAAATTGGTTTACATAAAAACCATACAATAGAAAGATATCAGAACTTGCCTGACCCAATTTTCAAAGTTTCCAAACAGGCCCTTGAAGCTCTAATGCCTCAACCAAGGGGGGAGTCCTTTCCCATTCTTGGATCTATAATTTGATGAATAGGCGGCTCAAAGGCGGCACCAAGTTTCTCTTTCACTATCAGTGTGTGTGTGAGAGAGAGAGAGAGAGAGAAACATCATCCAACGATGAATCGTATTTGATTAATTTTATTTCCTTCATTTTTTTTTTTTTTTCCCTTTCCATCCGAATTAAAACTTGGTTTTAGAGAGAAAATTCCAAGAAGATTAATATTTCTAAAAGAGCATGGTGTCTTTTGCTTTTGCCTTTTCTTTCCATGATAAGGTTTAAGCCTCTGCTTCTCTCATCATTATCCTTCTCTAAGCAATCACGGCGGAAAACTCAGAGTTACATAATGACACCCACTAAAAGGGGAATAAAGAGAAGAAAAAGAAACAGACAAAATGAAAAAAAGATGCCACCTCCCAAGCTCTAAACAAAGAATCAAATATGACATCAAAGTATGCAGAACAAGACAAACTTGGAACTCAAAACCAAAGGCTTTGCTTCTTTCTCTGCAGCAAATTCAGATTCTCAATACTGAAAAATATTATAATTAACAAAAACTAAACAGAGTTTCAATACATATAAACTCCTCAGATCCCTGTAGAAATCACTCAATAATGAGAAGAGCTAGAAAACTCGGACGGCTCTAAAAGCACGGTGAAAAACCCAAGATTTCTCTCTCTCTCTCTCTCTCTTAACAAACAAGACAAAACTTCCTGAACCCTAAACAAGTTTATGGAGTTCTTTTATTTTCCATATTTACTAGAAATACTTTTAAACTCAAATCTACTTTTAATTTCTATCTGCAAAACTTATGGGCACACAATATTCAGGGTTTGATCGATCCAAGCCAGCTCCTCCTTACCCAGTTCAAAATCAAAGTCTGGAAGATCAGTTGCCATGCCATTTTCAAACTTGCACATTGGAAGATCACTCATGTCGAGGCCATTGAAAAACTGACTTAAATCATTCCCAAACAGCAAATTGTCCTCAAAACCAAAACTGAGTTCTTCATCAATTGATGGTGCAATCAATGGCTCTTCTAAGAAACCCGAAATAGGTTGCACTTCCTCCACAACTTTTACTGCATTGTCTTCTTCCTTGATCGAATCGCCAGGGCCATTACTGGCTGTAGCTGAAGTAGAGACATCGAGAACCGACAGTGGAGATGGATGAGAAAATAAGCCATTGGTCTCCTCCGAAACAGAGGGATCTGCTTGAGAGACTGCTGTAGTTGAAGCTGTCGTCAACAAATTTGAATTCTCACTCTTCTCTGATAACATTCTGCTTTCAAACTCAAGCTTCTTTTTCTGATAAGCACTGGCAGCCTCCTCTGCAGTATTATAAGTACCAAGCCAGATCCGAACCCCACGGATCGGATCTCTAATCTCTGCTGCATATTTTCCCCATTTCCTTCGCCGAACCCCTTTATAGAGAGATGATGATTTTCGGGTCTTCTGATCGTCACCTAACTTAATACAGGTTTTTCCTCCATTGTTGCTGTGCTGTGAAGAACTCTCTGCGCATGATTCATATGGAACCCCTTGAATTAAAATCTCCCTCACCAATCGCTTATTTCCCACTAATCGATTCTTCTTATTATCGATCATCTTCTTATCATCATCATCGCTAGATGAATCAGTTGCATCAGGATCACAATAAATAATACGAACTTTTCGTATTGATTTTGCACCCTCTTCCATTACTTTCTTTTTCTTCTTACAAACCAAATCTTGATTCAAGAATTGCCTTTGAAGGCCGGGCATTTTTTATAAAAAATGAAAATAAATATATAATGAGAAAAACAAAAACCCCTAAAACCCTAATAAGGGAAGAAAATCGGATAAAAGGGGCAGGAAATCTTTGAAAATCCTCAGTATCAAGAAAAACCCAAAACCCTAAAACCCACAAAATTGAAGAAAACGTGTTTTATATGAAAAGCCCCAAAGCACTCTACTCCAGAACAAGTCCTGCACATCAAAAACACACAAAACCGCAAAACCCATCAAAACCCACATCATGAATCATACAGTAAACAAACATATATATATATATATAAACCCTAAACCCAGCAAAACCCACATCATGAATTCTACACTAAACCCATATATGTATCTATGTGTATATAACAATATATATATATATATATATGAAATCAAAGATTGATATGTTGTAAAGGACAAAAAAAAACGTACCGTTTTGATCTTAATCGCATGGAAGAAGTTGAGGAAGTCAGAATCTTTTTCGGAAGAAGGTAACAAGAGTGCTTGCAAGATGTGAAGAAGGCTGAGAAAAGCAGAGACTGAGAGCAAATCCAGAGCTGCTTTGGAGCTCCACTCAACAGATCAGCTCCAGACGACATAAATCCTCTTTCTCCCTTCTCTGTTGTTCAGACAAAACCTTGTTGTATATAGAGAGAGATAGAGACAGAGAGAGAACCCAGCAGAAACTGAAACAGTACAGAGCAAAAACAAATCAATAAACCCCTAAAAACCCTCCCACACTGTGTCACACACACACATATATATACATAGATGTATATATATGATGTGTATATGAAGATTATAAATCAATGGCAGCAAAAAATTTAGGGATTTCGGAGACACGTTTCTAAAAATATAGATTGTAATCTAAAGGACGCATAATATGAAGAAAGACTGAAATTATTAAAATCAGTGATTATAAAAAAAATTGGCAACTCTGTTTCTTACTCTAATGGTAATTCTTGAATCTTTTCCTTGTTCTTCGGCTCTGTTTCTCTCTCTGTCTCCTCTTCTTGGTGCCTTACTCTCTCTCTCTCTCTCTCGAATTTGTCTTCACAGTCTCACACCCCCCCACGCACTCTCTCCGCTCTTCACCTTTCCCCAAGTCCGCAAAGTGGCTGAATGGAAGCTTCAATGGGCAATATTAGTCCTTGTGCATGATGTGGGGGACCCATCTGCCTATCTAAAATTTCATCACTGGCATGTCAGCATGTGTTTTGCCCACACTGTTTATTTATTGAATCGTAAAAGTGATTTGATTAAACCGTCGTGTTATTATAATGTAATAAATATATTAATTATTAATTATAATTATACAATATCACAATAATATATAATACTAATACCATAATTCTAATATATATAATTCAAAAGTTTATCAAGTTTAAAATTTTAATACTATAAACTATGAACCATAAACATTAAGGCATAAACACACACCAATATAGCATAACAAATCACATATTCACGTATTATTATAATAAATGATATTCATTTGAGAATGTTTTTGGTTAAACTTATTCTTTTAATCTCTTAGGCTTTAAGGGTCTTTTAGAATTTTGAGGGACTTTTTAGTCCTATTGAAAACTTTTTGATGATTTAAAAAGATTGACCGGTTCTCATGAACCGTGATCAAACCCATTAAACCGGTAGTTCAAAAGATTTTTGCAAAAAAGACCGATTTTTGAGTTGTATGGAGTTTTTAGGGTTGACCCAATAGGAGGAGGGACTGGTTTACTGTTTAATTGGTTGAACTTGCGGGATTTGATAGCACTGATTTTTACATCTAATTCACTTTACCATTTTTTTTTCAAACAACGAGATATCTGAGCTGTTAGGGCTCGATTAATTCCAACTTCGTACACTTACTACTATCCCATGGAATAGTATGATCCGTGAAACTTTACATATTTATTAAGTTTGAATGTTTTTAAATTTTTTAGTCCTAATCTCACGTGGCATGTTATGGCAATGTGATATAAGTTGGTGCGGAATAATTGGTGCATTAAATATTTTTCTATTAAAAATTGTGGTTTTAAGACTTCCCTAATCAATTTTTCATTTTTTTGATAGAACTTCAAAATAATTAAATGATTAGCTATGTTATTA
The DNA here is from genome assembly GCA_017140935.1 of Hamamelis virginiana. Taxonomy (NCBI): domain Eukaryota; kingdom Viridiplantae; phylum Streptophyta; class Magnoliopsida; order Saxifragales; family Hamamelidaceae; genus Hamamelis; species Hamamelis virginiana. Next base: position 1,898,561 of record JAESVK010000608.1, read on the forward strand.
AAGGGACATTAAAAACACACATTTTTAGACACATTTAACATTTTTCTTATTTGATTGTACGGTTTGAAGACAATTGGGAGTGAACACGTACATCATTTTTCTAACACATTACTCTATAGTTTCGAAAATGCCTTTAATCACTTTTAATTTTTCACCAAACTATATATTATAAAAGTGATAAAGGACTTTAAAAATAATTTTGGATTGCCGAGAAGTAATCTCAAATGAATCCTTAATAGCTTTAAAATCTTGTTATAACAGCAAACTCAAAAAACAAAAACAAAAACAAAAGAAAATGAAAGAAAGGAAAGCTCAAGGTCTTATAGGTTCTCGTTTATTTATTTTTAGCCATTCTTAATTGTAAGCATAATGAATATGAGTTTTGACTCCTTAATTCATCTATATCTTTTTATAGAATGAGGTTTCGGATTCCATTCCTCATGATTTGTTATCTCATCTCCATTAACAGCTAACCACTAACTCGACTGATGCCATTTGTTGAAATTAGGCAGCATCCTTCTGCTTTGATTTGTTGGTTGTGTTGTGTTGTGGTGCATGTATTCTACAATTATGGGAAAAGTTTCTACTTTGTTGTGTTGTGGTGTGGTGTGGTGTGGTGTGGTACATGTATTCTACGACTATAGGTGTCTATATGGCACAACACACATCAACAATTTTGGCTCTTTAATCCAAATAGGAAAAAAAAAAAAAATCACCCTTAATTTTAGAATGAGTTAGAATCCCTAAATTTTAGGGTGAATATATTTTTCCTATTTTTCCCTTCGTACATTGGATTAAAGAATCCCAAAATTAAGGATGTCTATCTGCCACATGGACATCTCATAAGGGAGGTTGGGGGAGGGAGGTTAATGAGGAAGGCTAATTAGAATTATTGTATTAATAAAGATTTGGTGAACTTGCATGGATTTGGAAGTTACCAAATATATTTAGAGCCTGTTTGCATTACGTATTCTTTCTTTAAATAACTTTTAAAATTCAAAATTCCATTTCATTTAAGAGATGAAGTGATGATCACTTCTTGACAACTTGATAACTTGATGAGTGATATGATGGTTGGCAAAATTTTCATACTATAAATCATTATGAAAAAAACGAGGTGGCTTCAACTTTTGCATGTCGTAATAACTTCTAATGTGAAAATTTTGATATATATGTAAATACATAATTTGAATATAATTCTAAAGAAATATGTGAAATAGAAATTTTCAAAAAAAATGTTTTTAGAAAAAGCGAACAGAAACATGTCCTTACGGTGAGTGATAATCTCTCTTAGGTGACAGATAAAATAGCTAATTTGCTTTGATATTTTGTGTATTGGGAATAATACTATCTTTAGGAGTTAGTCTTTTATTAAATATTTAGAAGTTGAATGAAGTACTAAACTCTTTGTGGATTATATGCTTGATATGGTCAGGGTCAATATTCTTTCAAAGAATATCTCCAATGGAAAAAGGCATATTCATTTTTGACTAAATTATACTAAAATGGCTAGGCATTTGGCTAAAGGTTCTTCAATTGTATAAGCTATTTTTTGCTTTCTCTTTCTCCATCTCTCTCTTCCCTTGCAATCAAGCACAAATTTCAATACATTTTGTGTCATGCAGAAAAATTACTAGAGCTAAAAGTTCAATCAAATTTGGCTCAACTTATAGTTAGAACTATTTTTGGATAGGGAAATACATAAGCCACTGGAAGGAATTTTTTGTATCATTTGCTTTGGAAAAATACCTAACAGTCAGAGTTGTCAATGCCACTCTTTCAAGGATGGATATTAACCTTCTGGGCTAATGCTGGCACTCTTTCGAGGATGCCACTAATTGAACAGTTGAACAAAATAATAATTAGGTATTAACCATTATGTAAAGTAACAATAAAAAAAATAAAATAAAGTTTAGTCCAATAATTTAAAATAAACCTCCAAAAGGAGAAAATTTTTTGATGCAAGAAAACAAACAAAACCATAATAATTAAAATTTCTAATATTTCTTAAAATGTCATAGTATAATAATTTTTTACAGTGACTTTTTTAAAAAACCGACCATTGGACCACTATGATTTTTGGCATACATGACAAAGATAAGTATGAGAATTGAATTCGGATTTCGGATTGGACCAGTTCCCAAAAGGCCAAATCTGAGGACCGGTTCAAATTGAATTTGGATTGAAGAATTGGAACTAGAACCAAACTGAATTCAATTCAGACCGGTTCTAATTCGGTCCAAATTGACCAGATTAGACCGGTTCCTAATTTGACCCATTCCGAGTTGTACCCCTAGTATTAACCTTCAAAGTTGTTAATGCTAGCTATAAATATTTAATAGGAAAATGCCACTCTTTCAAGGATGGAAGCTATTGCGTTAAGAAATATGAGTAAAATATGTTATGTGATATAGGGATCAAATTTTAAACCATTTTTTAAAAATTATTTACGTGGCAATAAGAAAGAATTTCTAATTTTGTGCATTTTTGAAATGCACGAAAGTATAGGTTTTACCTTACTGTCATATCATTTAGTTAAAAAAATTTGGTATAAAATTTGGTCCTCTTGGAATTTTTCAAGAAATATTTGTTATTGGCCAAACAAAAGAAATTCTAACAACGTGGTTGGAGTAAATGCTATTTTAGTTATCAATAGTTTCTTCAGGAGAGTTATTATCAAGAGCATCTTAGAAAAAGGTGACAATTGCCAAATAAAGTTCACCTTATTCTAAAAAAATAAGACATTTTGAAGAATAAAAATGTTACAATTATTCACCATAATATTTTTCAGGAACGCACCGTTCGATCACCATGACTATTCGTATGCATGACATGCATATATATATATATAATGGACAGGTTCCCTTACATCTTTTTTTACATCTATATATACACTTTGTTTTCAAAATATTAATGTAAGTGGAATGTTTTGAGAAACCAACCGTTGGATAAGATTCATTTCTCGTGTATGTTATTTATACAAAAAATCACGATGATCCAATGGTTGGTTTCTGAAAATGTTATCTTGAAAAATTATTATAATTAGAAACATCACCGTTTTTTATAGTGAGATTTCTTAAAATCTAGCCGTTAGATCATTATGATTTTTGGTATAAATGACATACATGAGAAATATATTTTATCCAATTGTCTGTTTCTCAAAATATTCAACCTATATAGGTGTTTTAAAAATAAGGTGTAAGTATATATGAAAAACAATATGCAAGGGGAGCCTATTTAATTCGGTAATCTATTTTTCAAAATCTATTTTGCAATAAGCCTATATATCCAAGTCACCTCACACATTTACATAAGGAGCATCTTACTGTATATTCCCGCGAAAAGATACAGTGAGAAAATTTAATTTGAAGTGGTTTTAGATTCCTTTCTTAACCCTAAAAAAGGTAGAAAAATAAGAATGGAATTTTCCTCATAATAAAAAGTTCTCACATGATGATTTGAAGCTGGTAAGGATTCGGCAAGTAAAACATGAATATGCGCATGTGTCAAGACTTTGTGAGACCAACTTTCACTGTTTCCATTAATCTGGGCCGGGATCGAAGCTTTCCTGTTTTGTGTGATTGGGAGGCCTCTACTTGTCAATTAATGGGGAAGAGTTTGGCTGCTTGTCATGCATGTGTGGTGCGGATTTTTTTTAATTTGGCCTTTTGGTCAACGTAAATAAGTTGTTTTGAAAAACTAACCGTTGGATTGAATATTATTCCTATGTACTACAGGCATGCCAAAAACCACAGTGATCTGACGGTCGATTTATGAGATACACACTGTGGAAAATTTTAACAGTTTGTATACAGTATAAAAAAACTGTTAAAATTTCCACAGTCTGTATCTCATAAATCGACCGTCAGATCACTGTGATTTTTGGCATGCCTTTAGTACATAGGAATAATATTCAATCCAACGGTCAGTTTTTCAAAACACCTGATTTACGTTGGCCAAAAGGCCAAATAAAAAAAAAAATCAGCACCATACATTCATGACAAGCAGCCAAACCAAGCTCCAATTAATGATGATTTCTGAATGGATGGCTTGGAAAATACAGTATATAGCCAACTTTTTATAGCAATATTCAACATTTTAATCCTAAAAAAAATAAAAATAAATAAATAAATAAAAAAATTGTGCTAGAAATAAAAAAAAGAGACACAGATATACGAGGTTTGGTAAATTGCCTACGTCCTCGGGAGTCACACAAATTCACTGTATTAAAAATACAAAGTACACAATTTCTTGAGAATAACAGCCTCTCTCTCACACTCTTCACCCTAAAAATACACGCATTGGTGTATATAAATGATCAAAAATGTAATACTGAAAATATCCCTGCCACCTCCCGAGCAATCTGTTGAAGGTTGTCTACAATCCCAACAGGATGAATATAAGCTTTCTTATGGTCTTTTTTTTTTTTTTTTGTGGGAGGGGGGGTGTTTAGAATATGAACTTCATTTTTCATGCATCAACGTACATAATAATTGCTCGATCGCATAGTTATTCCTCATTAATTAAATAATTAGTTCTCTATGTAATAATTAGGAAGCGAGTTGTTGGTCCCGAACAAATTGAAAACTGATCGAACCGACCTGCCTCATTTGGTTAGGTTTGGTTTGGTCATTAAGAGAGTGTGGTCCAATCTGTACAAAAGTTGCTTCCCTTCAGGTTGAGCTGTCGAATAAACTGACCCAACTTGAGAATTGACCTTCATATATATCTATTATTTATTTTAACAATATATGTATGCATGCATATCATATTATAATTCTTTCAATTTCATTTTTCATTTTTTTCAATATATTAGAAATGCATTTATATAATACATTAAAAAGCTGCAATATGGTCCTTCCAAACAATTTCGATCAATCATGTGTACAGAGAAGCTGAGAAGGTAATAGCTAGCTGTGATGATATACTCGCCAAACTGGACTGCTCGTTTAATAATGAAAATCTTTTTGTAGTTTCGATATATCTGCTCCTCCTAGTTGTATTTCTTTACAGTTATTTAATGATATTCCAGGCATCCTATATCCAAAAGAGGGGCAGTCCATGGTCATAAGGGGAGATGTTTCATATGTTTTGGAACAACTACTGACATTAATGCAATTGAATTATCTGCAATAATAAATAACTAGTCACCGCGCACACACGATGCATTATAGTAAAAGGTTTTTACAAATTTTTTTTTAAAATATTATTACAATAATAAAATGAATATTTTCTTGACATAAATGTATTTTTACTATTCATTCTTATTATTGAGTACAACTTACAATTGTTTTCCAGCAAATTTTTCTATATATATGTGAAAATTAAAATTAAAATTTTAAAAAAATCTATGTGAAATAATATGTTAAAGTACAATTATAAAAGTGGTATTGTAATTAAAAAGAAAATGAATAGTATTTGAAGAGAGTATTAAAACCTTATGATTATTATACACTTGTACTTTTGGTCATTCTGAAACTCACGATACCTATAAAACTGCAAATTAGAGTGTTTTGAATAGTATTGGAAGAGAGTATTTTGAATGTTGAAAAGCATATAAATAAAGTAGAGTTAAGTTCAGGTTTAATATTTATGATACCATGAGAATATAATAAATTGCAAAAATAAAATAATTTTGGGAAGTTAGGAAAATTTGGAAAGTGGGAAAATGTGAAACAAAATACAAAAATGTAAAATCAATCAAAATTTTAAAGATTTCATAATTTACCCACTCTCATAATTATAATTATCATCTTTCAATTGTATGACCCTAAATTCTCTCAAAATATATAATTGCAACTACTTAATCACATTTTATCAGATAAAAAATTTGAAAGAAGAGAATTATAATAAAAATTAAATTAAATTAAAAAAACAAATAAATACTTATCAAATGCTAATCCAAATGTACGTTGCCTAATAAATCCAAGAAGTCATCAAATTAAACCATCTCATGCCTTTATTTCCATTGCCCATAGAAACTTAGTTTCGTGTAATTCAATAACCCACAAATTTTTTGTAGTGCAACTGGAATATTGTTTTCAAATTAATTATTTCCAAGAAATTATAGTTAATATAGAGTACGTACTCATTTAAGAGATAAAGGTATATCAAAGGGCCAGGTTTAAAAACCTATATTCATGTTAACATACCATTACCATTTGCTTTTTATAATATTTTTTTTTTCAAAAAAATAAAAAAAACCGTACTCCACCATTTAAATCAAAATTTTAAAGATTTCATGAATTACCCACTCTCCTATATTTTAGGACTTAAAACCGTACTCCACCATTTATTTTTGTCTTTTATTTTTTTCTGAATTCACACCCACTCTTCTAATTTTTAGGACTTCAAACTTGCCTATCACGTACTCCACTATTTATATTTATCTTTTTTTCTTCTTTTTTCTTTTTTTCTGAATCCATATTTATGAAATACAAAATAGGATATGTCCACCATAATGATACCTCACACCTCATTAAGCAAGACCAGTGCACTTTGATTTTATTTTCCATTAGAACAGATAGAGCCAATTATATAGTGGCAAGAAGTATTATCTGGAAAAATGAATTCATCAGTGCAGTTGATAAGATGATAAGACGTGAGTAATTTCCATTGGTATTTTTATTGTTGTACTTCAAAAAGAAGTCACTTTTCTTCATTCTGGAATACTATTGATTCTTTATTATTAAATCTATTTTGACAGAGAAGCTTTCCAGAGCCATTTTCATAGTACTTAAAGTCACCTTGTTAAATTTGAAACCACATGCTAGTTAAGCAAATTGACAGTAAATATAAATAAACTTGAAGATCACCTGTTTCACCAATCAATGAACTTTCTTCTAGACTATATTATCTATACTGTCTATAAAGAGAGAAGGGTGACTTCATCTGGTCACTTTTTTTTTTCCCCTAAAACTATCCTTTTAACAAAGACAAGTTACACATTAAATTAAGACCATTATGGTAAATTACAACACAATTAATCCACCTCCCACGATTTTAAGAATTTGAATGTGGGTAGTTCTTTATCGGTTATCCTATTTTCAAATGTCTATCTTCATCTCTTCCAAACCAACTTCCACACAATTGCTTTGGATGATAATAACCTGCACCCATGAATAGGATAACCGATAATGGTCTTAATTTAGGAGAAAAAAAAATAATGGTCTTAATTTAATGTGTAACTTGTCTTTGTTATAAGGGTAGTTTTAGGAAAATAAAAAGTGACTAGACGAAGTCACCCTTCTCGCTTTACAGATAGTATAGACAAGGCATGGTCTTGTGGTAGCTAATTAAATAGCTCGCTTTGTCCCACATCGATCCCCATGGAAATGGATAATTTGGTTTATTAAGAATAATGCTATCTTTTTGAGTTGATCTCAATCTTTTAACAAAATATTTAAATACTAAACTCTATGCAGATTACATGCTTGAAAATTAAAATGGTGATATCAAGATGTTAAAGAAAGAAATGCATTAGGGCGCAGAGTAGTGGATAGTAGATATTAGATAACTCCTGCATAATGAGTCGTCTTTAAATTTCCTCAAGTAGGTGGAAGGACGGCAGTGAAGAGAATAATATATATGGCTTTTTGGTCAATGTTAAGTAGTATTTATATAGAGAGAGTATTTTGAAAATTAAAATACAAGTGGATTAATTAGTATTTACAAACAGAATGATATTTAATATCTAACATTGGATTTATATACTAGTATAAATTAGTTGGATTCCTTCTAACTACAAGTGGATTAAGAACCCATTTGTATTACCTTTTTTTAAAATCATTTTTGGAAAATTTTTTCTAAAATTATTTTTAGAAAACTATCTCTTTACGTACATATCTCTTTAGAGTTATGTTCAAACCATATCTTCACCTGCCAAAATTCTCATACCAGAAGTAATTATGGCAAAAATTTAGCCATAATTGGCTAGAAAATGTTAGATTGTTAGTGAGATCACTGAGATGGGAGAAAAATCAAGTAACCAATATTATTAAAAAAATGGTTAATAGATGTCCTTTGATTGTTTTAGTACAGTATAAAAACTAGGTTCAGTCATATAATTTACATAAAAGCTAATCAAACTACAAATTCGTAATTGTATTTAGAACTCTAGTTTTCCTTTGAAAACTTTTGTTGCACTTTGAAAAGATAAGTTGGCAGATTTAGTTTGAAATAAGTGGCGCTGATTCCTTTCTTCACCCATATAAATAAAATGAGGCATAACAGTTGTCACATGGTCATATATTTGAACCTTGGAAGAGGTGTACAATTTATGATGATTATCGAAATCTTCTGTACCTCTACTGAAATGTGCAATGTCACGGCTTATTCAAACTATTCATGCTTGTTTCCAATTGCTTGACAGCAACTTACGTTTCCAATTAATCTGAAAAAAGAATATATATATATATATATATATATATATATATATATATATGCTAGCTAGGCAAGGTATGATATATGGGATTTGTTTATTAAATACGACATTATATTTGAATAATGTAATTTAACATGAAAGAATAATTGAAAAATAAAGTTGTATGTACTTTCTGTTTTGCAGTTTGTTTTCCATCTCAAGCTTCACTAATTTTGCAAGTTGTGTCTTATCACCGTTCACTATACATCCATCCTGGGCTTAAAATTTGAAACTGTTTAACCTGTAGATTTTAAAAGCAAATGTATGTCAGATCCATAATAAAATGTGCATTAATTTTGTTTTGAGTGTGTGTAATTATTAAGTTTTGTAATTTTTTGTCAATTTGTAGAATTTATATATCTTATTTAAAGAAACGGGATTTGACTAAAATAGAATTCATTTTAAATTTATTTTTATTGAATTCTATAATATCCCGTAATTTTAAATTATATGGATGCTATTTTAAGTTGCACCTTATGTAAAGCTGCATAGGATGACCTTTATGGAGCTAAATGCACGACACAATTCGAAAAACCGATCTTCGGATTAGATGAACTACCAATGAATTTCATGTTTGCCAAAAGTCAAAATGATCCGACGATTGATTTTTTGAAAAATATCACTGTGAAGAAAAATTGTGTCATGACAAGAATGCCTCCCTATATTTTAATACTTTGACATATACTCTAACAATGTATATAGTATAGAAAATACACTTGATTAATTCATTTTTGGGTTCATTCCAAACAGCCTAATATTATAGAATAGATTTAGAATTCTGATTCTTCTATTCATTCCAGATTGCATGTCCAAACACGCCCCAAATAAAATATACTGGTCGAGCAGAATTAAGTATACCAGATGTTGAAGATCGACAGCTTTCTCTCTCTTGTTTTTTGGTTACAGCAGAGAGAAACCTTCTCGGATTGAATTGAAGGCTTTTGTATTTGTAAATGTATGAACATGTTCCACAATCAATCCAGCACTCAATCAAGCATCTCAATTATAGGGCCACCTTTAACTTAAGTGTTTGATAACTTGATGGTGGTCCAGGTCCAGCAATCAGCATTACTTATTATGAATTATTTAGCTTTTAAGCAATGAATTCATGACAAGGATGGAGTTCTTGTTCCTTTTTTATGGTCCAAGTGATCAACTTGTTAGGATAGTTTAGGTGGTCAAGGACCACGGCTCTTATGCTCTTATGAAATGAAGGTTTCGAAATCGAACTTTGGCACTTTTATTATTGAATGGATGGGATATACCCGTGATCTCGCCATCCTTAGAGAGTACTATTCTAAATCTAAACCCAAATACCATTAATGTTAAATTTTGGCCCTTATATAGTTCAATGCATTAATGTTGTATTTTGACATTTCTCACTTTTTTAAAATGAAAATATGACATTTATGACACAAATGGCAAGTGCCATTTGAGATGCCAAGTTTGACACCAATGAATGCTATTGACAAAATTTGGCATTCAAAATGGCATCCCATTGGATGCCAATGCCAAATTTCGGCAATGGCAACTCATATAACACCCTTATTGGAGATGCTCTTTGCTTGTGTTGGCGTTTCTAAGCATCTAAGTGGGAAGGCAGTACCCACAAGCAGCTAACCATTATGAATTGACAAGCTTTCTACAATAACGGCATCATGGCTAGTTAAAGAACACTACTAGTGAGAGAAAGAGTGCCATTCGACTAACCATTTTGGGTTGAAAAGCGCGTTGTGACAATACTCTCGAATGATAGTTGGGGGCCAATAGAAGGGTACAAGTCCAAAATTCTAGTTTACAAGAAAATAGGGCCTTATTATTGCAACTCCTCCCAACTATTAGTCCACCCATTTGTGATTTTTTACTGTTTTATGAAAAAATACATTGTTTTTAAGAAAATACATTTGTGATTTAAGTAGACATTTTGACCATTTATTATTTTTACAAATATTTCGTAAAAAATGCCAAAAAGTCTACTTAAATGATAGATTTTGGAAAAACTTTCTTCTACAAAGTTGTTCAAAATGATGTTTTCTAGTGGATTACATGGCTAGTTTTCTTAAAAACAATGTATTTTTTTCACAAAACGGTAAAAAATCACAAATGGTTGGGGTGGGCTAATAGTTGGGAGGGGTTGCAAAAACAAGACCCAAGAAAATATTCGCTTGGGCCCATGATACCAAGCCCAATAGCACCCTTACATAGAGCCCATATTAAGAAATTTGAAAAATGGTGTAATGATAGAGAGATTTTTAAATCTTCAAATATTAAGTGAACCTTATTGTTTTTTGTGAAATGTAAGACTAAGAGGTTAATTTTATCAAACTTAGGGATGAACAAATTTAAAATGTAATTTTTAAGAAAATATAACATTATTGAGTTACCTAATTACCCCATCAACTTTCTCTTGATTAGTGTGCTCTGATTGGTCTTGGTCCAAGGCTTAAGCCTAATTTGGTCTTCTGCGTATATATAAACTATAATTAACCAAAAAAATGAATATGATTATAGATCCCCAAGATTGAAATTGGACCTGATTAGGGCAAGCCCACCGTGATGAGCCCATGTTTTTAAACTTCTTAAGATAATAGAAATTAGGCTAATCAACTTCTCTCTCTTTTTCCCTTTTTCTTTTTTTTTTTAAGAAAAACGAAATCATTTCTATCTCATAGAGTAATGTCATGCACTGCTAGAAAGTATAGCTACAAAGAAGGAATATGGATAGTTTTGAAAATTCACAGCAATTCCTTTCTTTGTAGCGATAGTTGTAATTATACTTTGTAGCAGTGCATAATATTTTCCTTACTAATAACATTCTCCCAGAAAACATTCATATTCTCTCTCCTATTTACCTATGATGTCTTTCCATGAAATAGATATAATCCTTGATGGAAAATTAGAATCCTAAATAAGGTTTCTCTTCATTTTGGTAACCCAAATTTGTAATGAAGTCTGCTGCATTGTTAGCTTCTCTATAAAAATAATTCACATGAATTTCTAGATTATTCTTCACAATAATTTTAATGCAATTGCGTTAATCTTTACAAATTCTCCTCTTCCATTTTTATATGTTCCCCTCAGTGTAGGTGTCTGGGATGGGACCGAAGATTGAGATATCCCTCATTTGGGGAAAAAAAATGTCTTTTTTTTTTCTCCCAATAGATAAAGAAAATACCTAACCCTAATAAGTTTTTTAGGAAAAATTATCCAAAAGTTCCCAGGTTTGGAGGTATATACCACAAAATTTAATTTTATACCATGAGGTCCTCCATATTCTTAAAATATTTGGTCCATTTATTATGTTAAAAAGATTCTTAGACTTAGTAGTATAAAATGCTCATGTGACGGACTTATGGGTATGTAATCTTTTTTTTAATGAAACAAACCCGACATATTAAATCCTAATTGATCCAAACCTAACTCCACCCTAGCCTTTACCCATGCACTTGCTGACTAGTGCCACCCACCTTTACAAATATTATTAATGCCTAGCCTTCAAAGAGACTTCAACTTCTACCTAACTTTAAGTTAACCAAAGATTTTCTCAGGTGCACTGAAACTTCTTTTACAGTGTTAAAATGTTGTATTTTACAAATTATATATATGGACAACCTAAATGGGTACTTGAACATTAATTACACTGGAAAAGATCCCAACATACACCTCCAAATGAGGTCTCAATTAAAGTCTACCCTATAGTACCAATAAGCCAAATTAGACATTGATAGATGATTTTAACACTAGTTATTTTCAATATTGACTTTGGAAGCCAACTTTCATTAATTGGTTCCCATGCAATCTTGTGGTAACATGGATGAAATAAGAGGTAACAGGAGAAATTTTCAGTTACGGACCCTTTCAAAGGATGCATAAGTTTGCAAGAGTGGGTGACCCCTGTCGAAGACTTGTGAGTTAATGTTTGAAAAAATGAAAAAGATTTGTGTGATTGAAAGACCTCTAGTGATTGAACAATTTGTGATGATTTAATTTGTTATTTTCATTCAGCACTAGGATCAGATTTATCCCACTGTCCAGAAAGGCCAAAAAAAAAAAAAAAAAAAAAAACCCACAAGTCCTTAAAATTGTGCTATTACTTTGAAGTACTCTTCTTGTATGTGTGTGTGTATATACACTTATAATTTTGAAATTGTGTACATTTTTGCAAATCAAAGTAATTAACCAAATTAAACGGTTGAAGATTTTTGGGGTTTGGGGTCTAGGGTTTAGGGTTTAGGATTAAAAATTGGTTTTTTTTTAAAAAAAATTGATTTTTAAAAAATTCGAGCCAGCCACTAGTTATCACATTTGCGGTTGATTCCAAAGTAGCAGCCACTTATAAATACTTTAACAGTTGGTGATGGGTTATTATATTTGTCAAGAATATGAGTATTCTAACAAATGACACGTGTTGGGAAAAAATTGATCCAAAAAATTGATTTTTAAAAATATGGGGTCAGCCATTAGTTATCAAATTTGCGGTCGGTTTCTTATTAGTGTAAAGTAGCAAGTCACAAACCAATGAAGCTGCGGTTGGATCATTACCCACACCGACACGCCTCGCTGACAGTGCACAGAGGGCTGTCGAGGAGTGCTTTACGTACGATAAACAATGGCCGTTTGATTAGCTGCGTTTGGAAATTGATGGAGGCACTCTTTGAGCGAGTTTCTCACTGTAACCGGCATGTGTGTATATATGTAGATAATGATTTCTTGTAGCTTTTAAGCAATGCATTCGTGACAAAGATGGAGTTTTTGTTCCTTTTTTCATGCATGCACCAAGGGACGAGTTTTTCTACCAAATAAAGAGAAAATGTTGGCCTACCTCAATGTGCATTCACTTCTTTTTATTTTTCTTTTCTTTTTTTTCTTTTCTTGGACTGCACGTTTGAAGACTACACGCATAAAAAATTAGGGCCAAAAGTCAGTAACAAATATGTGGCCATAGGATCACCATGGTCCAGGTCGATCTACCAACCTGTGTATTCGGCCATTGGGGCCTATCAAAGAGTTTTCCAGAATTCTGGTCCTCTAGATGGGTCCATGGTAATGGAATTGACCACTATATGTGTTCTTAATTCCCACTATATCATGCTTTCTCTAAAATAATTAACCACTTCTTCCTAGACCTTTCCTAGATGCATACCTCTAGCTACAAGAAATTTCAGCATTAATGGATGGATTCAAAGCTATTTTCTTTGGTGATTATTTATATATATATATAGAGTAATGCTATTATTAGGCTGGTCTGACGCAAAGTTGCATCAGGTCGTCTTCATATGACCTATTTTAGATGACATTTTGTAAAACTGACCGTTGGATTAGATGCTCCTCTTCTATATGGCATGTTTGCGAAAAATCACAGTGATCTGACTGTTGGTTTTTGAAAAACTGACGTTAAAAAAATGGTGATATTTTGAAGAACAAATAAGTTGCATATTTTCACAATGACATTTTTCAAAAACCAACCATTGGATCACTGTGATTTTTTTGCAGGCATAACATATAGAAAATGGGCATCTAATCCAACAGTCGGTTTTATGAACTATCATCTAAAATTGGACATATGGAGACAGCCTGACGCAACTTTGTGTTAGACTGGTTTGATAATAGCATTACATCTATACTTGTTTTATATCTATACTTACACGTTGTTTCCAAAACACCTATGTAGGTTGAATATTTTGAGAAACCGACCGTTGGATAAGATACATTTCTTATGTATGTCATTTATGCCAAAAATCATAATAATCCAATATGGCCAAATTTTAAGAAATCTCACTATGAAAAATTGTGATGTACGTTTCTTGTTATAATAATTTTTTACGGTGACATTTCCCATAGACCAACAACTGATGGATCACTGTGATTTTTGACATAAATGACATACACGATAAATGAATCTTATCCAATGGTCGGTTTCTCAAAACATTCCCCACATGTTGGTATTTTAAAAACAAGATGTACATATAGATGTGAAACATGATGTAAGGGGAACCTCTGCCACT
>JAESVK010000608.1:1957987-1983638 GCA_017140935.1 Hamamelis virginiana
ATTCTAGGGCCGCCACGTAGGCACAACTGCTCTATATATAATAAGATATATATATATAGAGAGAGAGAGAGAGAGAGAGAGGTGCTCTAGTGAGTATATGCGCACTTTAACTAAAGTCAGCAAATAACACAAGCCCTTAGATACGCATTCACTTAATGTAAGATTCATCTCAAGATTTCAATCCAAGGATTTGTATTCTTTGCTTACTTTAGCTTAAAGTGCGCTTATGCTCACTAGAACATTTTTCTCTATATATATATATATATATATATATATACATATACAGAGAGAGAGGGGGGGGGAATGCTAAGGTCAGTTGCACCTGATGCAACTTGCATCAGGTGACCTCCTTTAAAGCTGGTTGCAATCATATTTTGACAAACTGACCGTTGGATTAGATACCCCACTTGCGTATGCCATGCCTGCCAAAAATCACAATGATCTAATGGTTAGTTTTTGAACAATGTCACTATGAAAAACTGTGATTTTTTTGTTATTCAAAATGTCACCATTTTTTCATCGCATGTTTTTTAAAAAATAAACCGTCGGATCCCTATGATTTCTGGCAGGCATGACATGACATACATAAGAAGAGTTCCTAATTCAACGGTTAATGTTTTAAAAAATATTCTGCAACTGGCTATAAAGGAGGTCACCTGATGTAACTTGCATCTGGTACACCTGACCTTAACATTCCTATATATATCATATAGGGACAGATTCCCTTGACACATATTTTTAGTCCTAATTTGACACGCGGTTTGAAAAAATCCAGCGTGGGATGGGTATTTTGAGAAACTGACCATTGAATTAGATGTTCTGCTTATATACATCATATATACAAAAAATCACATTGATCCAACAGCTACTTTTTTAAAAATATCACAGTTTTAAAATAAACTGTAAAAAACTATATGAAACTGTCACAGTTAGTTTTTTGAAAAACCAACCGTTTGATCAATATGATTTTTTGTATTTATGATGTATATAAGCATCATATCTAATCCAACAATTAGTTTCTTAAAATACTCATCACACGTTTGGTTTTTGTAAACCGCGTGTCAAATTAGGATTAAAAATATGCGTATAAAAGAATCTGTCCCATATATATATATATATAAAAGACTTTCATTACGGGTCCTATGCTTCACCATGACTTTTATTTTATCTTTTCCCTTTTAAGTGATTCCTTGTATTCTTTTCTTCCTAGCTAGACATGCCTAATTATCTTTCCCATTCCTTTTTTTTTATTTTTTATTTATGCGATTTGCTACGTGACATGTTTCTTTCATACACGGGGCACGCGCTATTAATTATTCTTAGCTTAAAGCTTTTATCCTTTTTCTAGTGGGTTATCTATCAAGTATCAACATTAAAAAACATTTATTTTATTCATCTCTCTCTCTCTCTTGAAGGTTCCCATCCATTTCTCAACGGTCGTAGAGCATTGGATTCAAAACCCACATTTGCACGTCAATATATATATATATAGCAAAAGTAAGACCTAATCAAACTATTGGAATCTTGGTTGTTTCCTAGTACCCACCTCATACTTTTTAAAGTTTATATAATTTGATATTGATAATTCATAATCTATATATATAGGTCTTCTATCATAGGGGTATCTTACGCAATTTTGCGTAAGGTGATCTTTATAGGGTCAAATGCAGAATACATTTTAAAAAACTCACAATTGGATAGATGAACTACTTATGAATTTCATATTTGTCAAAAATCATAGTAATCCAACGGCCAGTTTCTAAAAAATGCCCTTGTGAAAAATTGTTTTTTTTTTTTTTTTCTTTAAAATGTCACCAGTTTTTTCCAATTTTTTTTTTTAAGAAACTGGTTGTTGGATTACTGCAATTTTTGGCAAACATGAAATTCATAAACAGTTCATTTAATCCAACGGTTAGTTTTTCAAAATATGTTCTGCATTTGGTTTTATAGAAATCACGTTACGCAAAGTTGCGTAAAATGCATGCTATAATAGAACGCATATATATATATATATATATATATATAAATACTATTTATCCGGCCAAATAAACATGGGTGGGCCCACTTTATTTTTACAAAAATGTGATCCTATCTCTTTTGTCTAAAGATAGGATAGACGAAAAAGCACGGTTCATATTCATATGATATGACACATGTTGCTTCCTTACAATAAGTAAATGGGGATCCACCACTAAATAGGTCAATTGATTTTTATTTTTATTTATCTTTAATTTGAATCTAGTTATGTTGGTAGGGTGTGGGTTGTGGGATTTTTGATTTTAGGTTCGAAATTCCTTACTAGCATGTTGTATATTAATTATACGTATAAATTGTTTTTGAATTGATAGATAAAATTGGACTACTCAAATCAATTAGTCACATCTTATGCTCTCTCCTGGCCTAAAAGTACTAATCACAATAATAATCATACGTTGAAGAATTCACTCTATCCCACATCACTCAAATAAAAGGCTCAATATAATTTCTTCAAATAATAAAATAATTAATGCTTCTAAGGTTGTTATGTCGCAAATTTGATTCTAAATAACATAATCGATCATATTATAATATATCGTACATATATACCCATGCTCGTGTCTCTAAATCACCTACTTGATTGAGCTTGTTATTTTTCTAAATAATATTTTTTTTCCTTTTTTACTTTCTAGATTACATATCCCTCATTTAAAAAGAAAAAAGAAAAAAAGAATATATATCCCTATATTATGATTATATTAAAGAACAGCCTCATCTGCAGTGCCCTAATGGTGGTTTTTTGGAGGGGGGACCTATTGTGGTTGAATGTGCTTCACACTTTAAATGGTTCAAGTCATGCTCTGGACCGCAAGGAACTAAAAAAGAGGTGCAAAAAGGAACTCCATTTGAAAAATTCTTGATTAAATGAAGAAAAGAATCATAAGCACTACTACTGCATAAAGGCAAAAAGAAAAAGAGAAAAAGAAAAATGCCATACTCATAGAATAGACATTGGATGCTATTGATGTAGATCACCCTAAATTCCTAACTATCAACCTAATTGCATTCATGGCAATTCTAAGATTCATTAATTATTTTCAATTTCTGTTATTCTACTTTTCTTCTCCTCACTTTTACTTTTACCGAGCGACAGCTTTTTAAAATTGCTTTACAGAGAACCATGCGATGAGCACAGAGAAAACTCATTAATGCATTGATTTGTGATCTTTTTTACCTTTTATTTCCAAAACTACCATTTTTCTATAATCGTATTTGGTGTCATTTCAAGGCATTCTTAAAATAATAAAGGGTAATATGGGAAAGTTAAATAAATATAATTTGACTTTTTAAAGTGGTCTATCATTTTAGGATAGCCAGAAAAAGAAAGAATACCGGACCGAGTAAGGAGTTCTAAAAGAAAACTGTTTACATTCATTGCTTGTGGATCAAATACTAATTATTTTTTATTAATGGTAAGAATTGAAACCTCCTCGATAGTAATTGAGTTAAAAATGAGGGACCAAATTTATTTGGACCATCAATGTATATTTAATAATTCTGCTAAAACTCCAAATTATTAAAGAGGGACCATCAATGTATATTTAATGACTCAATACCCTTACTCCACACATCTACACTCTCTTGGATAAAAACAAATTTCTATAAGAAAATAAAGAAGTAGCACTGTTCGCATACTATATCCTCACCTCTAATTAAGGAATCGAGGAGATGTTAGGTTTGAGCACATGAAAGTGCGTTTAATATATATATATATATATATTGAAAATTTAAAGACATGGGTAATTTCGTTTGACAAAAAAAATATTTAGACAAACGAAAGTGAATACCAATTTGAAAAATACAAATTTAGGCTGGTTAATAATTTGCCAAATTTTCTTCGAATAAAACCAACAATTTTACCTACTTGTATGCATGTCAAGTAGAATTTTTTTTTATTAGTTATTTTAATAACATAAGATCTACTAAGCCTATTTCTATAAGTTTTGGATCCAAAGTAATCTTTAAAGATGAACAAGATAGTCGACAAACCCCATCTATCGGAATATTTTATTTTATTTTATTTATTTTTTTGCTATATAGGTATCCTGGGCCAATCGGAATAGTTATGGTAAGAAGATTTAATCACAAAATCTCGATTTCACGGGACTTGGTTTTGGACTACATGAAATATCATAGTCGATTTTTATATTATTATTTTATGTACGTCAAGTAAGACATTACTTGTCTTACTTAAAATCATATCATATATAATATGGTAAATCGTACGCATAAACTAGACAGCATAAGTGGATAGGTTTGAACAAACCTCTAGCTCTTTGGTCATCTTAAATAATTGTTGCGTTTCACAATTGGGCTATTGAGAGAGAGAGATGGAGAGAGAGAGGGATGGTCCACATGAAGCATAATTTTCCAAGTTGGATATGAATCCTTGAAAGGGGCGGCAGCATATGACACGGCACAGAAGATAAATGAAACTGTTGGTAGTCTAAACACCCATTATAGACTTTTGTGAAAGGTTACCCTGTTTTTTAATGAAGTTTCCTAGAAAATAAAATTGAAGAATAATGCATGTTTCAGTGGGAGAATTGGATCAACCCAAGTTGCTGACCCACCAATACGTACGCATGCAGAATATTTTGCCCATTTTTTTTTATTTTTCACACCAAAGCAATCTTCAATTCTTTTATTTACGTACTTTTTTATCTTTTAAAAAAATAAAATGATCCTGTCACCATTTCGAAATGCTAACAGCATAGGGTTGTCAATGGGATGGGTTAAAATGGTAACCCGCCCCGCCCCGTACCTATTGGGAAGGGTTTGGAAAATCGATTTGAAAATCCTATAAGATTTGGGAAAAAAATTAAAAATCCTGTAAGGTTTGGGACGGGAATGTGATATAGCTTCTTCAACCCGCCCCGCCCCGCCCCGAATATTTATGTATATATAATTATACTAAAATTTTTTCCATTTATTTACAATATTTGTGTTTTAAGATTTTTATCAATTCTATTTTCTATTCTTTTCACCAAGTTACTGTGTATAAATATATATTTTAACTACTAATATTTATAATCCAGGATAAAAATCAAATTTTGTTGAGATTATGGTTAGGATTCATTTCAAAATAAAATAAAATTGAAGCTTAAAAATTATTTTAATTATTTTTTCAAACCCGATGAGAAAACCCATCCCGCCCAGCATAATTCTCGTCCCGCCCCGTCCCGTTTTAAGTTGGGATTGGGACGGGTTTGGGAAATAATTTTTATTCATGGGATGGGATTGGGAAAGCAAAAACCCGCCCCGTTGACATCCCTATAACAGCATCATTACTCTTTTAAAAATTTATTTCCTAGCAAAAAATTAGAATAAATTTTTTATTTTTTTATTTTTTCAAATTAGCAATGCATGATTTCTTAACCAAAATAAATAAATAAATAAAAGATAATATTGAATTTTTTTAAAAAAAATAAATTATACTAATTTTAGAAAAACAAAAAAAAAAATACTTTTAAAAAGTTCAACCAAACAAGACCAGTTAGCCCATTTATCTCCATTGGAGTAATATTTGGTTTCATCTTGGATTAAGCTCTTAGCTAGCTATTTGGGTGTACCTGGAGTGCCTTCACTTGAGCAATATCAACTTACGGACTTTTAGCCTATTCACTGGAGATATATAGCCTCACTGAATTTCTCAATTTTTTTGCCACCTTAATTATTCTTTCAGTTTTTTTATTTTTTGGTACGCTATGTTTCTTTGCCAAGAAAATTGAAAAACAAAAATGTTAAATGGTACAATCCCAAAAATACAGGTCATTTTTTGAAAATGGGTTTCTAAGAACTATTTTAAAGGCTGAACCAAACACACTACTAGCTATTTTAAGATAAATAAATAAAAGGAAACATGTCCTTAATTTTTTAAGGTACCATTTGGATTTGCCTTTTTTTTAAAAAAAAAAAAATTTATCTTTAAGTTTGCAATATTTAATTTTTTAGAAAAAAATTAGAATTACTTTTTGATTTTTTAACCTTTTTTTCAATTTAGCAACTTATGATTTTTTAACAAAAAAAAAAAAACAATTAATGTTTCAAATATTACTGATTTTTAAAAAGTAAAAAAGAACTTCAAAAAGTTCAACCAAACAGTGCCTAAATTAATCATCTTGACATACAAAATGCTTTTCATAACCCTTAATTGTTAAAAAACAGCCCTTCCTTAAAAAATGTTATACTCTCATTTCAAGATCATTTCAAACTTTTATATTGTTGAGAATTTAATTTTCGAGAGTTGAGAACTCTTGAGAATTGATTAATTTTTTACAATTATTATCCAAAAACTAAATTTTTTGATAAAGAAAGATAAATATAATATTACTAATCTTGTAAATTTAAGTATGGTGAGAACTACCCACCAGTAGTGGTGAGAGTTTAAAATCCTATGTTTCATGGGAATTGAGTTGTTCGTGAGAATTGTACCTCTCACAAATTTAAGTATGAGAATTGTACCTCTCACAAATTTCATCTAACAGTCAAACTTTCGTCAATTTTTAAGAATTCAGAATTTCCACGTTGAATTTCTATGCAAGGAATAGACCCTAATTGGAAAATGTTTTTAATTACCCATCATGGGTAGCTCACTTGATAAGGGCAAACTTGCAATTGTGTGGTTAGATCCACGTGTTCTGGGGTTCGATTCCCTTTGGAAGCTATTTAAGATGGGAAGGCCTTAGTTCTGACATGAAAGGTCCGACCGTTGAATAAAAAATAAAAAATAAACTTTTAAATCCCTAAGAAGTGTATCCCTATTCAATATTTTCATTTCTTTTTTACTTCTCTTCTATTTTTATCCCCTTAATAAAAAAGAAAAAAAAAAGAGTTTAAATTAATTAGAGAAAAATTCAAAATACAAAAATTAAAAACATATACATAGTTGCTCTTAATTATGTTGTTAGATCATGTCGGCCCATCTCTCACTGTTTCTTAACCAATACATATATATTTAAATTATCTAACATAATGTCTATCCTAAATAATCACACGTGCCAAATGTCTTAATTATGATTGGTATGGAACTCCACATATATGCTGCATGCCTGCATGTGCACATGAAATTGGTGTTGAGTAGGGGCACGTTAATATACATCAATTAAAGTTTGAAATTCTTGCTCATTCAATAAAGTTTCACTCAAATTTTCAAATTCGACCCACCTTTAATAATATAGCGGCAAGTTCCATCCTAGATTTAAGCCATTGCAAGGTCATTGGAATCCACGACTGGAGAATAGATCCCCAGCTACCCAAACAGTACCCAAGAAAGGTCACTGTCAATCCCATTTTGGATATTTTGAGTAATCTATAGGGATAATTTTGTAGTTTAACTAAGTAAAAGAAAATATCTCGTATGTATTGATTACATCACCGGTACCATCGTGAAAACCACAACACAACTGACAAACCAATAACAACTGCATGTGACTGGTTCTTCGTCCACGTCATCACACGTGGCATTCTCTCAGTTGTTCTACCTCTTTTTAAAAACTTGTTTACACAGCCGGTCTCGAAAAAGAGGAGGGCGGCGGTTTGTAAGTATTCATTTGAAACCCCAATCGAGAAGGTGCGGCCCCGTGGGCGGTTATCGTGGTGAGCAGTGCCACATGGGAACATTAGGTGACGTACGTGGCGCGGTGCATGTCCAGAAGCCGCAGATACTGACGCGGCTAAGTCTTGGTTTCTCGAAACTCGCACACGCTGCCCTTATTGTCGGCGCCGCTTCTTTGAGCGGTTTTTGATTAAGTAGGTGGTAGGGTCGGCTTGGCTCGGCTCAGCTCGGCTCATGCGCTTGTTTAATGGTCGTTGTAGATGTACACGTGGCATGTGATCAGGTGGGTCCCACTGAAGAGATAGACTTTGAATGGCACAAGAGGATGAACGGTCCGGATATGTTTCTAAGATTTCTCTAATCAACAAACCATGCAATTGTCACGTGTCAAATCTTAAACCACAAATTAGATGATAGATTTATACATTTAAATAATATAATATGCATGAGATATTTAATTTGACATAAACCATAAAAAGCAAACAAATTAAGATTATGAAATTAAAATAATAATAATAATTAAGGGCCTATTTGGAGGACCTGTAGATTTGAAATTGTTTTTATTATATTTGTATATAATTTGAAATTATGAATTAAAATTTATTAAAAAAAGGACACTCATCATTATAAATAATAGTAAAAATTTTGACACCGTTTAGATTTATTTTTTATAAGTACTTATTTGCTTTTTTAAAAATTTGCAATATATAATTTAAAAAAATTTTAAAAAACAAATAAATACTTATAAAAAAAAATAAATCCAAACGGTGCCTTTAAAAAATGACATTTCATAAATTCAAATTATATACAAACATAATAAAAACATAAAATTGAGTCTCGAGGTTATGGGTTCAAATTTTTGTGGAGGAGGTTCCCTTCCCTGCTAAGAACTAACCTTATTGATATATATCATTTAGAAAAAAAATTCAAAATGATAGATTTGTGCCTTCAATGCTACATAGAATATTAATAAAAATATTTAATTTTTATTGAAAGCCAAACAAGTCTGAAAAACATTTGGTCCAATTATAAAACAACAATTATATTTATAATTGAGATGGTCCAAATTAAGATGGTCTTATCTCATTTGAATTTCAAAACATAAAAGTGATTTTGCCTTGCATGAAAGTCTTTATTCATGATGATGACAACAAATCATGGTGGGAAACTCCAATCAAAGAGAATAAAATATATTTAAAGTTTAAATGTATTGTATTTGAAAAATGAGTAGTGTTATGCACCGTTATAAAACATTGCTGGAAGTACAATTAAGAATACGTGGAGTTTTGAAAATTCACCGATGGATAATCTTAAAAATTCATAACATTTCCTTTGTAGTAGTGATACTTGTAATATGATACTTTACAATGTTACATGACATTTATCTACACTATTAAATTGATAAAAATGTTCTCTCTTTGCCTTTTTTTTTCACCTTTCTCAAAGATCTTAGAAATAACAAGCTACATATTAGCCCACAAATTTGAATTTTACATTTGAACATGAACATTTTACAAATTACCAATGATCACAACAATTTAATTAACCTTGATTCAATCTTTTATGAATTATTATTAAGCATTATTTTATATATAATCTATTAAATTACTATTTATAATATATAGAATTCAATTAGATTTTGAATAATTTTTTATACCATTATAATCTACTAGATGATTTGCCAGTTTGCATTTATGTATTTATATATATATATAGTACATAAAAATGTTGGAAATTTCAACATTCAAAAAACAACAAACAGATAACAGAATTGAGGTGACAAACCAACCATACATTCATTTAATCAAAGGATGGAAATCGGGTTTGTTTTGGGAAGGTAGGGGGGTTGTGGGCTGGTTGTTTGAAGTAAGAGGCAGTAATATAAAAGTAGGAATAAGTCAAAATCAAAGGGACAGCAAAGCATAATAATTATAATTATAAGACCCTTAAAATGGGTCCACCAATAAGCGAGCCGAGCGAAGCCAGCTAGAAATTAACAGGGAAAGCAAGACAAGCCACACGATACGATTGATTGTCCTAAGTCGGTGGGTCCGGGGCGGACTTCAAAGTCTAGATTTAAATTTAGTTAATTTAGATTTTGACAGAAAAGCAAAATTAGATAGAGAGATAGATATAGAAAGAGAAAAATAAAGGAAAAGGCGAGACGTCCGTGATATGGGGACTCCTTTATGCTTCCTCCGCTCAACACGCGCCTGTCCACATCCCCCCACTTATTATAATCCCACCCCCCATTTTCCTTCTCTCTCTCCACACTATATATACCCTTTCTTTCTCTTCTCTCTCTCCTCACACAACACCCAACGTTCTCTCTCTCTATAGCATCGATATATTCTTCTCAATCTCTCTCTCTCTCTCTCTCTATCATCAATATTCTTCCCGTTTTCTCCCTAAATAATAAAATCCTAAACCCCCTTCTCTCTTTTATTACTCAACACTTTACCCTTTTGCCTTCTCTTTCTCTCTCTGGGAACCTAACATTGAAGTCTTCTGTACCCATTTTCTCTCTCTACACTCTCCCTCTCCTCATTTTCTCTCTCCTGAATCCTAGCCTCAGTATCTAATCCTGTCGTCTCTCCCTACCCCTCTTCCCTCTATATAAATCATCTCTTTCTCCCTCCTTAGGCGACATCCTCTGTATACCTTAAAAATCTCATCGAGATTGGTCAAGTGTTATTATTACGCTCACTCTCTCCCTCTCTCCTCATTTGTAAATTGTAATGGAAGAGTGCAGTGATTACAGCAAAAAGCGAGTCCGGGATGACTCCTGCGACTCGGAAGTTAACTCGTCTGTGTTTAAACGGGTTAGAGATGAGTCGTGTGACTCGAATGTGAACTCTACCGAATCGAATCAGTTACAGGATGAGTTCGAAGACTCGGTAGTCAACTCGCCCGAGGTGAAAGGAATCCAATATGACCTCCTAGACATCCTCGACGACCCGGAAACGGTCACGGATCGTGACCCGGCAATTCAAGGACTTGACTCAGTGATCAAAAGCTTTGAAGAAGAAATTCTCGTACAACCGCCGACGGTTCTTGATGTGACGTCAGATTCCGGCGAGTCACACTCGGATCTAGGGTACCTTCTCGAAGCTTCAGACGACGAGCTCGGCCTTCCGCCAACCTTCTCCTCCGGCAAGGATGAAAACACTTACGCCGTCGACGTTCCTGCGACTGCACCTGATTCCGTTGCAATGGGTGACATCTTAGGGTTTGAAAATGAGATCCCGAATTTCGACGCATACGGTTTCGGAATTGTTGACGAGTCGGAGAACAATAATTATATGAATGCCGAATTTGTTACGCTTGGTGGACTGTTTGATTATTCCGACGGTGATTTATCCGAGTTTTCATGGCGGACGGAATCGTTGCCGGCGGCACTGTAGTACATCGGAACGTTTCGGTTTTCCGATATGTTGAACATACTGTTTATAGAAGAAGGCTGAAAATTTAAAAGGAGGAAAAAATGTTAAAAAGTTTAAGGAAGAAATGTAGAAATTTTTTATTTGTTTATAAATACTGAGAAGGGAGGGGCTATTTGCAGCACAGAATTTATTAAAGGCAGTCCATTTAAAATTTTTATTTTTTTAAATTTATCATTTTCTAATTACAGTCCACTAAATTTTAGGCAATCCATTACGGTATAAAATAAAAGTTTTAAAATAGCATAAATGCCCCAAATCTAAATACAAGATACAATTTTATTTGTAATCAATTATCCCAACACTAAATCTAAAATATATTTTCCCAACACTTTCATTTTAGATTTGTTTGAATATTATTGGTAAACAATATATTTGAAATCAACTTACTTCAAAACATGAAAAGTAGCTTTTTATAACCATTATCGTATAATGGTGTTATGAAAAAATCTATGTTTTGATCGGAAAATTGAAAAAAATAAAATAAAATTGTGTTCGTGTTCGCATTTGGACTGCTAATGCCGAATATGATACTTTAATATTCGACAAGTTAATGCCGAATATGAAACACTATATTCCACTTCAAAAAATCGAATGTAGTTTGCAGTCTTCGTAAAGCTAATGTCGAATATGTAAATTGCCGAATAGTAAATCTTCATATTCAGCGTTAGCTTATCAAAATCTTAAGCTTTATATTCAGCATTAACTTACCGAATATTAAAGCTTCATATTCGGTATTAGCAGTCTGAATGCGAACACGAACACATATTTTTTTTTTTCAATTTTCCGATCAAAACATAGGTTTTTTCGTAACACCATTATACCATAATGGTTATAAAACGCTACTTTTCATGAGTTGAAGTAAATTTATTCCAAATTTGATGTTTACGAATAATATACAAACAAACCTAAAATAAAAGCGTTGGGATAATATGTTTTAGGTTTGGTGTTGGGGTATGGATTGCTTATAGTATTTCTGTCATGTAATAGGTTGTATTTAGTAAAGGAGTAAGATGAGTATTTTAATTAAATTTTTATTGTACTGCTTTTAGTAAAAATACAAATGGATGGATTGTATTTAAAAAATGGACTGCCTTTAGTAAATGTTGTACTGTAAATAGCCCCTCCCATTCATAAAAAAATGGATGATATCATCTCCTTTTATGCATATGAACATTTGTCGAAGTATATTAAAATTAGATAGTAATAAATTAAAAAATTGAGAGATTAATTTTGTAGTTTAGTTAAAATTTTTAATAAATAATTTGAAATATGATTCTAAGTGGAATAAATTATTTTATTTATTTCGGCACCGTTTGGATTTATTTTTTATAAGTATTTATTTATTTTTTTAATTAAATTTAATTTAAAAAATAAATAAATAAGTATTTATAAAAAAATAAATCCAATCCAAACGGTGCCTTATTTGATGAGTTATAATTTTATTTTGAGATTGAAGTGGTGCCTTATTTGATGAGTTATAATTTTATTTTGAGATTGAAGTGATAAAATATGATATTTTCAAAGTTTTATTCATTTGTAAAACTTA
Source organism: Hamamelis virginiana (assembly GCA_017140935.1). Taxonomy (NCBI): domain Eukaryota; kingdom Viridiplantae; phylum Streptophyta; class Magnoliopsida; order Saxifragales; family Hamamelidaceae; genus Hamamelis; species Hamamelis virginiana. Next base: position 1,970,571 of record JAESVK010000608.1, read on the forward strand.
CAAAAGATTTAACTATAACAATAATGTAACGTCTCAACTAATGTAACTCTATTAGCATGTGTGGCAGAAAAATGTGTTATATCCAAAAAAGATTTGTTCTAAAACAATATCTCGATAATGTGACTAATGATCCAATTTTGTTCCTTTTTAGCAAATTATTTCGATAATAAATGAATGGTTATAATTCATTGGGATGTTTTTGGGATAATTTTTTTTTTTTAAAAAAAAAAATTATATGTCAATAGTGTGTTGAATATATGCTTGCTGCTAGTGTAGTAAGATGTCCTGTGAATTTGATGCAGTGGAATATCGATGATTCGCTCTCCAACAATAGACAACCTTCCACTTTTCTGTTGACATATTACTAGGGGTGGCAAAATTAGTCCAAACCTATTAACCCGCCCAAACTCATTTAGTAATAATGGGTATAGGTTGATAAATTTTAATAAATAGGTCATAATTGGGCCACCCAATTAAACCAATTTATAATTGGATTGGATATAGGTAACCCATGGGTACGCAACTAATTAAACCCATTATATGATTTGTGTTTTTAAGTTTGGAACATATACCCATTTAACTAGTATCATGTCTTGACTCATGCTCATATATCATGGGTCGACTCAACCTACCAATCCATATGTCATGGGTCGATCTTTTTTTCTTTTTTAACGCATATACACGTCAACAAAAAAACTTAAAATAAAATAAAATTGCTGCATTTAATAAAAAAAAATTAACATGTCATTACGTTAGATTTTGGGTTAAAAAGTGAAAGTTGAGTGTGTGTGTGTGTGTATATATATATATATATACTGAACTGATTTGTTGCAGTCCAGACTGCAAGTGGACTGCACGGTCATTTGGCAGTATTTCGGTGGTCGGTTCCAAATTCCAACCGTTGGATATGATGCTCACCCCCTGCATGCCACGCTTGCAAAAAATCATGCCGATTTGATGGTCGGAATTTTGTAAAACCAGCTTTAAGCAGACTGAAATTACCCAAAACCTATATATAAATTTCTTTTGTATTTAAGGTTGGTTTTACAAAATTCCAACCGTCGGATCGGCATGAGTTTTTGCAGGCGTGGCATGCAGGGGGTGAGCATCATATCCAACGGTCAGAATTTGGAACCGACCACCGGAACATGGCCAAATGGCCGTGCAGTCCGGACTGCAACCAATCAGTTATATATATATATATATATATATATATATATATATATATATAACAGTTCGTAAAACTGACTGTTGGATTAGATGCCCCTCTTCTGTATATCATGCCTGTAAAAATCACAATGATCCGACGGTTAGTTTTTGAAAAATGTCATTGTGAAAATATGCAACTTATTTGTTCTTCAAAATATCACCATTTTTTTAATGTCAGTTTTTTTCAAAAGCCAATCGTCGGATCACTGTAAATTTTTGAAGGCATGACAACAAAAGAGAGACATCTAATCCAACGGTCAGTTTTACAAATTGTCATCTAAAATTGGCTATATAAAGTCCTTATGCTTAAATTGGACATCTGAATATACCATTAGATGTTTAAAATTAGTGTTGGTTTGTGTTTGTAAGGAAAAAAAAAGAAGAAAGTCAACCCATGATATATATGGGTTAATGAGCCGGATCGGGTCGACCCATGATATATGGATATGGGTCTAAATGGGTCAAGACATGGTACTAGTTAAATGAATCATCTACATTTTGTGGCCCAACCCAAACCCATCAATTTGCCACCCCTACATATCACAAAGAAAATGGGTATCAAGTACTTACTCTTCTCAAAGAGAGAAATTAGGAAGAAAGAGTGAAAACTCTTTAATAAATTCTTATTAATTCAAAAACTGAGTTGCCAAGACGGTTACATGCATACTTATATTAAAATCAACCTTAGAAACCCTAATACAACTAAAATGGAAAAAAATTGAAATATATATTTTTTTTTTGCCAAAAATGAAAATATGCAAAATAAGGTCGAAATTTTCTAATATAATTCTTAAGGATTGTCACGGAGTCGACGTTTCTTCAAACGAATTTCTGTAGGAAAAGTAATTCACAAGTGAAATCTTTCTATAAATAGCAAATCACTTAATTGAAGGTTTACACGAAGGAATTTAGGCAAAAAGTGGCGTACGTCATGGCTATAGGCTGTGTGTTTCGATCGTATCGCTGATTCCATTCAGACTACCAAATTTTGTGCAATTCCATCGCCAACGACTTCCAATCTTATTAGTCAATTTTCTAATTTTATCCCAAAATCGCTCCCGTGGCCCAATTCTATTTGGGCCCTTCTTCCTATCCAGCTAATTCATAAAATCTTGAGTCAAGAGCCCAACCCAGTCTGCTAACTTGCAAAAAGAAAATTTACTATAGATTTTCCATTGTAAAAAAAAAGGACAAAATTAAAAGCTTATATGTAATTACTTCATACAGTTTTTTCCCCCAAACACACTTCATACAGTTGATCCAATTCCAAAAGAGGTCTGGATAATCAAATTAATTGCAAAATCAGAAGTGGTAGGTGGTATTTAGGTATGAAAAATACCGAGGGTGGTTTGAATAAATTACCATGGCCATTTTACGATATTAAAATAAAAAGCAAAAAAATAAAAATATTGATAATTATTTTTAAAAATTAAAACAATAGTAGGAATACTATCTCAACTTTTAAAATTAACTATCAATATTTTGTACTGCAAAAAATTATTACTTTTTTTTCTTTTAAAAGTAAAAAAACAAAAGTTAACCAAACGACCCCTAAATGAATAACTAATAAGACTATATTTTTTAAATCACATTATTTGGAAGCATGGCATGATAATGCCATATGATTTAATTTGTGCAATGCACCAATCGAATATTCATTTAGCCGTTCTCTTTAGGTCTTTGTTTGGCAAGAAGAACGAGTCCATATAGATGGTGGGTTGGTGATAGAATTTTGTTCAACAAGTCTTGACCAAAATTAACCCACTAATCCAGCCCTAGTCCAATCCCATTAACCCACCAATCCACTAATCCATTGTCCAAGTTCCCCCATTTCCCTATGACAGTAATATTGATAAGTTTTTGTGAGGTTTAGTGAGTTTCAGTTTTTCAACAAAATAATGAATATGGGTAATCACACCTTGTATTATAAGGTGCTTTATATGCAAAGTTGCATAAGGTGACATGCTGGCCAATTACAGACATATTTTAAAAAATATCCGTTATATTAGATAAATTTTTTATGAAGTTCATATTTGTCAAAAATCAAAGCTGTATTTGTCAAAAATCAAAAATCGGTTACCAATCCGATGAGTTAGCATATTTGGAGAGAGAAAGTCCTTTTGATGATACATACCAAAGCTGGATTATTTATCTTTGTTGATCCATCATGTGTCATAATATTTTTCTCATTCATAAGGGCTCTCTTTGAAGCTTCGAAACCTAGGAGTTCCTTCTAAGTATGTCATTTGTGTAAAGCTTTACTTAGTCTTTTAACTATTCAAATATTATGTCTCAGGTTCCTGAAAATATATACTCAAAATAGTCTAAAACAACATTTTACTTCATACATTTTTCTCCTCGATTATCTTGATTACAAATTTAATCAACACCTTTCTTTACTATTAGAAGGTTATTCGAGTCACGTCTTTAACAATTATCAAGGGTTAACATATAAAAAAGAGTTCAAATTAATGTAATATTGCTATTTTATCTTTTTTATTTTATTTTCATCTATTACTATAATATAAGTGACCTTAATGGGCTGAGTTGGCAAGCTCTCTATTTTTTTCTATTTTTTTTTAATTGTTTATTATTGATTCAAACTTTCTCTCTCTATTAAAAGCTCATGATACTCTTAGTGCCCATCTGGATTGAGAAGCAAAAGTGGGAGAATCAGCTTCTCCTTATCACAAGCAGCTTGTGCACTATTTGGCAAAAAAAAAAAAAAAAAGGCTTCAAAAATCACCCAAAAGCCAAAGAAGCTGCTTTTGTCAAAATCATCCAGTTGGGTGATTTTCCTTTTTGTGATTCTACTTTTGATATCAAAAATTTCCTAATACTAATATTGCCCTTACAAAAATAACTCAACAATTTTTTTTCCCTTCATATCCCCCACATAATAACCCAACCCATCCGTTAGTTTTCTCATAAACCAACCATTGGATCACTGTGATTTTTTGCAAGCATGACAAACATAATACGAGCATCTAATCCAACAGTTGATTTTTCAAAATACCTATCCCATCTACCCTATTGAGGAGTGGACCGCTAATTTGACCCCAAATTATAATTATAAATAAGATTATTTAAATTATTTATTATTTATATCATTCATATTATTTATTAAATAATATTATTCATATTATTTATCCTTATAAATAAAATTATTTATAATTTTATTGTCAAGGATAATTGTGTCAATTCATAATTAAAAGCAACTTCTTCATTTGATATCCAAACAGGCAGTAAAAGTACTTTTAGTGCCAAAGCACTTTAAAATACAGTATCCAAACACAACTGACTTCTGCTTCTGTTTCTTTAGATTCTGCTTCTCTACTATTTCTGCTTCTGCTTCTGTTTCCAAACTGGCCCTTTAAACAATGCACGCTCTCCAAGTTTCTCTTTATCCAATTATTATCTCTCTTCTTGCATTCATTTTAAATTTAAATTTGAAATGTTTATTTAAAAAAATAGTAAAACTCTCTCTCACACATTTCTTTATGTGTGGTTCAAATGATGGCAAAAAAAATTCTATTAATGTTATTTAATTTTTAAAAATAACAATAATTCACAGTTAATTTTAAGAAAAAAATATTTTTTCATTATTTTCTATATAAACTGGACGACATTAGAAAAATTATTTTGTTCAATAGTATTAAAATTAAAATTGATCAAAAATTTTGTTAAATATTTATATTTTTCAATTAGTTTCTTAATGTCCTACTATTATTTTCACACCTGGGCATTGCCCAGGATTTAAAAAATATTTTATTAAATAATAATAAAACTAAAATTGATCAAATTATTTATTAAATATTTATATTTTTTGATAAGTTTCTTAATGTTTCACTATTATTTTTATATTCGAGCATCGCCCAGGGTTTATGCTAGTAAAGTATAAATAGTAGGAGTAAATTTTGTATATATAAGAGCAAAAAGACCAACAGGGAGACCAAACAGAACAGATATCTAGCACCAGGATAGCTTGAACTGGTGCAGGATAAGCCCAAGCCGTGACTGTAATATAATATTCCAGAGCCAAACAAACCCATATAAGGATCTCCAACGCAGATATTCCCATGATCTTATCTCTCTCTCTCTATTTGCAGAGCAATGCTCAAGCTCAGTCTCTGTTCAAAACTCTCTCATCCACAAATGGCTTTACCCATCGGAGGTAGCGCCGGAGGTGGTGGCGGAATCATACGCGGCGGCAGCACCACCAGAACTCCATACACCCACCTCCCACATCACCGCCACGTCATCTTCTTCCCCACATCTCCCTCGCTCCCATTCACCACAAGAACCAGTCACGTAGTCTCAGCCAAGAAGCTCTCATCTCGAACCGGACGATTCGACAGCAAGAACCGGAGGAGCACAATCACGACCAAAGATCAAGAACAAGAACAGGGACAATCGACGGCTGAAATTGAAAGTAGTAGCAATATTACAGAGAATGTTGGGGTAATTGATGGTTTTGATGATGGGTTTGTTGTGCCGGAGCTTCCCGGCGAGAAGCCGGACTTTTGGGAAGGACCTCAGTGGGATGGTTTTGGATTTTTCGTGCAGTATATGTGGGCTTTCGGCATCCTCTTCGCGGTACTTTCACTTTTTTTTTCCCCTCAGTTTTTGTTGCTTATACAGATACAAATACAAACATTTATATGAACACAGATTTTGATAAATTTTTGTGTGAATTGTATATATGTTTCGCTCGTATGCATCATGTCCGTCAAATATCTAGTTGGTTAGAAAGATTAATAGTTACTTTATTTATTAGAAATGTGAGATTGTGGATTGAATGGCTGACTGGTGTTTGATTAATGTAATATTTGATATGAATGACATGGATGAGAAGAGTATTTAGGGCCCGATTGGATTAACTTTACAAAAAATCACTTTTGGAGAACACTATGTCTTCATATATCTTTTTAGAATTATATTCAAAGCATCTCTTTACACTTCATACTATACTAGAAGCGATTGTGGTAAAAGCTAGGGGCTAGCTTAGGCCAATTATCCTATCACTCCTCGAGTCGTCCAAAAGTGATTTTAGGCCAAGGTAATCCAAATGGGGCCTTAACCCAATGTTGTTTTTGTAAAATACAACTCCCACAAAAAAGTTATTAGAGTTTTATTGAAAGTTGCATCAAAAGTTGTCTCAAAATTTGTGTTCAGTGAACTTGCCTGTATATATATGTGTATATGTATTCATTAAGTGTTGGTAACTTGGTATTCATTCATTGTGGTTAGTTAATGGAAATGTTTTGACATAGGAGTTTAGCTGAACTGGTTTTTAATGCTTTGAAAATGCTTTAATTGAGCTTGTCAATGGTGAATGTGGGAGATGAGAAGTAGTACTGAATGAAAAAAAAAGGTAAATCATGGCTGTAAATTCATCGAGTATTTACAAAACATTGGAAAAAACTCATTTGGAATGGACCCTCAAATCAAATTGGGACAAAATTCAGTCACAAACTTGGATGAATTGTTCATCTATATGGTTGAAACTTGGTGAAGTTCAGCCAAATTAATTAGAAAAATATGAAGTTCAAATTGTCTAAATTAGAGTAAGAATCCAGAATTTTTGAAAATTTTGGATTTGAACCTTAAGATAGCATGGAATTTGAAACTTAAAAACCATGATTGCTACTTACTGATGTGGGCATTGGTCTTCGTTGTACATTACCAAACCATCTTAGTCAACTTTTACTCATGTTGTCCTCAATTAGTGTTTCCTTTATTGTCTCATGGATGTACATATTGTTAGTTTTGTCTTACATTGTCTGCCACTCATCCATCTTAACGTCTTCATTTCAGCTAAAACACTTTCTATGTAAATTTTGTTGCTTGAATGCCTAGCATATTATACTCTGAAGCATGATTTTCCTATTAAATTTTATGTTTGATTTGATCAGTGTTCTTTGCATACACAACACCTTACAAACACCTTTATACTCATTAAATAAGTTGAGCCTCTTGGGTCGACGTGGTTTGTACCCTTTAGAAACTGTAGCTTAAAGGGGAAATAAACTCCTAATACACTCACAACTAAAAAAATAAAAAAACGTAATCCTAAAATCAAAGCCTTTATTAATGAAAAATAGGTCAGATATATTTTGTTCATCATTCTTATAGTTCTCATCTTGACATCAATGTAAAATGGCTGTTGTCAAGTTGTGATTCATGATGTATTTTTCCTCATAAATAAATAATTTCATTCAAAATGAAAAGGGATGAATTCCATGTAGACAAGTATTATACAAACTATAAATACAAAAAGAATTTAAAATCTACATCTTAGATAAGCACAGATATCAACTAAAACCAGAACGCAAATCCTTCTATACTCCCCTAATATAAAGATCTATCACAGTGTAGAGCATGTTAACATATGCTGTTGCTTAAAAAAAGGAACCTTGGTATTCTAAAATATCTCTTGTTGCACCACTCCCAAACGCATTAAAGCAGGCTAAGGGTAGTAAATCTTGGGATTGGCATGTTGAGCCACCACCCAAGTGTGGAGGAAAACCTCCCCTGTATAGCCCTGAATTAGAACTGTTCAACAATGGATAAGAAGGTAATCCACCAATTAAACGCTCTCTTTATGCACAAAAATCCATTTTTATTTCTCACTTTATTCTTTACATTTGAATTATAGTAAAATAGGTTATCAGCTTATTGTGAACTGCAGATAACATGGTGAATCCAATTGCAGGAGTAACCCACACAAAACCTCCATCATGGAGTAAAAATTTTTCCGCATATCGTTGAGAGCATTAAAGGAGGACTTTACAGTAAACATCCATTATAAGTCTACTTCCATGCATAGAATCCTCTGGCTAAATAATGCTCATAGAAGCGGATGCTATAGACTTCAACTCTCAACTATTCAATTCTAAAATAAAGCTGAGATTATATGCTCTTCTGCACCTAACAAATGTTATCTCTGCCATTCCCCCTCCCCTCCTTCCACCCCCCGGTGTGGCTGTTTCTTACACTATGAGGTTCACCATCATCACCACCTATAACTCACTTCACCATACATTCACCCCCATGATTTCACCAAATGTGTTCTCTTCGCATTAATTGTCCAAAGTAACTTACTAAGAGAGCTTTGTATATAACAATTAGTGGGTGTATCCCAGTCCAAACCTCCTTAGGAACACACTAAATACTAAATACCAATCAACCAAATAGTGTTTCAAGTCTTCACCATTCTATTTGCTGCTGAAACTCAAATGGAGGAGAGAGAAATGAAGTTGGAAGGCTAGATATTGCACTCCTAATTAGAGTTATTTTTCCACCTTTCAACAAATAAATGTTATTCCTCCCTGCCAATCTTTTTCTCAAACTGCTTTACTACAAGGCCCAAATAGTTGTTGCCTTAAAATGGATCTTCCAATGGTGGCCCTAAGTAAGATGAAGGAAAGACCTCTCGTCTACGGATATGATCTCACTCTTACCCAAGTTTGCCTTCAGATCAAAAGCACATTTAAAATACTGAAAGGCACCATCATAGAATCCTTGATTGATAAGCTCTTGCACTCGTCATGCATTGTCATGAGCTCTTGCTTGCCTTATTAATTAATTTATTTTTTTCTAATATTTTCACTGTAATTATATGTTGTTAAGTTTAGACAAAAGTTGTCTTGCACATCTTACATAATCATAATCTACCTTGAAATTAAAATCTATGGTGGAGAAAACATGGGCGTGAGAAGTGTGAGCTCTTCAATGTTTGGAAGTGTTAAAACATTCTAGTACCATACTGGGTTGGTTAATTGATGCAAACTCAGCACAGATTGGTGCTTAATTGAAAAGAGAAAAAAAATGTTTCTTTGCCATCAAAATCCATTGATGGCTGTTATTTTGCATGCTCACACACACGCACGCGCGCGCGGAAAAAAAAAATGGTGGGGGGAGAAAGAAAAAGAAAAGAAAAGGAGAAGGTGGGAGTATGCAGAAGTCAGAAAGCTGAACTATTCTGACATGTGTTTGATATTTGTCAGGCTTTTGATGGCTGAGAAGCCTTAATTCTAGATGGTTAGCCATGAAATCGTGAGCCTTAATTTTCCCCGAGGAAAGCTAGGAAAATCTGGCATATATATTTGAAAGTGTACAGTGTTTGCTGGTTCTCATGCATGTTTAGACTCGTTCCCTTAATTTACACTTCTGGAGGCCAATTAATCTATCTTTTTTTTTTTTTTTTTTTTCCCTCTCAACAGTTAGTAGCATGTGGGATTGCTGTGGCTACATACAATGAAGGGGCAACAGATTTTAAACAGACTCCTGCATACAAAGAATCAATCCAATCCCGAGAGCTTTTAGAAGAACCAGAGGCATCTAATTCAGATGTTTTCGAGTCCAACCCAACTGAGGAGGCACCTAGTTTGGAATAGTTACTCCAAATTGAATATAAGATCATCTCAGATGTAACAAATTCTTGGGAAAGAAACATTCCAAATAAGGGCATCGTCCTCAATTTATGAGGTAATGTTTCTGTTTATATGATGTAGCTTTTTGTTAAATACATTTTATAATTGTGAGATATTGATACAGAAAGACTTCTCACTACACATTGAGTTCATTAGCAAAATTGGCAACTGTCCATAGATGATCTCTTCTGTTATCATATATCTAAGTTTTGGTTTCGGTGTATCTCATCTTACCTGGATAGGAACTTCTAGGATTGAAGAATCAAGAAGTTTATACCAGAAGGCCTTGTATTGGTAGGCAAAGGTTCTACTTTGCTTTCTGGATTAATACTGCATTCTTGAAAATAAAAATCATCTGGAAAATATTGTGAGAAATTTTTGAGTGAAGATAATTTCTGTTTAGGTAGGGTTAGATTTCGTGGAAAAACCTCAACACATGCTGTACTAAATTTTGTGGGGAATTTGGTCTTGCAAACAATATTTTCACGGGCTAAGATATTTCCTTATATGTTCTTAACCTAGTTTGCAAGGTGGGATTTGGGTTTAAATTGTTCCTGGAGGATGCAATTCAAAAAATATTACTCCATATATGAATGTATGGCATGGCCCTTCTTCACGATTACAGAGTAGAGAACAATTAGTGGTGCAATGACCAGATGAATATGTGGAGGTGTTGCTATGAATTTCACTGAATAAAAATTGTTCAACACTGCATTTCAGTATGAATTGAAGAGATCATAGACCAGTCCAGTGTTGCATTAGTGCCATTCATCTGGATCATTATGCAGGGTTTGCTGCTGGAGTGCTGGAACACTCAAAGAATTATTTGTCAGGGCACAAAATGATCCAAACCACTCTCTCTCTCTCTCTCTCCCATGCACTCCTTCATTGGCATTAATTATGTTTTGAGTCTTTTGACTCAAGGACACGCCATCCGAACAGAGCATGGCAAGTCCAAAAGTGTCTTCAGGGAAAAACAAATTAAAGGCGTGGAAGTTAAAGACTTAGAACTCACTGATTCATGGTAATTGGCATTTAGGTAGTGTCTATTTTCCCATCACGAAAAGGCACTTAATTTTCAGAATGCTTCTTATAACCTTTTGTCCAACTAATCCATTATGTTTCAGAAACTACAATATTAATATTCCAAACAATAGAAAGATAATAGCATCCTAGTACAAGATCAAACCATAACCAATCTATAATTTGACTCTTATGAAGGCCTCAGATAATGACTCAAATCACCAACACACTGTTGATGCTATCCAAACTGTAATTTGTCAAAAAAAAAAAAAAAAAAAAAAATTCAGTGTAATGCTCTGGCCAACAGGAAAGTAGTTGCAGCTGCCGCCACCACACCACCTTTCATCTTCAACTTTACGCCTGCATTCCGGCCAAATCCAAGTCCCATAACGCTGGATCTTGGAGCCACTGCAACCATTGGAGAAGCTGAAATTGCAATAAAAACAGAGAGCATTATAACAGAGTACATTTTTATCTTGAACAAAAAAAATAAAAAAAGGGATTTGATAGAAGATATGGAAGGTAATATATGTTTGCATACCAGCAACTACAGAAGTATTGGTATTTGATCCCAAGGGAACTTGTGAATCAGGTGAACCAGGAGGCACAAGCATCCCTACATCCAAAACCCACAAAAACTAATAGATTAAACAAATATGAAGTGACCCACAAATCTACTAGTCAATGTGCAAGCATAAGTATAAAATTAGAAGATTGGGATATAGAACCTGAACAGGTAGCGATGTCAACTTGAAGGTTGCAAAGAAGAGGCAGCTGCAGAGCAAGTGTTCTGTTAATAGGGAAAGAGCCATTGCTAGTGTCATTCAGCAAGAGGCAGAGACAACCTTGCTGCTGAATGTAGACTTGCCTGAGATTATTGCAGCACGGCTGTGGCGGTGTTTCAACTGAGCCTTGCACAAATGGTGCACACGAGGCCAGCGGTAGCAAGGTCAGGCTACAGTCGGCTAAGGTGGATGGTGAGAAGGTGGAGTCTTGTGAAAGGGTGGTGGGAAGAAGGGAAGTGAAAAGCAGTAGGAGCAGAGAGGTGGTGGCAATGGGGGGAAGAGAGTGAGTAAAAGGCATGGTATGCATCTTTTTTTGTTTCTGTTAAGAGAGATTAGGTTTGCTATGGTGTCTAATATAGTTGGAAGATGCATTGTTTGGGCGTGAACTGCTACATGCATGTTGTGTGTTATTCTACATGCACTTCTTGTTCTTTCTCTCTCTCTCTGCTGTACATAACTAACTGAACTTCATGTCAATTCAGTCTAAATTTGGAGAAGTTAAAGGAAAGGAAAGAAAAAAGAACAAAAAATCCTTAGAAATGGATTTATTTTAGAATTGCATGATATGCACGTTTTTATTTTATTTCCCTCATTTTTTTGAAATCCAAACAGAGCCCAAGTCTCAGAAAGAGATTCTAATGGAGTCTAAATAGCAGGGGAAATTCATTAACTGCAACCAAAGAAAGTATGAATCCATGGCAAGGTTCCTTAAGTTATGGGAATCATTCATTGGTGTCACCACATAAATTTTGAAGCCAAACGCATTACCATTTGTGTACGCATGCTGGGCTCAAAATTCCAGTCTTACAATTTTATTTGACCCACGAATATAATCAAGTAATTTTGGGCATTATTAATTATTATAGTACGGTTCATCCTGTATATGTATCAGGGTTGCTCCTTACTTAATTCCTGGTTATAAGAAAGAAAGAGATACCATAACAATTACTAGGATAATGCTGACATAAGTGTGAATTATTCGAGTCTTTTTAATTTAAATCTTAGAAAAAGTAAATAAAATGAAAAGAAAATACTGAATATTGAATTAAAAGAAAATCTTTTTTAAAACAATTTTAAACTTTTTTCTTTGTTTTATTTTCCTTCCATCCAAACAAAAATGCTAGCTATTCTGAGCATATGTGGCAACAATTTGTCACGGCCTTCTTTTAAAAGGCAATTATAATTATTTATTTATTTATTTTATATCTCTGATTAAAATTCAACCATAGATATCGGTTGAAAATCAGTGATCCAAGGTGGGTGACACATTATGTTTCTCTTTTATTTAGTTTTGCACGTGCGTGTGTATATATATATATCAGAAATTCTGAGGTAAGGCCGGCCGCAAATTTGTGTTTTACGGTCTCTCCAAAACGACGTCGTTTTGGAGAGTTTTCTAAAAAAAAAAAGCTTTGCAGCTGGGGGCATTTGGGCATTTCGCGGGTGTCTTCTTCGAAGCTCTCTCTCGTCAGGCTCCTCTCCTCGCAGCACCCATTTCTCCTCTCCTCGCAGCACCCATTTCTCCTCTCTCCTCTCCTCGCAGCACCCATTTCTCCTCTCCTCTCCTCTCCTCTCCTCTCCTCTCTCTGTTTCACGGCATCTTCTTCTTCTCCTCT
>JAESVK010000608.1:1984038-1997498 GCA_017140935.1 Hamamelis virginiana
AAACCCACTATGTCACATGTGCTAATATTACGTGGGTCATTAATAAAGATTTAAATTTAAATTTAAATTTAAATCTTACATTCTCCCACTTGGCCCATGTGATAACTTTATAGTAGAATTTAATGAGTCTAACATTAGGCGCGCAATAAACCACATCCAACCATACTTTAATTTGCTCATCATAATACCATAATTAAACAACCCACTAATGCGAGTCATGGCGGTTCCACATCATTCATGCGATATAGTTCCTTTCATGCACCACAATACTAGCAAACTGTTTAATACAGTCTATAAACAAGAAGTGCATTCAAAAGGTCCAACAATAATGTCTTTTATTTCAAAGACTATTCCTGTTAACATTTGTTCATTCTCATATATGTACGTACAAAATTAATACAAGAATAATTAATCAGAAACACATTTAATAAGGTCTCAAAGTATCAAATAACATAATAACATAAAACAATCCATTACAATAATAAATCTTATGGGTCATATCCAAGACCCATGCTATTAGCATGTTCCTTAAATGTCTTTGGAGCCAACCCCTTTGTCAATGGATCTGCAATCATTAGTTGTGTGCTTATGTGTTCTATTGATACTCGTTGTTTCTGAACTTCTTCTTTAACGGCAAAGTATTTCAATTCCATGTGTTTAGCACCTTTAGAATACCTATCGTTCTTAGAGAAAAACACAGCTGTGGAGTTATCATAATAAATTCTCAGCGGCTTGGCAATGGAGTCAACAACCCCAAGTCCTGAGATGAAGTTCCGCAACCACAATCCATGAACAGTGGCCTCAAAGTATGCCATAAATTCAGCTTCCATAGTAGATGATGCAGTGATAGTTTGCTTTGCACTCTTCCATGATATTGCTCCTCCAGCTAATAGGAACAAATAACCGAAAGTAGATTTCCTACTATCAATGCATCCACCAAAATTTGAATCTGAGTAGCCAATCACCTCTAGATTATCAGATCTCCTAAATGTGAGCATGTAATTCTTCGTACCTTGTAGGTACCTCATGACTTTCTTTGCAGCTTTCCAATGGTCCATTCTAGGATTGCTTTGGTGTCTCCCTAACATACCAACAACAAAACTGATATCCGATCTAGTGCAGGTCTGTGCATACATTAAGCTTTCTACTGCAGATGCATAAGGAATCCCTTCCATTTGTTTTCTTTCCCATTCATTTTGCGGGCATTGCATAAGGCTGAACTTATCCCTTTTCTGAATAGGGGTATCGCCAGCAGAAGATTTTTCTATTCTGAATCTCTCTAGAACTCTTTCAATATATGCTTTCTGAGACAACCCTAACAGTCCACGTGATCGATTCCAGAATATTTCAATTCCTATCACGTAAGTTGCCTCACCCATATCTTTCATTTCAAAGTTCTTAGAGAGAAACTTCTTGGTTTCATGCAATAAACCAAGATCACTGCTAGCAAGCAAAATATCATCAACATACAAAATCAGAAATATAAACTTGCTCCCACTGACCTTTAGATAAATACAACGATCAACAACATTTTCTTTAAATCCAAAGGAAATAATGATATCATTAAACTTAAGATACCATTGTCGGGAAGCTTGTTTAAGTCCATATATTGACTTTTTAAGTTTGCAAGCTAAATGCTCATTTCCTTTAATGGAGAAACCTTCAGGTTGATCCATATAGATTTCTTCATCTAAACTCCCATTTAAAAAAGCAGTTTTCACATCCATTTGGTGTAGCTCCAAATCATAATGAGCTACTAATGCCATAATGATTCTAAGTGAGTCTTTCTTGGATACAGGAGACAAAGTCTCTGTGTAATCAATACCTCCTCTCTGAGTAAAACCTTTGGCCATTAGTCTAGCTTTATATCGTTCAATATTGCCCTTAGAGTCGCGTTTAGTCTTAAAGATCCATTTGCAACCTACTTTCTTGTATCCTTTGGGCAATTCAACGATTTCCCAGACTTCATTCTGGTCCATTGATTTTAACTCATCATTCATGGCATCGATCAATTTAGTAGAATTATTACTTTCTATGGCCTGTGAAAACGAAACCGGATCCTTACTTGATCCTATATCAAAGTCAGATTCTTGTAGGTAAACCACATAATCATCCGAAATAGCAGACCTCCTTTCCCTTTGAGATCTTCTTAATGCTACTTCTTGTGGTTCTCCTACTATTTGTTCATTGGCAACAATCTCATTATGGAGTGGTGGTTCATTAATTTGTTGTTCAATGTTGTTAGGTCGTTCAACAACTGGAGGAACAACAATTTCCCTTGAAGCTAGTGGTACTGGGATAGACACCCTAACTTCTTGAATTACCACATTTCGTGGTTTATCACTCCCACTAATGTTACCATCTTCAATAAATCTGCATTACCGGTTTCTACAATTCTCGTACTATGGTTAGGACAATAAAACCTATACCCTTTAGATTTTTCAGGGTAACCAATAAAGTAACCACTTATCGTTCTTAAGTCCAATTTCTTTTCATGTGGATTATAGATTCTAGCCTCTGCTGCACAACCCCAGACATGTAGATGTTTTAGGCTCGGTTTCCTTCCCGTCCACAGTACAAAAGGAGTCTTTGGAACTGCCTTACTAGGAACCCGATTCAACAGATAAACAGAAGTCTTAAGGGCTTTCATCCATAATGATAAGGGCAAGGTAGAATTACTTAACATACTTCTAACCATATCCATTAGAGTACGATTACGCCTTTCAGCTACACCATTCTGCTGTGGCGTTCCTGGCATAGTGTACTGTGCACAAATGCCATGCTTTTCTAAGAGTTTAGCAAATGGGCCTGGGCATTGCCCAGATTCATTATATTTTCCATAATATTCATCACCTCTATCCGATCTAATGATTTTCACCTTTCTTTCTAATTGTCTTTCAACCTCAGTAATGTACACCTCAAGGGCATCCACTGCTTGAGATTTTTCATGCAACAAATAAATATAACCATAACGTGAAAAATCATCTATAAATGAGATAAAATACCGTTCTTCACCAAAAGATGGTGTGTCAAAAGGCCCACAAATATCTGTATGGATAATCTCAAGAAGCTCATTACTTCTTGTGGCACCCTTCTTGGTGTGTTTGGTTTGTTTACCCTTAATACAATCCACACACACACTGAGGTCAGTAAAATCAAGGTTTGGGAGAACCCCGTCTTTTACTAGCCTCTCCAGCCTTTCTCTAGAAATATGTCCCAGTCTTTTATGCCACAAGTTTGAGAAATTTTCATTTATTAGGCTACGCTTAGTACCAATATTATGATGCAGGGTAAGAAGAGTTTCAGCAAAATAATTATCAAGCTTTAATTTGTACAAGCCATCACAAAAAATACCGGAACCAACAATAAAAGTATTCTTTAACAAACTAAAACTTTTATTCCCAAATTTAAAGGAGTAATCATCAATATCAAGTTTGGATAAAGAAATTAAATTTCTAGAAACAGAAGGA
The DNA here is from genome assembly GCA_017140935.1 of Hamamelis virginiana. Taxonomy (NCBI): domain Eukaryota; kingdom Viridiplantae; phylum Streptophyta; class Magnoliopsida; order Saxifragales; family Hamamelidaceae; genus Hamamelis; species Hamamelis virginiana. The sequence continues at coordinate 1,987,509 of JAESVK010000608.1, forward strand.
ACATAAAGAGTCTGAAACAAATCTAAATAATGGCCAGTGTCCAAAAATAAACGATAAGTGCCAATGGCTTCATCTGGAGCTTTAACCCGATTTCCCGTGAATAAGAAGTGTTCATTTGGATTTATGGTTTGGGTCGTAAGGAATCCCTGCATCGTATTGGAAACATGAGTAGTAGCCCCAGAATCAATCCACCAAGTATTAGAAGGAACTTCAGTTAGGTTTGATTCGAAACATACATAAATTAAATTTTTACCTTTCTTTTCGAACCACTCTATACGTTTTGGGCAGTCTTTCTGATAGTGTCCCGACTTTTTGCAGAAGTGACACTTGTCATTGCCTTTTTCTTTCTTATAAGCTTGAGCATTCTGGTTGGGCTCATTTGCCTTGTAAGGACCACGCTTTATGTCCCTTTTGTGCTTCCTCCATTTCCTATCAGCTCCTTGACTTACGAGATGAGCTGAATGATGTCCAAGCTGCTTAAGTCTTGCATCTTCTTGGATAACCATACTGGCCAATTCATTCACATTCCACTTATCCTTCATAGTGTTATAATTAATCTGAAATGACCCATACTGAGGAGGCAAGGAATTTAAAATAAATTGAACGAGAAAGAACTCATCCACACTCATCCCTAAGGTCTTTAATCGAGCAACCAAATTTGACATTTCAATGACATGCTCATTCATGCCACGTGTACCATCAAATTTCATGGTGGTAAGCTTGGCCATAAGTGTCCCCGCAAGAGACTTGTCAGCAGTTCGAAAACGTTCTTCCACATTAGTAATGAATTCTTTAGCATTTTCAGTTAAGGGAAGTGTAGACTTGATGTTGTTTGCTATGGTCATTCGCATAAACTTAATGCTTAGTCTGTTTGATTTTTCCCATGCTTTGTGAAAAGCCTTTTCTTCCGCACTGCTTGTATCAGTAATAGCAGCAGGTTTCTCAAGATTCAAGAGCTACATCAAGATCCAGTACACCAAGGTGAAACTGAACCTGTTCTTTCCAATCTGAGAAATTCATTCCATTTAAAATTGGAACAGACGAAGCATGCGAATGCAATGAAACTGGAACAGATACTGCAATAAATAATTTATGCTCACTACATTAGTGCTAAAAGTTATAAAAAATAGATAATTAATCAAATATAAAACACACATTATAACAATAATAAATAGTGTTACCGTTATCTACCTTTGGGTTAATCTTATGGTAAACTATTAAACAATTACGGTAATTCCTTTTTACCAATAGGACTAATTGATAAAATATTTATAGTTAAGTAGGTGCATTACCTTTGGGAATTAGGTCCAATTCAACTATAAATATTCACCAATTATCCTATCCCAATTCAATAATTACTTGAAAATAGTGCACCTTTGGGTCAACTTAATATTCTCATAATTAAAAAATTGCGATTTGCAAAGTCATTATTAATTTAATATTAGGAATGGGTATTAAATTTCAATAATTTAATTTGGTATTTACGTGTCATTCCAGTTGGGCCACTTTGGTGACTACCAAACCGTGTCATAATATAAATTCCAAATTAAAAATAATGACTTTACACAATCATTAAATTAAATTAACAGTAATGTGTTCAAGATAGCAACTTAATTAGAACACGTTAAATATAAATATCTTCAATTGCATGCATCTGTACAGATTATTATTTATATATATAAAACATATATATATGGATCCGTAAGGTATAAAGACAAAAAATAGATAACTAAATAATAATTCAACAAAGAAATCTTTATCGTCGTGCACCTTTGCTGGCAAAAGAGTTTCATCAAAACTCCATTACTTGAGGCACTACCTCTTAGCAATACGCAAATTACACTATAGTCCTTCCTGTTAGTGTATATATATATATATACACACTACACTATCATTATTATTATTATAATAGTAAACATGTCCTTTCTGTTAGTGTATATATATATATATATATATATATACACACACTACACTAACAATATTATTATTATAATGGTAAACATGAAATAACCATTCATCAGTGTGTGACATCATAATATTATATATATATATATATTCCATACATAAAACGTGAAGTATACAATTCCATATAAGTATATATGTGTGTGAACAATTCCATATAAAATGAAGTTTTTCCTGATCAATAGCAGGCATCCGTACGTATGGTCAAAAAACAAAAGTTCCATACATTAGATCATTATGAAGTCATTAGTTTGTACACATATATATTGACGGTACAAAAAATAATTATATCAATAACATAAAAACATATGTACCGATTATTTCAAGATTTGAAACTCAGGCTCTGATACCACATGTAAACTTTCATGTTGTTATGTAAAATAACAACTACAATCATGCCCAAGATCACAACTATCATAATATAATATAATTACATAATGCGGAAATTAAACGACATACCCGGATCCATAATCGCAATCTTCACGCGATCAAATCTTCAAATAGAACAGTCTTCGTTCTTGATGGAAAAAGGTTTCTCTCTCTTGACCCTCTTTCTCATTTTATCAGTTTCTTCAGATAATCTGATGGGTAATCTGAATACCTATTTATGGGTAGAGAGAGGACCAGTTTCCCACTTCGATTAGAACTCCATTAGCCCATCATAGTAGGAGATATTAGGAAACTACTTCTAATATTAACCAATCAGAAATAGGATAGAAGTGGTTAACATTATCCCATAAACCCACTATGTCACATGTGCTAATATTACGTGGGTCATTAATAAAGATTTAAATTTAAATTTAAATTTAAATCTTACATCACCTGGTCCTAATTAACCAAGTTGTATTCGAAGTTATCATCACTCTTTTCAAATAAGAAAAGTTGGATTAATCTGGCTTTTCATCTTGATTTTTGTTCTTCCCTTTTTTCTCATCTTCAATTTGTTCAGAATGGAAATCAAAACAAAGAAGCTATAACACTATGTTTGGATTGAGAGAATTGGGGAGAAGTGAAGAGAATCTCATTAAGAGAAGAGAAGAGAAGAAAAGAGAAGAGAAAGTTATTTAACTTTCTTTCCGTCCTATTTGGATAGATAGCTTTCTCTCCATCCTGTTTGGATAACTTTCAGAAGAGAAGATAAAACTTTAAGGTATAAATTCAAGCTTTACATCACAAACCATTACCTATAGCTAAAATAATAACACTAAGCTTATGCAAAAATTTATTTTGGGAGCCATCAAAGACTGTCACTTATAGTTCTTCTCGGTTCTTCTCGTTTTTTTTTTTTTTTAAAAAAAAAAAAAAAATAATAGTTGGGGAAGAGACGGACTAGCAAGGGATGATGCAATTTGGGGTAGCTGGCTAGTATAGAAAAAAGATAGACAAGGGTCTTGTGGGGTTATATAAATATGGGTATAACTGAAATTATGTAAAAAAATGGATAGGCAAAATAGTAAAAGCAGCCCCTTTCTCTTCTCTTCTCTTCTCTCTAAATCTTCCCAATTTGGAGAGAACCAAAATTGGCTCCTTTTTCCTCCCTTTTCTCTCCTCCTCCTTTCCTTTCTCTCACATTTTGGTTTGCCAAACAAGATAAATGGAGAGAAATTTAAGAATTTTCTCTTCTCTTCTCTCCAACTCTCTCAATCCAAACACACTCTAAATGTAAAAACGAAGATGTTCATTCATTTTTTTTTTTTTTATGTTGCCATGAAACCAAGATGTTGACTAACATCAAAAGTTTACTAATACTTAGAAAACTGTTACAAAAATTGATAGTTGTAGTAGTGATGAAACATTAAGCATTACCATAATTCATTGCCGGTGAACAGTGGTCGCCGGTGAGGGATATGAAGAGAGAGAGAGAGAGAGAGAGAGAGAGAGAGAGAGAGAGGGTTGAGGGAGGAAGAAGTCAAATTAGATGGGTTAGAGTAAGAGGAAAAGGGTAGAGTGAGGGATACACCAGCAATAGAAGGTCAGCAATAGAAGGTCGTAGGTGATGTCGCCAGCTGGCGTGCTCGGGCAAGAAAGGGAAAGAGAGTAAGAGACACGGGGTAGAAAGAGAGAGAGAAGAAGGAAATGGGAAAAGTCATTTTTGGCATCGTGTTTTGTGCAAAAATTTGGTTTTTTAAAGCCATCTGATTATTGGCTTTTAAATGGATGGACGGTTGGATTTAGGAAGGATCATTTTTTGCTTTGCGGTCTGGACCACAATGGAACAAATCTCATATATATAGACATAAATACACCCTAATTAATCTATATATTGACATAATTACCCTTAACTTATTGAGTATATTCCCATTCTCTTTCTTCATTCAACCTCATCATTATTTCCATCGGTCTTTAATGACTCATTGACTTCCATTCTTCAACATCTCAAAAAAATAAAAATAAATAAATAAATAAATAATGTTAAATATATTTCATTCACTCTTTGGTGATATAACCACATTCAAGATTCTACCACTTTATCAAAAACAAAAAACATAAAAGAGTCCACCAAAAAAAAAAGGATTGATAATTTTTTTTATTCTTATTTTTACTTTTATATATATATATATATATATATTCCAGATTCTTATATAGATAACCATTCAAGTATACAAAAATTGTGCGATTTGCATAATTTCAAGAAAAGTTAATGAGAAATTCGAGTTGTAATTTCACCAAACTGAATATTCCATTTAAGTTTTTATCAAATGCATTTACTATTTATCAAACCATTTCACGTACATCATATATTCACACGAACTAGAAATGTACTAGCTTCTATTTAAATTTTACTAAATGCATTCACTATCTATCAAATAATTTCACATGCATCGCACGTGGGCAGTAACTAGTATATTAAAATGATAAAGTAAGCATTTACTGACTTAGACTAAGTTAGCAAACACTTAAATAGCCGTTAAAAATTTCTGACATATGAATGAAGATCTAGGTCACTTGAGTGATCTAACAGTCATTTAAGTATTTGCTGACTTAGGTTAAGTTAACATTTGCTATATATATATATATATTTATTTACAGTCCGGATCTCCTGGGCGACGTCGCTTAAGAGCGACTCCGCCAATCCCGAAAGGAGCATTGACAGACGACTGTGATTAAAATGCACTTTTCACATTGCAGGTTTGTATCGGTAGTGAGATAAATGGGGAGTAGGTTAGGTTGATAATTAATTTAACACAAATATGCAAATATGGCTTCCTCCATTTACGCAACTGACACATACTCTCTCTCCCAAGCACTGAACTCATTAACGATAAATGGAAAGCCAATTATCGAAAGTACTTATAATTATTGGTAATAAATCGAACTAAAAGCATTTCTATTTCATACACGAACAGTCTTCAAATAGAATTGAAGGGAAATGGGTGCGATAACACATAACAAACATGGCAAAAATAAAATTGAGTTATTCCAATTACAATTAATAATCGATAATACATTTTGAATTTAATTTAATTTCTTGAGTTAAATATACTAAATTAATATTTAATATTCATTTAATTAATTTTCAAATTAAATTTTAATTTAATAGTATTTAAATTAAAACCATTAAAAAATTATTATTTTTTACATAGCAATTATTTTTTCTAAATTAAAACCAGTCATACGCATGCAAAACATTTGTGATTAATAATGAAACAAGCAATATTGAGGATATAAAAATAAGCCAAAACTGTATGTGTTTTTGTAAGCACTTATTATCGATATGCAAAGCATTAGTGGTCATATGCATATTGAAAGCATTAGCCAAACTCAAGTGATGTAAGCACTGATTATCAATAATTCCAATTTACAATTATCGATAATAGTCAATTTTCAAGCCAAAAGTATGCCATTCACCAAAGCTGAGATCTTACATTTACGAAAATAGGTACAACCATTATCGATAATTGTAATTTTCAAGCTAAATGGATGAAATCAACAAACATATTATCGATAATTCTACTTTATTATTTGCGATAATAGTAGGTATAAGGTACCTAATAATAGAGTGGCATTTGGAGTGACATTTATATATTGATTTGGAGCTTAAACGATCGGATTGCAACTACTAAATGCCACTTGAAGGTGTCAGTAAAGACTGATGGAAATGGAGCACCCCTCAAGTGCTCCATTGGATCGTAATTTCAATTTACAACCTTCTAAACAACATGCATTAAAATAACTAATATAAGTTTTGACATAAAACGAAATGTATCTACTATAGTAATATGAAGTCATCAAGTCTCCCTTTTACAATATAGTATATTAGCCAGACCTGCTAAATTAGTCCAACGGTCCACATCTCAATTTCAAGTAATCACTCACAACCTTGCATGCTCATTTAGAAGTTTCCATCAAAGTCTAATCCCGTACAATTATCATCTGCAAAATTAATATAAAAACTATTTATTAATACATGTGAACATATTTATGAGTAATAAGGGGTGGAGCTTACCACCAAGTGGGGTGAAGTTCGAATCGTCGGAATCGGTGGAAATATTGTTCTATTCGTTCCTGGATGACCTAAGTGCAAGCACATCAAATCGTCAGCATATTAATATATTTTTCAATGCAAACCATAATTAATGATTTTTATGTACTCCACAGTAGATAGAGTGGTGGTTTTTGTTAAAAACAAATATAGTGCAAAATTACTAACTGACTCGGCATATTCGGACAGTTTCTTTTGTCTTGCGTGACGCCTCTTTGGCCACATGCATTGCATTTTTTGGCCTTCGGTATACGCTTGTCTTTATCAGATTTCAACCTTCGCCTTGACCCTTTGGATTTCGCTTTCATTGGATCAAGTAATGTATTACTATCTTTGCTATTCATGTTGGTCTCCAAAATTATATCCAATAATTCCTTTCGCTTTATTCCGATCATGAATAGTTATATTCAAACTATCAAATGCATTACACACATACTCGGTCCCCTCTATTGATAGCGATGCTGCATCGATCAATCTACTCGACTTTTGAGCCAACTTGTTATGCCTAGTAAGCAAATCTTTGTCAAATACGACTGTCACTTCGATCCCAAAATCGTCCAATACGCGTCCTGCTTTAGTTTTTTAAACAAATGATGCAATATGTACCATTTTGGGATAAGCGCTACTTAAAAGCTTCATAAAAATAGAACAATGTGGCTGCATGGAATCCCTCTAAACTCAAAGTTCTTACAGCTGTAAGAAGCATGATCTACCTCCCTATCATGCACGATATATCTAACCTTCACACTTTCATTTAGGGCATTATGTACTGCAAACACCTGCTTCATGTTTGTTGGACCTTCTGCCTCGCACATGATCAACGATTCATTTGCGATAAGTTCTGCCTGAAACGCAAGAAAATTTGACTTAGTATATATACCTGCCATTTGTCTTTCGCAGGGGAATCGAGTTTGAAGCCTTGGACTTTCATTGATGTCGATGTGGTCCGCTAGTAACTCTTTATGTCGCTGCTGTCCGACTGCACGGTTATATCGTGTAATGAACTCCATCAACGAGTGCTTTTTTGAAAGACACATTTTGAAGAATGCATGTGCTCTTTCTGCTCCCTGACTGCTTGACATTCCAGCTGAGAATATGCTTTTCACATATGCCGGCACCCAACTATTGCGAATCACATATAGGGACGAAAGCCATTCATTGTCGACCAAACCACTTGCTTCCAGTGCATTCTGCCAACTCTCCTCAAATTCATTTGGGGTGTTGGACCCCCAAATACTATTTTAAAAAATTTTCCAATATTGGATGTGAGCTGCGACCCCATCTTATTTGAAAATTTGGACGTAATATGCCAGATACAAAGACGTTGGAATGTCTGTGGTAATAAAATACGGATGGCCTTCATAATTGCTGAGTCTTAATCGGTGATTATCACTTTAGGTACGCCACTAGGCATCGCAGACAACCATTTCGTGAAAAGCCATATGAAAGAATCAACTGTCTCATCACTAAGAAAGGCAGAAGCAAAAACGATTGATTGTCCATGACGATTTACGCCAATAAAAGGAGCAAAGATCATACAATATTTATTTGTGTTATATGTCGTGTCAAACACAACTACGTCGCCAAAATTTGCATATGAACGTTGAGCTACTTCATCTGCCCAAAAACATCGCCTCAATCTGTTGTCATTGTCAGTGTTGATCGCAAAACGAAATGACGGATTTTTTTCTTGCTCAGCCAAGAAGAATTCATAAAGTGTTTCATCATCATGACCTTTCAACTCCTCTCTCACATCCCTGCTATGGTTAAGCATATCCCGCGCTGTGCAACCATATTTTGTATTCCACCAGCTTCAATTTCCATGATTGAAAATCTTTGACTTAGTGGGACAGTCGCAAGTGAAAGCAAACTTGACAAATTTTTCTTTGCATCGGATACTTTTATGTGAGATCTTAGAAATAACATTTTCTTAGGGGTTGCAAGTTCGTGATTGTGTTCTTTTGTAAATGAACTGACAGACCACACAGTACGCGTTTGTGATTTAACAAGTGTCATCTTAGCTTTGCAGCCGACTCTTGTACCATCCCTATTTCGTGGAGTAACTAAACTTCCACTCGCTAGGCTTTCATAACTATCTGTTCCGTAAATTTTTTTATGGTATGTGTTATTTGTTTCACCTTGCTTGGAGCAAACAAATGCCTTCCATATTACTTCATCCGTGCCTTTCCGCTTTTTACTAGATGACATCCGTGCACTAAACCCTGCACTTTTAGCATACTTATTGTAGAACTCATACGCGTCTTTAATATTCAAAAACTCTTGCCCGACTTTAGGTTCGATTGAATCTTCGTCCATCTTGCATTCAACACCATTTTGAAACCTACATTAATATGTTATCGAAAATTAAATAAACATTCTACTATTTTTTTTTTTTGTTCTGTTAATTTTATATATATTATTTTTCCAAACATGAACATTTTCATACCGAATTTCCTCAACTCAGTATGATAGCAAACATAATAAATTATCGAAACGTGCAAAATAAAATTTCAAAATCAATTTACCTAATTCCTTATTAACGGCTAATTTGCTCTGGTTTTGCGAGATTATGGATTATTTCACTTGATTGATAGGCCCCCCGTTATTGCATGCGTTCCCAAATGTAATAGGCTTGAAAGTACGTTATCAGCAATATGTGTTATCTTCGAGTAGAATGTGCATGTCTTAGCATTGAGTCCATGGCCTTTAACGTACTCACACATGTTACGTTTATTGTAATTATACCCCTTAATTGAAGGTAAGTAAGGTATTTTCTTAACAAGACTGTTCAGTAATATATTTATTTGATTTGACAACACAGAAGTGGCTGTTTTAGTGTCAGACCAACACAGAAGTGCATTATTGTGAAGTGAAAAAAGGAGCACTTGAGTCTGTCTTTACTGATAATTGTCTTTACTGACAAATTCAACTGGAGCATTGAACTTGTGCTTGAGTTGAAGTTTATTTAAAATGTATATTAAAAAATCTATTGAATTGTATTTTAATAAATAAATTTTTTATTATTTATTTGAATATTAATTTTTGAGCATGCCAATAAATTAAAATATAATAATTAGATAAATTAATTTGAAAACTAATTAAATGAATATTAAATATTAATTTAGTAAAATTAATATTTAATTAAATTAAATTCAAAATGTATTATCGATTATTAATTGTAATTGAAATAGCTCAATTTTATTTATGCCATGTTATCACTTGTAGTGTTACTTTAAAGTGTACATTGTAGCATACATGGTTTTAAATTAAAGTGTGGAAGTTAAAAGGTGAAAAGGTGGACACGTGACACGTAAACAATGGAGTTGATGTAGCTAAAGGGTGGCTTTTAAAGTGTGAGCATTGGAGTATCAGGCTTTATTCGATTTGACAATTCCATCAAAGTAATGTCAGGGTTTATAATTTTCTTAGATTTCCAATTTAGATATTCTTTTATTTCGAGACTTACGAGGGTTTCAATATCTAAATTTTTGCCACTCATTACCAGATTGTACATTTAATTTTCTTAGATTTCCAATTTAGATATT
>JAESVK010000608.1:2023534-2037387 GCA_017140935.1 Hamamelis virginiana
GAGAACACAGTAATACCATAGTTGAAGGTATGATTGTGGTACAATCAATGCACCTCCAAATGAGACTTACAGAAGTTTGCGATTTTATTTCTAAATCTATTTTGAAGAGGAGAGAGAGAAGATTTAAACTTTTAGATGTCACATGTGAAGACTTAAAAATTTGAGCAGTGATAAGAATATAATTAAAGGGTCCTAAAGCTTAAAAGTTAGAGAACTTTTTTTTTGAGTCCTCATTCCTCTTATTATGAGTTCCCTGCTCATACACTCATGATCGATTACATGTGTCCGGCTAGGATTACCAAATCTCCTATTATTTGAGCTCATAACTAGCCATTCTGTATTAATTTTTCCCGGCCAAGTATATAATCACAAATGATCAAGTCAGCATATACTTAATTATATAAGTTTATGTTTGCATGAAACTAGTAGATAATTGTAGGATACATATTTAAAGAAACTGACCGTTAGATTAGATCCTATACTTATGTATGTCATGTATGCAAAAATCACAGTGATCCAACGGTTAGATTCTCATAAATGTTACTGAAAAAAACTGTAACAATTTTTAGCGATCACAATTTTTCTAGATGTTTACACAAGGCGGCCCTAGGGGTAAGCCCAAAAGGCCACTGCCTAGTGCATCAAAATTTTGTCATTATTTAGGGGCATCATCTTGAGCTAAGCCTTGAGTATATATGCATTGTATAGAGCAGCCCATTAGGCATTAGCCCAAACCCAAAAACTCTTAACTCAGCCTTGTAACAACAAAATAAAAATTTAAAATAAAATAAAAATAAAAAAGATATGAATTTCTTTCTTTGAGACAAACAATTTTTTTGGGCAATGTTCAACTATTTAGCCTCTATTTTTTTGTTGTTGTATTTTTTCTTAGAATATGATTTTTGTTGATTTCTTGGTAGCATTGTTCTATTTTTGTTTGATACATTTTTGAAAAATATAGTTGAATTATATTCATTTTAATGGAATTATATTCAAGAGTTGTAATCAAATCTTGTTTATTAGTTTGATTATAATTGTAATATGATGATAGGAGATTCAGGAGCCTATTGAAAACCATCTTTGTGAATTGACAGTTGATTTATTGCATGTCTTGTTTATTTGTTTGATATATTTGTAATAGTGACAGGAGGTTCAGGGTGAGCCTATTGAAAATCCTCCCTGTGAATTGATTGTCGTAAATTTTGTTTATTTGTTTGATATATTTGTAATGATGACAAGAGATTTGTGGTGAGTTTATTGAAAACCCTCATTGAGAATTGATTATTGTAGGTTTTGTTTATTTGTTTGATATATTTGTAATGATGATAGGAGGTTCGGGGTGAGTCTTTTAATGGTGATAGAAGGTTTCAGTGTGAGCCTATTGAGAACTCACTTTGTGAATTACTTGTTGTAGATTTTAGCTTATGAAAAATTAAGGTTCAAGAAATAAAATTTTACACACAATTTTTTTTTTGTCAATATATAGTAGGGGTAACATTTTAAGGGTTTGCCTAAAGGCATCCAAAATCTTAGGGTCGGCCTTATGTTTACATTAGATCACCGTGATTGTTAAGGGTAGGAGCTTACCATGTTAATTGTTAAGGGTAGAAGCCTATCATATGATCGAAGGGCACGAGCTGCAATTAAGCCTATCCCCTCTCCTCAAGCTCACTTAGTATGGAGCTCCACAATGTAGAGATAACCAGCCCACTAAACTCCGTGACCCAAGGTCTCCATGAGCACTTCATGTGAATGCTTGAGCATGACAGAAAAGCAGCGCATCAGCCATTTACCTAGGTGCAAGCTCCATACATTTTCAGCGATGACAATCCTGCAAGAGGTCATTATCCATGTGTGACTATTAAGCATGACTTAGTGCAAATAGTGGCTTTAAATAACAATATCATCCTTTATAAAGGCTTGCCTTGAAAGTAACTCAACACGACAGTCAACTATCCATAGGACGCTCCACTCCCCTAAATAGAAGACTCGCAACTCGGCCTAGGGCTTATAAATAAAGACCTTCTCAAGAACTAAGCTATGCAAATTCACTTAGCCCTTCACTTTCTTCTCCTCTTCTAAACTCTTCAGCTTCTACTCATGTGAACTAATTGACCGTCGAAGAGCCTCAGGTTTGTGATAACCCGTATTTTTATAATAAAAAAATATATATTTGAAATAATTAAGATTTTGCCATTAGATGTTTTAAAGGATTAAAACCCATTTTTCCTATTCTTCTTCGTATTCAGTAGGGAGAGAGAGAGAGAGACCGTGAGAGAGAGAGGGGGGGAAGAGGTCGCCGAAGCCGTCGCCGCCGTCGCCGCCGTCGCGCCGCCGATGGAGGTAAGATTCGTCCATTTGTTACATTTCTCTTCTTCTTCTTCTCATTTTTCTTTTTCTTTCCTTTCATACCCATTTTATGGGTTTATGGTTTTGTTTTTTGAGGATTATTGGAGATTGGAGTTTGGTGTTTGAGGAAGTTTTGATGGGTGTTTTTGTGTTGTGGAGGTTGGGTTTTGTGGGATTATTGAAGGATTCGTGATGGTATTGTGTAAGTTGTTGATAAAATGGGTTTGTGTGGGTTTTATGCCTAAAACTTTGTGGTTTTCTCATTTTCACTATTGGATCTTGAGTTTTCTGTCGGATTTAAAGTTGTATATGTTTATTTTGGGCAGATCTATGTTTTGAATGGTTGGATTTGGGTTTAATGGAGTTTTGAGGGGTTTTTGGAAAAATAGGTGTCGTAGCCGCTCGTGTTTGTACGTTTCTGGGTTATCCTATCAATAGGGCAGCTTTTCCTATGGATAGGGGGAGGTCTCAGTTTGCAAGATTTCATGATTGCAAGGTGTTCCTAGGGTATATATGGTACCTATCGATAGGAAGTTTGTCTATCGATAGGGTGTGGCTCCTATCAATAGACCTGTCTCCTTTTCCTTTTATTTTCCCTTGCAGCTGTTCTTTTCTCCTCTGATTATTCTTTTGAGTATAACTTTGGTATCCAGTCCCCGTTTCAAGTCTGCTTGGTATACTTGGAAGGCTTGTGAAGTTTAGTTTTTAATTATGTTGGTTTTATTGTCAGTATTCCTTGTGCTGAAAGTAATATATTAGGAATACCATATTTAACCTCTTGAATACTCATCTGTCTTCTTTGACCTTTATACTCTAACTCGTTTGGCTTATGGCCTTGGGTTTCAATGTGTGGTGTCTAGACGTTCTCAGAAACGAGTATTGTAAACTTTGAGGCGTTTGGTTTAGCGTTTTGAGGTTTTGAGTCCTTAGAGTCGCGAATGAATGGTTTTAGGAAGCGAGTTGTATTGCTTTTGATATTGTGAATCTTTTATGTTTTATTGTGATTTCGCGCTTGCATTATATGTCGTTTCCAGTTTGAAAGGTTCTTTGGAGAACCACTTGCATTGGGTGCACTGAGCATTGCATTTGGGAGGCTTGTGGAGCCGCTAGGGGTTGGCAAGCACTGAGACTTTGAGGTAGGAATAAATAACCTTTTATTGTTGATAATAATATATCTATTTGGTAACTACTTTGAGAATCATGTACACTTTTTGAATTTCCTTTGATCAACATGACTTGTAATCCGTTTGTGAACTTTACTGTTACCGTATCATTGATTTGATACATAGAATATACTATTTTATAAATTGTCAAACTATGTGGTATGTTTATGGAACGAAAGCCAAGGCAGGGTACTAAAAGGTTTAAGAACTTGTCCCATTGCTTAATAAACTACTTTGATATTGAACATAACGTATTTACAAATATGGGAATGAGCTCTTTATTTTATTAAAATATTACAAAGGCATATCATAATATTATTTGTGTAAATATAATTGAGATGTTCCGTTTTAAACTTATATGCCCGATTTTCTTAACTATTTCATAAATAAGAGAGATCATGAGATATTTTAACTAGCTATTCCCTTAAATTGTAACTAAACTAAATATTGGAAATAGAAAGGATATTTACAAGCAATGGTGTAAAAATGTATTTCATTTTGGAAGGTGACCTGCCTTGTGAATTGTTTTCTATAAGTTATGACGGCATATGAAATGATTATTTGGACTTGTATTTACATAATATATGTTTTTATGAAACGATGGTCTTGGAGGATATGTTTTATATAACAGTTGGGCTAAGGCCCTGGATTGCTATACATTTGGTTACCATGTGTGATCGAGGTTCAGGTAAGTTGCTTCCTAATCTCTTTATGATGGACTTGGTATACTTATTATGATATGATGATGTAATATCTTGAATCATTTATGTTTATATACCATGGTGGTTATGGGTATGGTTTGGATATGTGATGATTCAAAAAGAGTTAGAGAATACTTCTCTTTCTTAAACATGGAATAGTATTGAAAGAGTCGGAGAATACTCCACTTTCTTAAATATAGAATGGCACTGGTACCGAGAATACTCTCATGCCAACGTACTGGAAATGTGTATCTATTTGTGTACATTTATATTGGTTGTGGATCGAATTATATTATGTGGGTGTGGTCCCGATATTCCTATAGTATGATGTTATCTAAGATTGATATGCTAGAAATCCTCAGAGATATTGCCTATGCCCTGATTGTTTCTGTCATCAGAGTTTATGGTTTTTCATTGAAAGTCCACACATCTTTTAACTTTGCTTTCAAGTTGCTTTATAAATCTATTGAACCTTAGAGATCAATGCTTTATATAAACATTTCATGTATTAATGTGTTGTTATTACTTAATAGAAATTGTATTATACCTACTTAGCAATTATCGGCTCACTCCTGTTTTTTATGCAGCAGATTCCAGGTCGACTTGGAGGTTTGTATATTTAGTTCAGCTCAATTCTTTGCAAAGAATTGATAGTCAGCTTTAAGTTTGTCACTGCATGCGTGTACTTGTATTCTTATATTAGATGTATTAGCTGCACTGGAATATTTTGATAAGTATTATAAATGACTTACTTATTTGCCAGGGTTGTTGGCAATATTATTTGATTTATTGGATACTTTATGTATAACGATTGGGACATAATGTATGGACATGACATTTTATTTTGTTATATATATCGTTCTTGTGTCTCATAAGGAAATACGGATGAGCAAGACATGTTGTACCTCCATCTTGACACGTGTCGACCTATTCGGAAGGGTCGGTACGGATGTTAGGTTGGGATGTTACAAAATTAGTACTGCATCAGTGCCACTTAAGCCTCTGGTCCCTTTTTCTACCTTCTTGCAATAGCATATCTGTGGACACCCCATTTTTACCAATTATTTCTATCATATGTCCATGAAAATGATTAACTAGAATAGCTGATCATTGGTTGAGGAATTGGCCTTGTAAAGACCAAATTGACCAAATTGCCCTTTGCTGAGGAAAAGGACAATTCATTATTTCAAGTGTACATTTGGATTGGAATCAACCCATTTGTATTGCATTTGACTTTTAAGGTGTTTTAGAACATCCCTGTAAATTTTCATGGCATTCTGATGAGAGCTCGATAGGTAATTAGGGTTTTTGCGACTTGAAGGGCATTTTCGTCCTTTTTCTCGTATAATTTCCGAATGACCTCCGAATTCGAAACGGATTGTTTCATGAGGTTTATGTGGATGTAGGGAGTGAATTTGGTGTGTCAATTGAGCCTTTGAATGGTTGGGATGGATTCTCCCAAAATCGATCCCACGGGTAAGAATAAGCTGAATTAGGGTTTCGATCAAATTGACCGTGAATTGGTCGTTTTCACCAAAACAAAAGATTTTCAAAACATGTTGTTAAGTACCAATTTCATGTTGAAACCATGTTTTTAGAAGTGGTGCAAGCCTAATTGATCAATTTTACAAAACAAGGAATGGTCACATGACCAATTTTGGCACAACCGGGTCAATTGGCTAGCTTTTTGCTAAAACCCTTGACCATGGTCAATTGATTTTAAACCAAAAACATTCTAAAAATATGGAGGATCAAAACACGGTCGTTTTGAGCCCTGAACCATCGGATTTGGATCAAATTTGACCAAAATATGGCCAAAATTCGAAAACCCTAAAATTTAGGAACAAATTTGGGAAGGTCAGCATGGTGACCGTCCTAGCTAGGACGGCCAACCGTCCAGCTAGGACGGCCAACCGTCCATGCCTAGGACGGCCATCAGCTTGCTCGAGCCAATTTTGCCATTTTTGAGAATTTGACTTATTTTGGCCGATTTGATTTGATTTTTTGGCATATATTCGAAGGGTTTCAGCTTTCAAACCCTAGGGAGATTCATTCTAAGCCCTAGGATCGTTTTTTAGAGGGATTGATCCTAGCCATTCAAGGTTTTAAACCCTAACCCTATATATGTTGCATTATGAGGAGGTTCAAAGGGAGAGAGAGATTTCGAGGGTTTTAGAGAAGAGGCTACAGATTTTTCTTAGCTCTTCATCTCTACACCATTGAAGGGGGAAGGATTGAAGGCCAAGAGCTTGGAGGAGGCTAGCCAAGAAGGGAATCGAAGGGTAAACACTCAACCATGGTCTTGTTCTTTGATGGATTTCCGTTTTACTTTGTAGGAGTTTTCTCTATGCATGTTTGAATAGGTTTATCTCTTTCTTTTTATGTTAGTATGCATGATTAGGGTTAGCCTTGTTTTGATTTTGTGTGAGTATGCATGATTAGGTTTAGCTTTGTTGTTATTTCATGTTAATATGCATGTTTAGGGTTCATTAGTTTTATTTATGATTTTATGTTAGGATGCATGTCTAGGGTTAAGTAGTTTTATTATTATTCTATGTGAGTATGCATGTTAGGGTTAGCTTTCTTGTTATTTTATGTATGTATGCATGATTAGAAGTAGTTTTATCATTATTCTATGTGAATATGCATGTTAGGGTTAGCTTTCTTGTTATTTTATGTACGTATGCATGATTAGGAGTAGTTTTATCATTATTCTATGTGAGTATGCATGTTAGGGTTAGCTTTCTTGTTATTTTATGTACGTATGCATGATTAGGAGTAGTTTTATTATTATTTTATGTGAGTATGCATGTTAGGGTTAGTTTCTTGTGATTTTATGTGTGTAAGTATGCTAGGGATAGTTTTTGTTATGATTTTATGTTTAGGATAAGTCCATTATTATTATTTCATGTATGCGAGCATGCCTAGGTTAAGTATTGATATATTCATATTGTTATTTGAATCTCTAATGTTTGATTGACGGTATTAATGATGATATGAATGTGTTAATATGTATTCTTGACATGTGATGAGTTGTGAGTCATTTTTTATGCTTTTTTCATGATTATTTGAACACTTGATATTGATTTGATTGTTTGAACATAAAAAATTGTGTACGAGGGAGCGTGCAAAGGTAAGATTCTCCCCTTGTGTTTAAACTAATTATTTAAGCATATTTTTGTATAGTTTTTGATATGTTTTGCATGGTAAATTAGTCAAGCATATTAGATTGTATGCTAGGGTATTTATTTGATGTTTTTATGGATTAAAAATGGTTTTTTAAGTTACTTTAATTATGTATTCAAATCTGTCCAGATTTGAATACATGGTTTAAAGTGGTTTAATTAACATTTTTAAGCCATATTTTGCATGATTTTATTAGTAGTTTCGTAGTGTATTCATGTAGAAAGCATGCTAGGACATTTTCACATTTTTATTATTTGTTTTCATGATTTTTAGAGTGGTTTAAAGTTCGTATTCAAATCTGTCCGGGTTTGTTTATGCCTTTAAATTATTCTAAAAATTATTTTAGGGCCAAATCCAACTTAGGAATATGCTTAGGATCACATAGTTTGATTAGTATGCATTTAGGAACATTTTCATGCATGATTAGAATTGATCTTGTGAATGTTTGATTAATTTAGTTAAATTACAGCATGCATTTGCATTAGTATGTTAGGGTTTTTAGATTAACTTTAGGGCTAGTTAGAGAGCCTAGGCTAGGAAGGTCACTTGACCTTCCCTAGGAATTTCCTGTGTTGTAAAAATCACACTCTGATTTGAATATTTTGATCAATTTGAGAGTCAACCTTCGAGATATTTATAAAAAGATTTTTGATGCAATATTTATGAAATAAATATGATTTTATGAGATATTTGATTATTAATTGATTTTCAAAAGATTTGAAATGTTTTAAAGATTTTCTTACCTTGGAATGAGATTCCTCCCATATGATTTGTTTTCTTGAAAATCTTTGAAAAAGATTTTTAATTGGAATTGAATTCTAAAGATAAGAATTGTTTTGGAATATTTGGATTTTATGAATATCTTTTAATTTGAAATGATTTCAAATAAATGATTTTGAAAGAATAAAAACTCTCGAAGTTAGAGTCTTGAATTAGGTTGAAATACCTTTGATGATGTGATCGATTACAATAGGAGAGTCCTAGGGTAGTCGAACTACGTGGACTTTGATACTTGCTGGGTGATACTAGTAAGTTACGTAGGCGCTAATAGGGCTCAAGTCCGCCCTAGGATGCCCGTAGGGTGTCCTAGGTTTTTAGGGTTTGTTTGTATATATTTTTATTATTATTAATATAACTAATATAGATAATGCATTTATATCACTATTTTTTGGTTGATTAGATTATTTAGGATTGTTTGCATTAAGAAATTTAAATAGCCCAAATAAATTAGAAGTCCTTTAATTAGGGCGAGGTGGGTGCCTACAAGTGAAAGCTTGGAACCTTCCCACGTCGTAACCTAGCCCCCGGATCCAACTCTGGTTTGTAGACTGCTTTTCTATTAATGGAGTTTGTTTTATTGAAAATAAAATATTTTTATGGTTTCCTTATTCCTTAAAAATAAGGTGGCGACTCCTTTGTTTGATTTCTAAACCCCCCCCTAATCAGATCGCCCGGTGATGATGTGGACCCACACCACCTAAAGCCCCGCCACGAGGCTGGTCCACAATATCTCCATCAACAAAGTGAGTTACACATACATCAATATTGTAATAAAAATTTGTCGGAGGATTTGGTTTTTTTTTTCTTTTTTTTTCTTTTTTTAATTAAATATAAACACCACTACCACTATTATTTTCTGATTAAAAAGTTGAAAGAAAATCATAATATTGTATATTCAAATTGAAAAGGCAAATAAGTGTTCTACCCATAATCCCATGCCTCTCTTCTTAATCAAATCTTGACAAACACTCATGTAAATTATAAATGTGAACCAACAAGGGTAGCATATTAATGAAAAGGACAATGATTTAGAGACGGGAGGTATTTAGTTTGAGTCTTCGTTCCCTAATTTATATGATGCATGAATTTCTATTTGAACTATGCATCATGGTGGGATTAGCATTGGCCTAAATCTCAATGAGATTAAAGCTAGAATACCCCATATTTGGATAAAGAACTAATATAATTGTATACGTACTTTAATGCACAAGTTATTGAAAAAAGGCATGCTGGTGTTGTGCCAACGAAAGCATTTTTTTGGTGCATGCTATTGTGGAGTCCACACAATCACAATAAAGAATAATGCGATGATCAAAACGATCCCAAACAAATATTGAAATAAAAACAATGCCAAAGTGTACAAGAAAAGACACCAAATTAGCAAGATACGTACCTACTTCTATAAATAAGAGAAACAAAAATCTATTATTCAACAATAAAGATTCTAGTACAATAACACCTCTTTTCCTCTCTCTCACTTACAATTAATAACATCACAATGAATAAGACTCTCTCACACTTAAGCCTAGCTAGTGAGAAGCTCTTTTCACTTGTGTGTCATGATCACCAACTCCACAAAGAACTAGACTTTCTCACATCCGACTTTGCTAAGAAAGCTCTTAACTTTATGTCGAAGTGTATCGTGTCAAACACCAACTCTATAGAGTACAAGACTCTCTCATACTCAACCTAGCTAAGAAGCTTTCGACTCTCCATCTTGGTGTCTAGGGTTTTTTCCACCTTTATTGCCCTCAAATAGATCCTTTTATAATGGTCTTAACCCCTTAAGTTAGCAATCTAAAATAGAAATAAACTTGGACTCTTAATTAACAAGTTGAAAACAAATAGGAAAATGCATGAATTCAAGCCATCTAACAACAATTTCAACCTTGACTTGTATTCTCCTAAGTCAATACACCTTGAAGAATGCTTGTAGATGCTTCCATATGGTACCGCTTTGCACCCCCCTTTAATAGGTAGGGATACTCCATCATGACTTTAGTAAGTGACTCTATAAATCATGTGTGCATGCAACGTATCTAAAATTCACATAATCGTATTCCAACAGAAATTTTTTTATGAATATGCTAGATACCTTCCGACCACACTAATTGTTTCTTGTACTGAAACATCAATACTAGTTTCTGCTGATGTGAAGGCTACAACTCTATTTACAACTATGTAATCGTGCACTCCAAACTCGAATCTGGGTTTCGAAACAACTTGAACACGTATCAAAAAGCAACCTATAACACAACTTCGCAACAACCAACCTTGGGATTTGAACCTAAGCTCCAATGCCACTTGTTATGCTAGTGAAAGCATTTCTTTGGCAGTTGTTGCTAAGGAATCCACACAATCACAATAAAGAATAATGTGTCGATCAAAACAATCCCAAATAAATATCCAAATAAAAACAATCCCAAACCACAAAAAAAAAAAAAAAAAAAAAAAAAAACACCAAATTTTATGTGGTTTGGCAAGATGCTTACCTCTGTGGAAAAAAGAAATAAAAATCCACTATTCAATAATAAGGATTCTAGTACAATAGCACTCTTATCTCTCTCTCTCTCTCTCTCTCTCTCTCTCACAATTAGTAACATCACAATGAACAATATTCTCTCACACTTAAACCTACTTGAGAAGTTCTTTTCACTCGTGTATCTTAATCACCAACTCCATAAAGAAATAGACTTTTTCACACCCAACCTTTCCAAAAAAGCTCTTAATTCTCTGTTGAAGTGGATCGTGTTAAATACCAACTTTGCTCAACCTGGCTAAAAAGCTCTTTACTCTCCCTCTTGATGTCTGTTCCTGGTGTTGAATTTCGGTCTCGAGACCTTTGAATCAAGGTCTTAATGCGGGCATGCCAGAGCTTGCTAAAGCTCAAAAGACCGTGTGAACAAGACCTCTAGCACCTTCTAGGCCGTGAAACTAGGTAAAATCTTAGTGCCTAGTTGGTCACTTTAAATTTGG
This sequence comes from Hamamelis virginiana, assembly GCA_017140935.1. NCBI lineage: Eukaryota > Viridiplantae > Streptophyta > Magnoliopsida > Saxifragales > Hamamelidaceae > Hamamelis > Hamamelis virginiana. The sequence goes on from JAESVK010000608.1 coordinate 2,034,690, forward strand.
ATCAGGCAATTGGCGAAGAACAAAGGTTATTCCTCTTGGATTCTAGTGTTAAAAATCTAACAAATTAAAGATAAAGAAAATTAAGGAAAATACACGAATTATAAGTTAAAAACTTCATTGAACGAAATAAGATGAACTGAAAACAAATAACAAGAAATACTTACAATGCTCGATTGAACATAAAATAAATTGAACTCCATTGTTGACTGAAATGGAAATTAAACTTCTAAAATTGGAAATTAATATCTACAACTATGAACTAAAATTCAAAACTGATGAACAGCTGCTACTAAAGAACGTAAAACTGCTTTGATGTTAACGTACTGCTACTGCTGATAACTGGAATTAAAACTTAGACTAAAGCTTTAAGATTGAAGATTCAAATGAAAATTTGAAGAAATCGCCATAGGCTGTTTGGATTGAGTTGATTATTTTTCCTTTCTTCATTATTGCTGGTTCGTTTATATAGGCTACTAGGTTGTCAACTGCCAAAGCCCACTTCTCCATTTCCGTTAATCATGGCCCATTTCTTCCATTTCATAACAACGTGGGCCACTTCCATTTTCCAGCAATCAGACACGATCCAGAAATAACTGACCCACTTTCCTCATTTAATCTTCATATGCCATGTGTCAGCTCCCTGATTGTTCCCCAGTTTTGCCACACGGCGCCATGCCATTACCCCATTTCATCCTTCAAGTTTTTTCTCCTATGTTGCCATGTGCTCTCTTACTTTGAAATTTATTTTCAGGGGAACAGTGTCTAATCTTTTCGAACCTTTATTGCCTTCAAATAGATCCTTAATAATGATCTTAATTCATTAAGTTAGCAATCCAAAGAAAAAACAAATTCAGACTCTAAATTAGTAAGTCGAAAACAAATACAAAATTGCATAAATTCTTACAACAGCTGTCTCTTTCTATTCAAGGGGTTTTGTACAACTCTAAAAACATGCGCCTTAACCTCTAAGAAATAGGATTTACCGAGGATTAACAGGATTCACAGCAACGTCGCATCATCAAGTGTACATGCCATGAGTCAAAATCTTTGATTTAAATTTTGTACGATGAACTCAGAATAAGAGAGCTTATGTGAAGAGGATGAGAGTGCATTCATTGTACCAAACTCCGTATATTTGTCGTTATTAAAAAGAGCAGTGCTAGGAGTATCGTCCCTATTCCCGTTTGATTTCCCGTCTCACATTGAAAATACTCCAACAGTCAACATAGTGAAAATACTTCAAAACAGTGAAAATAGTTCAAACAGTCAAAACAGTGAAAATACTCCAAGAGTCAAATAGTGAAAATACTCCAAACAGTCAAAACAGTGAAAGTACTCCAAGAGTCAACACAGTGAAAATGCTCCAAACAGTCAACACAGTAAAAATACTACAAGAGTCAAAACAGTGAAAATACTTCAAGAGTCAACACAGTGAAAAAAAAAAAAAAAAACAGTGAAAATATTTTATGAGCACAGTAAAGAAGAAGGAAGAAGAAGAGTCAACACAGTGAGAAAAAAAAAAGGAAGATAGTGAAAAAAAAACAGTGAAAATGTTTTATGAGCACAGTAAAGAAGAAGAAGAAGAAAGAAGAAGAGTCAACACAGTGGACAAAAAAAAAAAGGAAAACAATGGAAAAAAAAACCCACTGAAAATGAATAAAAGAGAGAAGGGAAGGGATGATGGAGAAAATGAATAAAAGCCCTTCATCAGCATAGTGGTTCTTTCTTTTTCTTTTTCTTTTTTCTTTTTTCTATGCTTTTTTTTTTTCTTTTTTAGACAGTAAAGAAAGAAGAAGAAGAATGAGGAAGAGGAAGAAGAAGAATGCTACAAACCGCTCCTTTCCTCTGAGCCAGAATCCGACACCAAAGAATGCTACAACCTGAGGCTAGACCGAAAAAGTGTGAGTTCCCTTCCCCGATCTGGTTGAATGAAGTGGTTGGCCAGTGTCACAAAACGGGAACAAAAGGCTGATCGTTTTAGACGAGCTCCAAGGTTAGAAAATCAAGTGAAGCCGAAAATCCCTTCTTTCATAGAAAATTCCCAATTTAGTCTCAATCACCTGTTGGAAAAGCGAAAGCCAAAACCATTGGATTGAAGAAAACCGCCCCTCTTGAATCTGAGCTTGAATCGGATTCCAAAGAATGCACGCATCCACGCTCAATCTACTTATGATGTCAATCCCCATTTCGAAATCAGCTTGAGGACAAAACTTTGTTAGAGCATCTCCAATGGAGCTGCCAAATGACCTGCCAAAGCCAAATTTGGCATTTGGACCCAAAACAGTTGCTCCAATGCAGCTGCCATTGCTCATGCCAAATTTGGCTTTGGCAACCCAAGCTGCCAAATTTGGGTTTGAGAATGGCAGCTGCTATTCTGGCCACATCAGCCTTCCCATCAATCCAACTACCCCAACTTCCATAATGACAAAACACCCCCAATGCAAATTTGTTTGGCAGCCAAGAAAATTCAAGGAAAAATTTAAAAAAAAAAATCAATTAAAATCAAAACAGAAACATGGAAGAGGTATCCACAACCAGCAGTTCAAATCATTCACACAACAAAATAAAGCAAAACAGAGGGGCAAAAATTGAACTCACGGGTTTTTGGATTTTCCGAGAAAATTTGTGCATTGGAGTTTCCCGCGAAACAAACATACCCTAACGCATTTTGCCCCGTGATGTGAGCCACGCTTCCTCT
>JAESVK010000608.1:2037787-2049049 GCA_017140935.1 Hamamelis virginiana
TCAAATTGCATATGCAATTTGATTCTTCTGACAGAAATTTTATGGATACTTGAGGCCTCTGCATAATTTTATACTGCAAATTGCAGTCAAATAACTTTCTTGATTCCCGGGATTCAGATTCATGATAATTTTTCCACACCTTACTGACAGCCCTACGGATTTAACTTTAACTAATCTATGCAATATATAACAGGTAGAATGGCACTCGTCCAAGATGAAACCCTTAGTTATTTCAAAAAAAAAAACACTTGCCACACATTCAGTTTGAAGAACCACCAGCAGCATGGGTGAACCTTCACATACACGACGGGGCAAAAATTGGACGAAAGCCGAAGATATTGCACTTTGTAAAGCATATTTAAGTATTTCTCAAGACCCTATTGTAGGCACCAACCAACCGTCTGTGGATTTTTGGAAGCGTATTTTTGCTACTTATTGCGACCTCATCGAAAACAATGGGGTGCGGTCACAAGGATCTTGTGCTTCACGTTGGCTTAACATAAAGCATCCATGCTCCAAATTTCACGGGCACTTAACACAAATTCAAAATACATACAAAAGTGGGGAGAACATACCCGATATGGTATTTATTTTTAATGTGCAATTTTTTATTTATATTTTAATTGTTTACTTGTTTGTTTATACATACCTTAATTTTTATTTATTTATTTATTTATTTTTGCAGTACAATAGAGCAAAAGAATTGTATACATCTGTCGAGGAGAAACCATTTATTTTTTATCACTGTTGGAAAATTTTGGAAAATACCATTAAGTGGGTAGATGTGACCACTGCGAGCAGTACTCCTCTCACTCAAACTGACACTGACTCGAACATTCCATCCCCACTTAATTCCCCAATTCTTGGCACAACTATTTCTCTTGATTCTGATCATGATGCTGAGATAAGCGTTTCCTCACCTAGAAAACGCCCAAGTGGACGAAAAGCTGAGAAAATTAGAAAAGGGAAGTCCAAATTAACTGAGATTGAGGGAAATCGTTTTTGTAACTTGATGGAGGACTTTAACAAACAATCATTATCATTATCACTTGATACTGGGAAAGTCCAATTGCAAGAACGGAGAATTAAGGCTCTTGAGGATGCGAATATAAACAATAAGGAAAAGAATATAATCGAGAAGGAAGTGAGTGAGACAGCAAAAAGGAGGGAGGAGAGAGAAATCATGATGATGAATTTGGATGGTATGGATACTAATACGAGGCTTTACTGGGAAATGCTTAAAGATGAAGTGTTTGCGAGACAGCTAGCTCGTAATGAACAGTCCTGTTATTAAAAATGAGTTATTATGAATTTTATTACAAATGATTATATTAATGTAATGGGTGGATGCGGCTTTAATTATATTTAATGTTATGTATTTATTGGGATTTACTTATATATTTATAATTTATAACATTTATCATTTTTTTTTAATTGTTTAAATGAAATATAACTTTAAATATGCTTTCATAAACTTAAAATTTATACAATAACATAGTGCGTAATAAAGTAGAAAAATACACATTTCGTACATTCCAAACATACAAAAGCTTTAATTGTATGACTCCCTACCACGACGAGCCCATACGTGTTCAATCAAATCATTTCTAAGCATATGATGCATCCTTGAAGACCGAAGCATATGATGGCGAGCCATAAATTCGTTGAACTGTGGTGTCATTTCCCGTGAGATTTCAGATGATGGTCCTGCCATATGTGCTGGTATGTCATATTCATAATCAAGGGACTCATCTCGCTCATCTTCTATTATCATATTGTGCAATATAATACAGGTCTTCATAATGTTATGAAGATCATCACGAGACCAAGACCGTGCCGGTCCACGAACTATTGAAAAACGAGCTTGAAGAACAGCAAATGCTCTTTCCACGTATTTTCTATATGCTTCTTGCATTCCATTAAATTCCCTTTTATTTTCTTCATGAGCATGAGAAATTGATTGGACAATCGTTGCCCACTTAGGATAAATGCCATCAGCAAGATAATAGCCAATGTTGTACTGGTGGTTATTAATGGTAAAATTGGCAGGTGGTGCACGTCCTTCTGTAATACCCGAAAATAAAGGAGAATGGTCAAGAATGTTAATGTCGTTGTGAGAACCAGGCATACCGAAAAATGCGTGCCATATCCATAAGTCGTGGGAGGCCACTGCCTCGAGCACAATGGATGGCTTATGTATATGGCCGGTGTAGGCTCCATGCCACGCAGTTGGACAATTCTTCCACACCCAGTGCATGCAATCTAGACTTCCCAACATTCCAGGAAATCCACGTTCCTCCCCCTTACGCAAGAGTCTTGCAATATCAGCTTCATTTGGATATCTCAAATAATGTGAGCCATACACTGCAATAATCGCATAACAAAATCTTTGTAATGACTCTGTTATAGTGGTCTCGCCCATTCTTATGTATTCGTCAATGGCATCGGCACCAACTCCATATGCGAGCATCCGTAAAGCCGCCGTCATCTTCTGCAAACCGCTACAGCCAGGAATGCCAAGAGCATCCATTCTCTGCACAAAATAATTGTCATAATTTTGAATATCATTCAAAATCCTAAGAAATAATGTTCGATGCATGCGAAAACGTCGTCTAAATAAGTTGTCTGGATAGACAGGATTTTCGGAAAAATAATCATTAAATAGTTGTCGGTTGCCCGATGCTCTATCACGATTGATTCGACGTCGAGTACTTGAAAAACCACCATGAGTACTTTCTTCATTGATGGAATTTTGATATTCTGCACAGATACGCACAAAGGTTCTTCTCCTCTGTTCATCATCAGAATCAGATTGCCCAAACTCGTCTTGTAAGACTTCATCAAAAATGTCTTTGCTCATTGTGTTGTAAAAAGTTGTGTGATAGGGATTGAGGATAGAGAAGTAGATATGTGGAGAGATGGAGATGGTGTGAGTGATGAGAAGCTGAAGGGTGATATTTATAGAATTTGATGGGAGAATGGTAGATGGGAGGAGACTGGTAGATGAGAGACTGGTAGATGGGAGGAGACTGGTAGATGGAAGACTGGTAGATGGGAGACTAGTAGATGGGAGGAGACTGGTAGATGGGAGACTGGTAGGTGGGAGACCGGTAGATGGGAATGTCGTTACTCATCTTACATCAGTTGCTCTCTTGTAGATCCACTTGCAGTAAAAATTAAGGAAAACTGATCGTTAGATTATATACTCCTATAATGTATGTCATGCATGCCAAAAATCACGGTGATCCTACGGTTGGATTATGAGAAACTGTCTGCTAAAAAATGATAACATTTGTAAGAACAAAAAAGTCACAGGTTATCAAAGTTTTATTTTTCAAAAAATAGCCGTTGGATTACTGTGATTTTTGGTAGACATGACATACATTATAGGAGTACCAAAACCAACGGTCAGTTTTTCAAAATTTTTACTGCGAGTGGCTTAACTAATTTAAAATCAAAATTTTAATTGCAAAATGGCACTAATTTAAATTTACTGTGTAATTAAATTCCTTCAATTAAAATTAATCAATGATAAATTATAATTAGAATAGTAGTATTTTAGCTTATTTTATTGCGAAAATAAAATTTTAAAATATTAAATTATTAAATTAAGATACAAAAATAATTAATTATTTTAATATATGAATTTTTTTCATTACGAGGATTAAAATAAGTTTTAAGATGTTATTGTAAATAAATTTTAAAAAGTAGTTGGAAGTTAGTTGGACCATGGGGGTAAATATGTCAAATAGATTGGAAGTGCCAAATTTGGCATTTTTGCATTGGAGCACCTTAGTGCCAAATTTGGCATTTGGCTTTGGCAAGTGCCAAATGGGGTGCCAAATTTGGCTTTGGAAGCTCCAAAATGGCATTTGCATTGGAGATGCTCTTACCTCCCTCCAGATAGTGATGAGACGAAGCCAAGCAAGTGCACTCATTTCAAAGATTGAGGATTTGCCCGCCTTTCTTGTTGTTGATCACTTTCTGTCTAAGAATCGACCAAGAAAAAGAGGAGAAGAGAGTGAGAGCGGAAGACCATGGCAGGTTGCTGTGAACGATTTTGCTACCTTAGTTGAATGAAATGAAAAGGCAGAGAGAGATAAAGATGATTTCCTTGACTCACTAAAACTATGGCAGGCATTAATGTTTTAACATGGCTGGCATTTCAAACATGGTTTCCTTGGCTGGCATTTCACTCTTTGCAGACATTAAAGTTTTACAGGTTTTATTTCCATTGCAGCTAGTGGTCCACGTCATACGGTAAATAAAACGGGATTGGGTGACGGAAGTATTAGCATTTACCTATTAAAAATTCTATCTCTAAATCATTCAGATTCGGATTCGTGTTTGGTCTCTGTTAACAGCAGCTAAAGAAACTTTACCAGTACACAACTCGAATTCAGCTGTTGAAAACAACCGCAGAAAAACTACCCACCACCTTCGAATTGGTTGAAGCTTTGTGTAGAAAAGAATGTGATTCTTATTCTCACTCTTTTTCTATAGTTTTCCAAATACCAAAATTTATTCTCTCTAAACCACTGTTGAAGTGTTGAGTGAGTATTGATTGAAGATTTGATATATAATCTCTACTATTTCATTCATCCTTTCTCTTTCTCTCTCTCTCTCTCTCAAATTTTCTCTTTCTTAAATTTGTTGGGAGAAATGGCTGCAAAAATGGGGACATTCAGGTACAGCTTTGCAGAGAAGAGAGAGAGGGAAAGATTGTTATCAAACAAGGGGTATTCTGGGCTAGGAGGATTCTTTAACGCAGAAGCATACGAAGAAGAAGAAGAAGAAACTCGATGTCGTTGTTCCTTTGAATGGCTTCGCTATAAAATTTCAGGTTTGTGGGAGAATTTGCAGTGTGTTGCAGTCAAGGCATGGCAGGTGGGTCAGTCCGATCCGCGGAAGATTGTGTTCTCGGCAAAAATGGGTCTGGCTTTGATGCTCATATCATTGTTGATTTTCTTGAAGGAACCCATTGAGGAACTTACTCAGTACTCCGTTTGGGCTATCCTCACTGTCGTGGTTGTCTTTGAATTCAGTATAGGTATTGTCATTTTTGCTTTAATTGTCTTTATCTTAGGATTATATACTGATTTTTGCTTGGGGTCTCCTAGATTACTAATATCTTTCTGTGTGTGTTTATATATGTACAAAGACAGTATAGGTATTGTCATTTTTGCTTGAATTGTCTTTATCTTAGGGTTATACACTGATTTTCACTTGCGGGTCTCCTTGCAATTTCCTAGATTGCTAATATATCCATGTGTGTGTGTGTGTATATGTACAAAGACAGTATGGGTATTGTCATTTTTGCTTGAATTTGTCTTTATCTTAGGATTATACACTGATTTTCCTTGTGGGTCTTCCTGCAATTTCTTATATTGCTAATATCTCCATGTGTATATATATTAAATGGTGGCATGTCTTCAATTCCACCGTTGGTTTTCCCTACTCGTGTCTTCAACTTATATGAGCAACTTTTGGTCTTTGTTAGGCGTGATCAAACCATTTTAGTATAATTTTTCAAATCCTGTTCCCAATTGGCAGCCTTGGAGCTGTGGGTTTTGTGGTTTGCAATATTCGGGTGAATTGGATGGTCCCGGCAATAATGTTTAGTTTGTTGAAAAGTTGGAGACTAGAAATTTGGTAAACAAGGAAACACTTTTGGTTTGGGAGATGACATCAAAAGCAGTTTTTTGGACCATTTGGAAAGAGAGGGATAGGGGGATTTTTGAGGATGTAGAGATGCCCATTGCTAGTCTTAAATCTAGATTGTTTAAAATTCCTTTTTTGTTTAAAATCTAGAGATGCCCATAGCACAATGGATGAAATGGAGAAGGGTGGCTAGAGTGCTGTATGACACTATAATACCTATCAAATTAAAGGAAAAAATTTATAAGATAGCTACAAGACAACTAGGCCAATTATGCTTTATGGTACTGAATGTTGGGTAATTAGGAAACAATATGTTTAGAAAATGATTGTAGCTGAAATGAGAAAGTTAGGATGGATATATGGTAATACAAGAAAAAGATAAAATAAGAAATGAATGTATTTATAGGAAGACGAGAGCTGTACCAATTGAGGACAAGATGAGAGAAAATTGTCTGAGGTGGTTTTGTCATGTGCAACAAAGATCTAGAAATGCACTAGTACAGATAAATGACTTGATTAAAGTTAAGGGCCTAGAAAGATGAGAGGAAGGCCCAAAACAATGTGGTTAGAGTGGGTGAGAAAGGATATTTGTGCAACGGATTTACCAGAGGATACAACCCTTAGTAAAGCTGAATACTAAAAAAAGGATTCATGTGGCCAACTCCATGCAGTTGGAATTAAGCTTTATTGAGTAGAGTTGGGTTGAGTTTATCTCTATCCCTTCTCTTCCCTTTCTGTTTTGAATGAAGACAAGGTGGATAGGGAAGCCTCCATGTCTAGTCTTTTAATACAATATCTTGCTTATAAAACCAAGAAAAAAAAAAAACATACATACAAATGTACATTCATACTTACATATTATGTTTGCATGGAGGCTACTCAGTTAGTTGTACAGTCACAGGATTGCATTGCATCACTCTTTCTTCTCATGAATGCACTCATTTCTTAATTTATCTTTTTTTTTTCTTGCTACTCATCTGCCTCAGTATCCTCACTTTGGTTAAACTCATTTTAGGGACATTTTGTTTTTTTGATTATCCAGCTTGATCATACGTACATACATATGTATTTACAATTGTACGTATATCTACATTCTACACATAAATGCATATAAACATACATATTATGTTTTCTCATGTGTATTGCTTTTGTTCTCTTGTAGGAGCAACCCTTAGCAAAGGATTTAACCGTGGGTTAGGGACATTATCAGCTGGTGGGCTTGCTTTGGGCATGGCAGAATTGTCTACATTGGCTGGAGAGTGGGAAGAAGTTTTCATAATTCTCAGTATATTCATCATAGGTATGATTTTGCAATTTGTTTTTAATTATAGGATTATACTATTAAAATAGGAGTTAGTGTGTGTGGAAAGAGAGGAATAGAAGAGCTTTTGAAGATGAAGAATTTCCTACACGAAGCTTAAGGATTCCTTCCTTAGATCTCTTTTCCTTTGGGTTTTGTTCTTCTAATGGTCTAAATAGGATTCCTCTTTTAGAGTTTTCAGATTGTTGTTGCCTACTCTGAGCCTTTTGGTGTTAGTATACCCCATGTGTGCTAGAGTTTTCAGATTGTTGTTGTCCACTCTGAGCCTTTTGGTGTTAGTATGCGCCATGTATGCTAGCCTTTGGGCTTTTTTTCAATGAAAATGCTGTTATTTATCAGGAAAAAGTTTTTTTTGTTGTTCGTCGACATTTTTTTTTGCAATAAGTTTTGTTCTTGGTTACCTGTTTTTTGCTAGGATTTTGTGCAACTTATGCAAAATTGTACCCGACATTGAAGCCGTATGAATATGGGTTCAGAGTGTTCTTGTTGACATATTGTTTTATTATGGTATCTGGGTATAGAACGAGGGAATTTATCCATACAGCAGTAACTCGATTCTTGCTCATTGCACTGGGTGCTGGTGTTGGTTTGGTGGTAAATATATGCATCTATCCCATTTGGGCTGGTGAGGATCTGCACAACTTGGTGGCGAAAAATTTCATGGGTGTTGCAACTTCTTTAGAAGGTTAAATTATTATATTACATTTTATTTATTTCTTTCAAATTCTAAAAATGTTTAAATTAGTCAAGTTGCACTTCAATACCTCTTGTTTTTTCAATTTCATTTTTCATTCTCGACTAATTGCTTCATGCTTCTTTTCAGGTTGTGTTAATGGGTACCTCAATTGTTTTGAATACAAAAGGGTCCCTTCTAAAATTCTTACTTACCAAGCTTCCGATGACCCAATTTACAATGGCTACCGATCAGCTGTAGAATCTACTAGCCAAGAGGATGCTCTGGTACTCTTTTATTAAATTATGCAGCATGTACAGATAATTCATAAGAAATTGTTTTTTTCCCTTAGAAACTGTTTTTTTTCCCCTGTTTTAATTCATTCTTATATTTGTAGGTGAGCTTTGCTATTTGGGAGCCACCTCATGGTCCTTACAAAATGTTTAGATATCCATGGAAGAACTATGTCAAAGTGGCTGGTGCGCTGAGGCATTGTGCATTTATGGTCATGGCATTACATGGATGTATTCTTTCAGAAATACAGGTGGGTCATGCTTTTCCACCGTTAATTTCATGGTAGAGCTGTTGTTAGTAGTACCGTAAGGATGCTTTTGTCTTATTGAAAATAAAGATATTCTGGGCCCTTGGGAAATTTTTTTAATTTGATAAGCTATGGTCATCCAGAATTTCCTTTTCCAAATGTCTTAAATGTTATCGATTTTTTGAATTGCGATAAACTATTGACAAACAATTAAAGTTTGCCCCCCCTCACCCTGACCACCTGTATTTCTGAAAGTAAAAGCAAATAAATATAAATAAATTTGTTGAAGGTGAGGTTGTTCTTGTTATATTTATTTATTTTTATCGTGTCAATTTGAGTAGACAAAATTGTAGAAAAATTATAGATATTTGATAAACCATATTTTAATTCAATGCATTTACAATTGTCCTCGACAAGACTATCTTTTAAAAGCATTGTATGATTGCTTCATTAGAGCATTTCCAATGGCATTTGAGGTGCCATAGTCGAAATTTGGCATTGACATCCAAATAGGTTGCTCTAATTGTGTGTCATTTAGGGTGCCAAATTTTTTGCAATGACATATAAAATTGCCAAATTTGCACCTCAAATGGCAAGTACAATTTATACCATGTCATAATACAGCAAGAGTTGCTAATATCAGGTGCTCTTGCTAATATCAGGTGCACCTTCTTGTATCAATTACCCTCTTGTAAAGCCACTTGCGGTGAAAATTTTGGAAAACTAACCGTTGGATCATTGTGATTTTTGGCAAGCATGACATATTTGATAGGGGTATATAATCCAATGGTCAATTTCCAAAATTTTCACCACAAGTGGCTCTACAAGAGGGCACCTGATGTAAGAAGGTGCACCTGATATTAGCAGCTCTGTGTCATAAATGTCAAAAATATAACATTAATGCATTGGAATACATAAATACTAAATTTTGGTGTTGATGCCATTTGGTGCCATTTGAGGTGCCAAAATTTTAAGGTTAATTGGCAAATCAAATGGCATGAATGCATTGGGGATGCTCTTATTAATGCTATCAAATATCAATATCTCAATAAACACAATCTAACTCTCGTTCATGAAGGAATTGAATGATGAAAATTTAAAAAGGAGATGACTAGGAGAGTAAAATGAAAGGGTCAAAATAAATTGAGGGGGGGGGGGGGGGGAAATTTAAGATTTTTAAAATTTTTAAGGTTATAAGTTTTTTTTTTTTAAACAAAAGTCAGGGGGGCATATGCCACCCCTCACATATATGTAGCTTCGTCCTTGCAGGTGGTTATGCTTTTCTATCTCCATCTCTTCATTGTGCTGTTGCCAGTCGAAGTAAAAACATTTGAATTTTCATTCCCTATGCCTTGAGGATGTCAATAATAATTATAGTAATAATAGTAATTTATCCATAAAATAAAGAAATAAAAAATAAAATTTTGCCTATGGATAAATCTGCTTAATATTTGTTTATTGTGGAAGTACTTTTAATTTATTTTTGTGCTTTTGTATATAAATCAATACATTGTCAATATATCTTCCTCCAAAGTTTCTTTGTACAGATGTTTTTATCTTTCATTTTAACAATTTCTCCTATAGTATTTCATTTTGAAAGCTGGCATGAGAACCATAGTTGTCTCTCTTAGGTGGCCAAATAACTAAGAGATGAATGTAGATTTCTATGTCAAAATGTGCCCTCTACTTTCTTTGTCTAGAAACTATCTTAATATAGGGGAATCATAAAGGGTTAGTCTTTGGTTGCATGAGTTTAATTACATAACCACTAGGGTAAACTAATTGGTTCCCCAAATGTTCATGGCAGGCTCCTCTTCTCCCACTAATTGGCTGCCTAAGAATTTGACATAAACTTATCCAATACCCTTAGATCAGTTTGGTTCGGTTTTAAACTCAGTCTGGGTTGATGAGGTAAGAAAAAATTTAAATTAGCATTTTTTGGGTTTGTTGGTTGGGTAAAGCGAATCAACCTGAGAACCAACTATTAATGCCATCAAATATTTTTTTCTCATGTAATAGATGTTGTATTTGTAATCCACCCATCCATTGATTGATAAGTCAACTCTTATTATAGTGCATTTTCCCCCATCAGTTTTATATTTATTTTGGGGGGTTAGTGAGTTTGGGTTTGGTTTGAGATTTTGGGAAATAGTTAAAGTTCAATACTTAGCTGTAAGATAAGACCACTAAATGAAAAATAAGGACTAACTCAGTCCAGGTTGGTTTGGTTTAGGGCCAACCCAGAATTGAACTACCTTGGTCTGTTTACAAAAATTTGAACCAGATGTGGAGCGACAGTGAATAGACTTGAACCAAACCGACCTGGACAAAGATCAGGTTGGTCCAGTTTTGGTTTTCGGATATATACAGTGATATTAAAAAAAGGGCTCTGCAAAAGGATTAAAAAAATTAGGATCCGTTCAAATCTGTAACAATAATTGGGAAACAAGTCCTATTTTGATCAATAAGAAGGGGGTTGGGGAAGGAGAGATGAAGGAACAGCTGAGAGAAAGAGAACTTGATTGATGGGAAAGAAGGTGCGAAGAACAATCATAATGAGATGAAGAAGAAAGAAGGAAAGAAAAAAGAAGAAAACTCACCTAATGGAATGATGGGAAGGAGGAAAGAAAGGAAAGGATGCTGGAGTTGCCTCTGTTGTTGAAGGAAGATTTTTTCTGAAGATTTGTACTATCTTCTGTATAATGCAAACATCAAGGGCCATTATCTAGTGCAGTGGTAAAAGTCTCGGGCTGTCAAGTGTGAATGCATAGGTTCGAGTCTTAAAGAGTAGCCACCTTATGTAATATCGAAGGTTAGAGCTTGCCTTGCCCAAGACTCAAGTTTAATGTGACCAACACCAGGTAATGGCCTTTATTTACATGCAAATATCACATCTTGTTGCACTTTATAGTTTATAGTCCACACAACAGTGTGCGTAGTGCACATAATAAGAGTTTGCCTTAAGCCATGGGTTGATTGAAATGCCTTAATAAATTTGTATCATCAATTTGTTGAGTTAATGTGCAAGGATGAAATGTTAAAATAGTCACATTTTTTGGCTGAGGG
>JAESVK010000608.1:2054725-2065987 GCA_017140935.1 Hamamelis virginiana
ATATATATATATATATATATATTTTTCCCATTTTCTTATCAGTTTTGTTGCTCTTTCCTGTACGTGCAGGTGATTGGAATTGATTTGTTGTCCCAGTCACTACTGCCAGCTATTGTTGAGCTTGCCGAGGATAGACATTGGAGGGTTCGGCTTGCAATAATAGAATACATACCTTTATTGGCAAGTCAGTTGGGTGTAGGATTTTTTGATGATAAGCTTGGTGCACTTTGCATGCAATGGTTAAAAGATAAGGTTTGTAGAATTCTAGAGTATTGAATAATGATCACACTCTTGCCTTTGCTTCTATCTTAGTATCATCCACAATTTAAACAATTTCCTCTTGATGCGCGTCTGTATACGAATGGAAACTTTTTATATAAAAAACCCTTATGCAATTTTATGTTATATGAATGGTTGTGTTCTCGTGTTTTGAATTCTTTATTTTGAGGCATTGGACATTTTATATTCATGTAAACACTCAACACTTGTGACTGTCTGCAAACTATAGGTATTTAATAGCAAAGAATCTCTTGTATGTAATCAATCCGTGAATGCGAATTGCTCCTCCATGTTTTGAGTAATGTATCATTTTTTAGGTCATTCTAGGACTGTTTTTTCCATTATGCTGGTTCAGATATTAGCAAAGTCACTTAATTTATTGTATCCAATGTAGGTTTCATAATCCATATTCCTTGGTCTACCTATTTGCATCTAATATGTGAAGGTTGGCCATTGGCAAATGATTGATTTCTGTCATTTCTTTTCCTAGCTTTGACAAGCATAGTCATGCTACATTTATTGCTTAAATTTTTAATATATAATCCATTTCCTAATAGTCTTGGGTATGTATTGTAGGTTTATTCAATTCGTGATGCAGCTGCTAATAACGTGAAGCGCCTTGCAGAAGAATTCGGCCCAGATTGGGCAATGCAGCACATAATTCCACAGGTTTTTCTGATTATATATTGCTGTATATTCGTACCCACTCTATGTGACGAGGACAATACAGAGCTGTCATTGCTTGACATCAATACAAGGTGTCTGACAGGACATCCTTGAAAAAATGAACTGCTAGGTGTTGGTTCTTAAAATCATGTCCAACACACATACTTGTTACATGAACACAGCAAAAAAAGGCTAGAATAGGAGTGTTCTTTTATAGTTTGAGCTTCTACTGCTTTCCATCATATCTTGTGCTTTAAAACCATTTATTTTTTGTCGTTTCAATCCTCCAATTGATATTGTAAAGTACTTTAAACTTTTAGTCTAGAAATTTCTGGCTGGGCAATTCCAGCTCTTAGATTTTTGTTGTGATGCATTTAAAGATAGAAATTTCCTTTTCTATGATGTCAAAACAAAAATATTTGTTTGGCACTTTGGCTTAATTGGCTACGTGGTGTCAGAAGGTATATTCAATCTGTATCCATTTGCTTCTTCTTCTTTTCACCAACGTTGTTGGATGTAAAGAGAGGAGAGTGGAACACATTTTTACTATACTGGAACTTCCAGTGAACTTTGCTAGAACTTCCGTTCATTTTATCCTAGTGAATAGAAGAAGCAGAATTGGACAGTTCAACAATGACGCTGTCCCTACTTCTCAAGACTCAAGGTTTAGATGGATTTGATTCTTAGATTCATATTTGTACCTCACTTAGCCAAATCTGTGAAACATAGCTGTAATATAAAAAACCGACAACAGGTTTTTTTCTCATTCCAGCAGTGTAGTTTTTGCTTAGGAGTTGGCTAGAATACTTCTGTTATTAGGTATTCTTTTTAGCGTGCCATCCACACTAAAACATGCTTCATGTTATTTTTCTTTACTTATATTAACCAAAATTATGGGATCTTTTTTTCTCTATTTTCTTTCTTTCTAAGGTGTGGAAATATGTGCTTTGGTGGTCATGACTCATATGCTGTTATGCTGTTAATTTATTTTCTCTTGTTTTGTCTTTCCTTCAGTGTAGTAGTTAGTATCCTTAAAATAACTGGGTAAATCTCTTGACAGGTGTTGGACATGATCAACAACCCACACTATCTTTATAGGATGACCATTCTTCATGCAATTTCTCTCCTAGCCCCTGTGATGGGTTCAGAAATTACATGTACCAAACTTCTGCCAGTGGTTGTTAATGCATCAAAAGACAGGTGAATTTGCTGGATTCTCAGTTATGAAATTACCTTTTTGGTTCTTATGGCTTGGACAGCTGGCCTGAGATTTGCTTGTGACAGGGTACCCAACATAAAGTTCAATGTGGCTAAGGTGTTGCAGTCGCTTATTCCTATAGTCGACCAGTCTGTAAGTACTTCAATCATTTTCTTTTCTTGATAACCTTTGTGCATGAAATTATAATGATTTTTGAGAAGAAAAAAAAAATCAATGTTGAGCAAGGAAAAAGCATCTTGTAATATAACCAGAAGTGGGTGAAGGGAACTGGGCACTGTTCACAAAGATTGTGGCTCTTATTAGCAATTCACAAGACACCTAACTATGTGAGCTAATGTCGTGTTACATACACTTGATGAGAAAGCTTGGTAGAATTCCGGATATTTTTATCAGGGTGTCATTTTTGCCATGCAATTTTCACTCAAGGTGGGGTAAACCTTTGGCATTTGAAGATTGCCTCGGTAAAGTGATGTAATTTCCTAGGCAGTTCCTTCAAAAAATATGATTGTTTTGCCTTTTTCTCCTTGTCTGATAAAAGTATTTATTTTCAAAACCTTTTCTTTTATTAGATCATCATAACCAAAAAAAAAAAAAAAAAAGAGTTCATAATGCTTGGAGTGCATTTTCTAATTAAAATTAACGTTGGGAATTCTTCTTGAACACTGCAGGTGGTGGAGAAGACAATCCGTCCCTGTTTGGTTGAGCTTAGTGAAGACCCCGACGTTGATGTCAGGTTTTTTTCCAGCCAAGCACTGCAGTCAAGTGATCAGGTTATGATGTCTAGCTAGATTGATGTTAGGAATTCTCTCCTCCTCCCCTCTTTTTCCTGTTCAGCAATTCAGTTTAATTTATAGATATATGTAATGTCTTGCCTGATGTGCTAGAATTTCTTTCAGTTGGACAATTTGATGCCTTTTTGATGCTTTGTGTGCTTTCAGAAATTATGACTCAACATGTATCAGCATTTTTCTGGTATCATCTTACCACTATACTCCATTATATGGTCCTTTAATCCAATAGTACGTAGGGACAACCTTTTTCGTTTTAAAGATGAGTAGACAGTTTTACACAGAAATACGAGGGATTCTTCCTAATCAAACACAAACAGTAGGAAAAGAGAAAACCGTAGGGACCCCAAACCGCCACAGAAGAAATAGCAGCGTGGATGAGAGTAACCTTCCACCACAAGGTCTCTAAAACCATCTTCTTAATCATATCTCAAAACAGAGGAGAAGTGGTCCAGCAGCATCATCCTAACCAACAGGCATATATAGAGGTTGAATGGTGCGTCAATGGTGAGGAAAGAGGAGAATTTCTGCCAGATTTTGACATTTTAAGTAGTTCTGCAAATTGAAGTATATATTCTGTAAGAATGGATGAGAGTTATTTACCAAATATTTTGCTAAAATAACGGAATCCGAAATAACTTTGCTTTGTTCTCTTGGCCACTAATTGAACAAAAATTTCTTACACATGATTGTGATTGCTTAATTGCTTAATGGCTTCTCGTTTTGTTTTTGTTGTTTTGTTTATTACGGAGTACTTTTTTTTGCTCGATTAATCTATTCCGTCCATTACGCAGGGTAGTCTGTAAATAAACAAAGGCTTACAGATTTGAGAAAATGCGCTGATAGCATTCTGAAAAAAGCACACAAACCCAAGCGCACCCAATACAATTAGGCACCGTTTCATTGGGGGTAGGACCCCAAAAAAAAAATACTAAAATTATTTTTGTTATTATTTTTTGGCATTAAAAAATTCCATTCAAACACCCTTTTTAGTATCCTTTTTCTTCCTAGCTCCCTTATATGTACGTCCAACTTGGAACAAGTATTTTGAGAAACCGATAGTTGGATTAGATGTTTCACTTATACATATTATGTATACAAAGAATCATATTGATCCAACGGTCTGTTTTTCACAGTTTTGAGAAAAATTGTAAACAATACTGAAAATTTGTCAAAAACTATTACAATCCATTATTTGGAAAACTAACTGTTGGATTAATGTTCTTTTCTTGTATACATGATGATATGCATAAGTTTTTCTTGTATACACAAGTATAAGTGGAACATCTAATCTAATAATCAGTTTCTCAAAATACCTATTCTAACTTTGTCTGACACACTAAAGAGGTTGAATAGAATTGTTGTCTAAAAAAAAAGTTGAGAATTCCACCATTATTTCTTTTCTGTAATTTTTTCTTCTTAAAATGAGTCTTACATTTTTTTTTCCAGAAAAGTTATCATGAGAAAGTCAAGATTGATTATTTTAAAGGCACCTTTTATAATAAAAGCTATCATGAAGGAGGCAAAGTGTAATTTCATTTTATTTTTTTATATATAATTTTATTATAAATTGTAAGACCTATTTTTTTTAACAATTTTCTTGTAAACCACAGAAGTGTTGGATATGCAAGTTTAGAAGGTTTCGTTTCTTATGCCTTTTTCTACCTTCTGTTCGGTTGTTAAAAAGCCTACATAAGAAAGTAAAGGTCAGGTGAAAAAATAAAAAAATAATATAAAAAAAAAAAAAAAAGGAAAAAAAAAAAAAAAAAATATAATTTATAATAAATTTATGTAATAGTTTGGTTTAAAAAAAGTTAAAAAAAAAAAAAAAAATAGAAACTTTAATTTTCTTGTAATACTTCATAAAAAAAATATACTAACTTTTTTGAAAATATATTTTTCTGAAATAAAAAAAAATATATTTTATATTTTTCTTTTCCAACCAAGCAAATGGTGGCTTAGTTTTCCATATTTCTCTTCTCTGCATAAATTTCTCAGCAATCAAACATAGCCTCAAGTAAAATGAAAAATAGGAAAACAAAATAATGATTGGTATCTAACACAGTACAAAACGATTTTGGTTTCTGTAATAGATACAAGCGTTCCCATAAAAACATATATACATATATATGATTATGTTTGCATTTACTGGCTTTAATAAAGTTAATTAGCATTTGTTTACAGGATCATTACTCTCTCTCTCTATATATATTACACAGCAACCAAAAAAAAGTACAAATATATATATATATATATATATCTATATATATATATATATATATATATTTTATTGTTTTGATACTCGCAACCAAAAGTGTTGAACTGGATCATCTGGTCCAACTGCATCAATACCCACTATAGCCACGCTGCCCTGAGATGACATTTATATAGGATTAAGTATAGAAGATTCTCATTAGAGGAGAATCAGACACGGAACTGCACACATATATACAAAGAAAATTTGTTTGATGCAACCATATTACTACTCTATATTTGTCTATTCCCATTTCAACAATGAAGATCCATCCCTCAGAAGAATGGAAGGCGATTGAATATCCGTGGCTTGACACAATCGGATTGCGCCCACCCAATTTTTTGGTTCACATTATCGTATACAACCAATTGTCCGCGCAATGAGATGTCTGCAAATGCCAAATTAATATCCATTAGAAAAAACCACTGAGAAGTGAAGCAGTTGGAGGTGGATTCATATTTATATATGTCATCATTTTATGGAAGGAGAGAACATGATAACCGAAGTTCCTTAGGGGTGGTTTAACCAAATCGAGAATCCAGGCAGATAAAAATAGTGTAAACTGATTAGAATTTTGATGCATTTGGTAAACTAGTGGTAAACTATCAAAGGTGGTTTTACTTCCTGCTAAACAGACCAAAAATAGGAAGTTTTAAACTACAGTTAAGTTGGTTTTTAGTGGAACCAAATAGCATAGTAAAAGTGGACCAAGCCCAACTTTTTTTTTTTTTTTTTTTAAAAAAAAAATTTGGCAATCTTCTCTCTCTCTCTTTGGGTGCAAAATATTGTTATCCTGATTTGTTTCATTACAGAAGCAAGGATGCATTCCAGATTGATACAAAATGCAAACTAGGTAACACTTGTTGCTACAATATCCAATACAGAACTGAATCCAACAGATTAAACAAGGATCTGATGGAATTCAGATTCCATCACAAAACTAGCTCTGAGCTTAGGAATTTTGAGGAACTCCACATGCATAACGATAATTATATAAAAAAGAGAGCAGGTACACTGAAAGCAAGAACACTAAACAAACAAGGTTTTCCAAGCATAATTGAGAAATGAAAATACCTCCAAGTATGATCGAGGAACCATCATGTACTTTGCTTCCATCAAGGATACCCAAGCACACATTGCCTTTATTCTGTAGTTCAGAGAGTCTTTATCACATAATGGCTCTAAAATACACAAGCAAAAGAAACCTATATTCAAGAGCTAGGAAATCCTTACGCTGATGATCAAGTAGCCCTCTGGACGAATCTGAAGCTTTGTGGAGACAATCCACCATTTGCTCCCAAACTGAAGGGTTAAAGTCTTGAAGAACTGCTTAACATCTATTACAGATCTGTGTGCATATAGAATCAGTTTTTTAAGATACTGTGGTCCATTGGCATAGAGGCATTTATAAAGCAGGCTAAATGGAGGAAAGACAATTACCAACCATATGTTTTACACAGCCAGATTGAAATGAAGGGTGTCAGTTGGTGCAACTTAAAATTAACAAAGGAATTCTACTTGAAAAAAATTTCTAGATGTCTTAAGCTTTGAATTGAGGCCATTTTTTAACTCAAGAAGGTGAAATATTAGCTCATGGGCAGGCAACTCTAAAAAGATACCCTTTATTTTCTATTATAAATAATATACTTCACATCAACCTCTCGTATGGCACTTTTGACTTCCTGCCAAATGCAGGGCAGGGGTACCTAAGGGTATTAGAAGACAACTTCAAAAACAGTTATTTTTAGTTCAACTCCTACAATAAATCCATTTATCAAGTTATTCCACCATGATGTTTCTGCCTTCAATAATTTCAAACCAAAGTAAGGTCTCTTCCCTAATGAGTACAGTATTTTAATATTAAACCACTTAAATCTTTTGAATCAACCAGAACAGGCAGAACAGCCACATATATATTTTTATACTAACACAACAAAATTTGGATTGATGTTGATGCAAGCGTATCTTTTGATTTCATTGGATATGATTTTGCATATATTTCAGGTTGATCAATACATAAACGGTCAAGATAATGGGACACAATTTTATACACAAGTCTCAATAACATTTTGTGTGACTTATAATTTGAGAAACCAAACATTGGATTGCATGCTCCTCCCATACATGTCACGGTTGTCAAATATCAAGTTGACCGAAGATTATATGCCACTTCATCCATAAATGTAAGGATTTTTTATTGATTAGACAAGTGAGTTTATGGATTAAATAGCTACTAGTATCTAGTCAATGTGATATTGGTATGCATGACATGCACAATAAGAGTATCGAATCCAACGGCGGACTTTATAGAACATGGATCGCACTAAAATTTATTAAGAATGCTATAGACAATTGCGTATAATATTGAATCCCCTGTTCCTGACCCATACATAAATTAGTCAATTGGGTTATGGAATAAGACAAATTTCTTAGGGTTTGTTGGATATTTTCCAACTGCTAGTAGCATTTACGATAGTGGCAATGACATTTAAGGTGGTGGTAATAATAATGGTGGTGGAGTAGTTACGAAGGTGGTGGTGACATTGGAGGTGGTGGCATAGTAGTGCCAACTAGGGTGGTGGCAGTGGAGCGTGCAATGCTGGCGGAGAACATATTCATGGTTGAAGGGTCAAATTTCTAGGGGTGGTAGTGCTGGTGGCGACAGTGAAGGTTGATGTGATGCTGGTAGTGGCGGTTGTATTTTTTTCTATAAAAGAAAAAAAAAAATTTGGTTTTTGTTTTGTTTTGTTTTTTGTTTTGTTTTGTTTTGGTCCTTTCAAACACTAACTTTGAAGTGCATTGCCAAATGCAAATTTTTCTGTTTTGTTTTTTGTTTTTGTTTTTTAACCGAAAAAAATGTAGTTCTAATATGGTATGCGAACAGTGGGACTCATAACGATGTGATTTCTTTAATATAGCATGTATCACCAACTTTTCAGATGAAGCTCAAAGAACCATTCAGGAACTTGAAAGAGTGTACCAATTAGACACTAAACTTCATTTTACCTCACTTTTCATCCTTTAAATAAGATATCTGAAATAGGCTACAAGTAATCATTCTAGAGGTCATTAAAAGTGATTCTTCATGGAAAGATGATACCAAACACTACTCTGGAGAGAGCTATCTATATCTTGTTTTAAAGAGGACTTTCAACAAAAGAAAAATTATTCTACAACAAAGTTATTCTTAGTTGAAGATGACTCCCAAGTGTAACTTAAGCAACCATTTCTATTTTACTGACATACCTGATTGGAAATTTAGCCCTCCAACAAATGGGTAATGTAGGATCAGATGCATCTTGAATTAGTCCTTGATCAGAAACTTCTTTAAGCTGCACCATGGGATATTGAATAATCAGTAAAACCAGTAACAGAATTTTAAAATATGTAATTTATGCTATTTCAGCATCGCTGCAGGTAATAATACTTACAGAAGCAACTAAATCAGAATATGCTTGTTTTGTGAAGTATGTATAAGAACTGCCGCTATCAAAAACTATCCGTCCTACTCTGCTGTCCCTCCCACCTAAACTAAGCTGTCTGCTTCCATAATGCATTTTCATAAGCTCCGTACAATAAAAGTCCCTGAAGATGCAAAAATAGAAATACGCGAGGTCGAGCATATAATGACAGGATTAGGAACTGCAGGTGTTTCAAAACCACAAAATAGAATATAAATCAAAATAGAAGGATTAATAAAAGGCAAATAAAAAATTGGAACATATATGTGTGGCTCATTTCAGTAATTGCAGAAGCTTTCCAAGAAACTGGGTCAATGCGAGATTAAGGTACAAAAGTGTCAACACTTGTATAGATGCACATATACCTAGGAAATGAAATCAAAGCAGTATATATTCATTAAGTTACATATGGTTCATGGCAAAAAATCACAAAAGGATTTTACTCGGCGAGGTGACAGCTAAATGTATTGGGTAAAACAACGAACAATTTTATCTCTGGTATTGATGCCTTGTATGGCTAACATGGGTTTTTCATTTTGAACTGACTGCATTAATTTATATGTATGTTTTATTCATACTGTACTGGGTTCTGGGGTCCGTGATCACTGTAGGATTGAACCTAAATGCGTAATGCCTGAACGTATTTGTTGATTATACAAGAAGAAAGCCAATCAATAAATTGAGAGAATTTCTGTAATTTTTATTAGTGCCAAATAACATAATAAGTTGGATGTGTCCAAACCGAAACTTGGCATAGTGGACTACTTTGGGGCAGGTACAATAAGCACAAAGTAATCTACCAATTAAATGAATTGATTCGATGTAACAAGTTAATTCACATGAATTGACTCATTAAACATGGGTAGATGACCCATTAATAATTGGGGTAATTGGCGATAAACCGTATTTTTAAGGAGCATCGTGCATAAAGTCCTCTTAATTTTTTTTTCATGCCAAAAGTCCTACATTTTGCTGCATACTGTCCTGAAATTATTTATAATTTTTTCTAAAAGACTAAATTATCCTCCTAACCAATTGATTCACATTTTTTACGATACATGAACAGGGCTCTCTCTCTCTCTCTCTCTCAACACAGTCGCGCACACACACCACAATGAACTTCAAGTGAAGGTCACTATCCAAACAATGAACTTCAAGGAGTAGTGAACTTTGTTCCATCGCAGTGAAATTTGTTCCGACGTAGTGAAATTTGTTACAAGCGAGATTAGTTTTCCTTGGTGAAGTATTTCGCCGAAGAGGAGAGATGGTGACATAATGTTGAGTGAGAGAAAAGAAGGGTGATGGTTGAGGGTGGTTTTTTCCAAAGTTTGGAAGGAGGGGCATCGTTTTCCAATATATGCCAAAAGAACATTTGGAGGACTTTATGAGCTATAGTTTCTATCTATAGGACCTATGGCCAAATTCCCCTTAATAATTATGGTTATACTACCCATGATGTGTCCTTGTGGGTAAATCGGTTACTAGTAAAATTTGGTCAGTTTCATTTGGGTAAACTTAAAGTTCATTTAGGTTGTGACTAAATCCTCATTGCTTCTTAATTGCCTCCATAATCTTCCCATAGTTTATGGAGTGTTCTGACAAAGAACATTAAATCAACTCCACTCACTAACTATAAGAATTTTCTTTTACCAAAATCATGGAAAAGTGGAGCTTTTAGATAAAGATATGATTCCTGCAGCTTAACCTTTAAAATACAAAATTTCTACCAACAAATGAAGTTTTCCATAAAAGGAAAAAGCAAAGGCTGAAATAGTAATTAATAATAAAATAAAATAACAGTAAGAAAAGAAATCCCCAGAATTCTATACTTACGTGGCAGGGCTGTTCGGCATGGGGACCCATGCCATGCCCCAGTATGGTACGAAGTCACTACCTAAGAACATGTATCCACCACCACCAGCATCAGTGGTAAGGCAATGACCTACGACATTGTTAATGATCCCTTGGTTTGCCAATTGAGAAGGTAAGCTAACTTTAGCCCTGCTAAGTCCAAGTATTCCATCTGTCTTTGCCAGGGAGTTTAAAAGCAAGCCTTGCTGATCATAGGCACACCTTACAGACAAATATAAATGCAAATGTTAGATTTTCAGTGCATAAATTAGATAGCTGAAGCAACTAAAAATTCAGAGTGAGGAAAGAGGGAGGCAAGTGAGAAAAGTGTTACCCGAACACCATATTAAACTTGGTCAATGATCCATTTGCAGTCATTAGATTAAGCTCATCTCTTGCAAGAACCCCCATGGAGGAGCTACGATCGGCATATTCTATTTCATAGTCACACTGTTGGCAAGTCTCACAGTATCCAGTCTTTTGATTTCTCTGAACTTCTTCACACAATGAATCCTTGGAAGGTAAAATTTTGCCTTTTGTGGGCTCGTACAATGGGTGAGGTCCCTACATATACCGTTTCAATCAGATTGCTGATGTCCTTATCGCAACATATTTGAATAAAAGGTTGGGATTTCATTACCTTTGATGTATGGTTGCTTTGTTTAATGGCATACTCTTGCAAGGTAAGAGTGTTATTTATTTATTTATTCCTCCAAGTTTCTTTTTTCTTTGGGGTGGGGGGGG
>JAESVK010000608.1:2077765-2111924 GCA_017140935.1 Hamamelis virginiana
ATAATTACCATATACATATAATGCATGTTAATAAATTATTTAGTTTTCTAAAGGAAAAATACTACAGGGAGAGCAACACGTGTTTCGAAGAAAAACACGTGTATTGAAGAAAAAAACGTGTTTATAATGCATGTTTTGAAGAAAAATAAATAAATAAATAGTACACTTACATCAAGAAGGTAACATTTTGAAAATATGTTCTAACATTCATTATTGGTTTATCATATTTCAAAAATATTGACACTTTAATATACAATTCTATAGGCGTTGTAAACACGAGAATAAAAAAAAGTACATGTCAATGTTGATGAAAATCACAAGGTAATTTGATTCTTAATATACAATGAAATAATTATATTTTACCTCATTATTATGTATAGCTTATTTAAAAAATTATGATTTTTTTTTAACAGATTTATGTCAAATATTGAGGGCAAACAATTGGAGAATAGTTGAATTAGTTATACTTTATTTCATAGGATTCCTTCCTCACATAAATATTTAATAAATCTTTATTAATTTTATAAATTAATAAAGAGTAAAGTGTAAATATTATTTTCTTTTCATTTTATTGCTGTGTTGATTAATTTATTGTTCATAATTTTATTTGTGGTTGCCGGGCATCGCGCGGATCAATACTAGTGTGTGTGTGTATATATATATATATATATAATTATCTTAATTTATATAGTGACATGGTTATTTGATTCTTAACTTGAACTTAATCTATTAGCACCAACTTACGAACATTTTATCTATTTGCCAGATATCCCACTAGGATAGCTTATATTATAAATACTACCCAAGGAAATTTCAAGAATATGTATTTCAAAATAACCATAACAAAATTATATGATAGCCCATACGCGGCACTAACATGCTGATACATTCTTGATCAGAATTGTCACAGTTATCACCAATTATTGATGCTTGAAAATATGTGCCATAAAATGCTATATTTTGACTGTTACCCAATGAAAAGTGGAAGAGAGTATGAGCCACTTCCAAATTTGATTTTAGATATTCTTTTAGTGCCAGAATAAATATTTGATTGTATTAGGAAACCTAGATGCAAAATTTGAATCTTAATTTGAAGGGATCTGATCTGCAAATGAGCAAATTAAGATCTAGAAAAGGCACCAGCAATTAACGGTGTCTCGTTTAAGTATTATCATTAAGACCAAAATTATTTAAAATGGGAACAGTAAAGACTATTTTGACCCCATCCATAATATATTTCAGTTGGTATGAGATTTCGATCTCTTGGGGTTGTACCAGAGACCTGGGTTTGAATCCCATCTTCATCAGGGTGGAGAGGGTTTAAGGGAAATGATCGAGAGGG
This sequence comes from Hamamelis virginiana, assembly GCA_017140935.1. Classification (NCBI taxonomy): domain Eukaryota; kingdom Viridiplantae; phylum Streptophyta; class Magnoliopsida; order Saxifragales; family Hamamelidaceae; genus Hamamelis; species Hamamelis virginiana. The sequence continues at coordinate 2,079,108 of JAESVK010000608.1, forward strand.
TTACTTCATGTTGTGTAGCTTATAAGCCCAATCGACTTCTTGACAAAAATAAAAAAAATTAGGTCCATAAAAAAAAATAGTTCAGTGTATGATCAGACTTGGAATAATAGTTCAATGTATGAGACTTGGAATGATAGTGAGAGTAATTTTAAGGTGAATTGTAGCATACCTTGCTTGGTGTTTTGGCTCCCTTTTCATAGATGAAGATGATGATGAAATCCCTTAATATTAGCTTGATTTTATCCCTTGCCTTTAGGGAATTGATATAGAGTGGACTTCCCATAATAGAAGAGCTTCCATTTTAAAGGATCACTTGATTTATGGGGATAATATTGGAGAATATTCTATGAAGTTGACTTACTCATTCTGCATTTGTCTCGTGGGACAGATAGACTCTTCCATATAAGGTCATAGACTCTTCCATATAAGGTCTGCTTTTATATGAGGACGTAGGTTGGCCAAACATAGAGCATAAAAGCTTAGTCAAATAATGAGACCATAAGATCAGCTCGGATAAGAGAAGAGAATATATTGATGAGCTCCTTTTATGAAATTATCTTAAGGATTGACTCGTCCCTCTATGGTCGGGTCTTTGTTTATAAGAACATAGTCTAAGCCAATTTTTGAGTCATCACATCCCATTTATTATGGGAATTAAATCTTACCATTTTTTTTTTTTTTTTTTTCTGCGTTTATCATTGTCACTTTTTTTTTGAGTCATCGTTTTGATTTCTCTCTCTCCTGAAAGCTTTTGGAAAGGAATTAAACATGTTGAGGAGAACCTTTCAAATATAGCCAACAGTTATGTATCTATACGAAACAGGAGAGGAACGAGGGGAAGAGAGGTTTGCCGCTGCGACTCCACGCCTATGTCGCTGCTTCTTATTCCTTATCAAATATGCCATGAATTGCTTTGTTGGCCGGGTTCAAAATCAAAGGCATGGTTGTTGCTAGCTTTTGATTTAGTAAGAGAGAGGGACTATAGACACCAAAAATTTATTGAGGTGCGAATCACCGTTCGGTTCGATTGGTCAACAATGAAAGATTTGATTTTGACTATTCAACAATTCAAGATCTAGATTGGGATGGGTCACATAGGAGACCATATCACCACACAATCTAGAAGATAACTTCCACTTATCTTTAAATTAAATTAATAATAAATATTAAAAAATAAATATTTTTTAATTGGTCAAAATTCCTTGAGGATAAGCATTAACTTCTCTATAAATACGAGGCCCTCATTCAAGGGACTTCATTTGGCCAGAGTGTGTTCTTAAATAAGGACTTCATCGCAGCTCTCATCGAACTATCATTTGATTCCATCTTCTCTTTTTCTCAGTCTTATATATATATATATATATATATAAACTTATAAATTCATCTCTTTTTGAAATCTTCTTTTTTTTTTTTTTTTGTATGTTCTTTTTAATTTATGAGTTCAATATTGTTTAGAACTCGTCAGTTTTTGAGTTTGGTTTTCTTTTTTTTCATTCATTTTTTTTTTTTTATTTTGTTCATGAGGTACAAATAGAGATGAATTCATAAGTTTAATTGTGTATTGAAAAAAATAAAATAAAAACAAACTCATCAGTTTGATTTTCATTATTTTTTCTTAATTTTGTAGATTTTTTTTTTTTTTGTACATTTTAATTTCTTTTCTTGATTTTAAGTATAGAATTATTTTTCCTTGATTTTAGGCAAAAATTAAAAAAATATTGTCATGTTACATTTGTTTTTTTTTTTAAAAAAAAATAGAGTATAAATGTACAATATTTAATAATTTTAGAAATTGAATTATATTTACTAAAAATTTTAATATACTTAAAAATACTTTGATTGTGACTGGTAGAATTTTATGGGACCATGATCATGAAAAAAAAAAAAAATTAATTTTGAAGATTTTTGTCTTTGTTTGAGAAATGGAGTGTGATTTAAAAACAAATTAATATTCATAAGTTACCTCAATATAATTAGAAAAACTACTATTTTGACGGGTGCAATTTTGTGGGGTCAGGCTTAGTTTTGTACTTTTATGCCCATCAATGCACCCTGCGCAAATGTGCATACAATATTTTTTAAAATATCTATAGTGTAAACAGTACAACTAAAATTAATATCTAAAGTTGTTTAAAAAAAATTATTTATAAAATTTTTAAAAATTAAAATTATTTAAATTAACATAAAATTGATAAATATGAACTCAATATATATGTCACATAATTTTCATATTAGAAATTAAAACAAAATATTTGATAAAAAAAATTGTAGTAAAATTGCATATAATTTTAGTTTTTTGAAAATAAGAAAACAGGATGTAAATTATTCGATATTTAACTGTTTAAAATATCAAGTTATAGTAGAGCATCTCCAATGCATTCATGCTATTTGATATGCCAACGGCAAAGTTTGGCACCTCAAATGGCTTAAATACCAAATTTTAGCACATATGTGCTCCAATGCATTAATGCTATATTTTGACATTTCACACCTTTTGAAGCTAAAGTATGATATGACACAAATGTATTTTCCATTTGAGATGCTAAATTTGGGATCCCTACGTGCCATTGCTAAAATTTGGCACCCCAAGTGGTACACCATTTGAGCGATCTATTTGAGTTCAAATGCAAAATTTTGGCAATGGCAACTCAAATGGCATATATATTATTGGAAATGCTCTGTATTATAAGAAATTTTAATTTAATTAGAGAAAAAAATTATTGTGATTGGTGGTATTTTATGGAATCATACGTATTGATAGAATTTTAATTTAATTTAGAAATATTAATTCTGTAATTAATAAATGACAAATCTCTTCTTGACTTTTCCATAAAATTACTTGTTGCTTATAAAAAAAAGGGGACAAATCTTCAAAGCACTAAAAAGATAAAACTTTGTTGATATTAATTTTTTTTGTTGATTTAAGAAATTAATTGAAAAAATAACTCTTAAGAAATAAGCAATTGAAGAGATTTTGGGTAATTATTACAATTGTAAAAGAGAAGAAGTGTCATTAGCACTCAATATGAGATTTTTTTTAGTGAATTTAAAGTTCTTCCAATATTAGGACTTTTATGAGTAGTAGGTATAGAAAATCACTTGAACATGAAAAGAGGCATTTGCAGCTACAAGAAAATCTTTTGCTTGGCTTTGCTTTCTAACTCTAAAATATAGATCTACAAAAAAGTTTTTTTATTTTATAATTTTTTTTGCCATTGGCCAGATAGAAATTTATCTAGCTTGATTACCTTGAACTCCCCTTTAATATTAACAAGTGAACATCAATAAATAGGAAAAATTAAAGTTTGTCCCCCCGAACTATAAGCCATATTTAATTGCCCCATTGTGATATCGATTGAAGTAATGTGTTCATTAAATAATTGGCCATTTTTAAATAGGCAAATTTGGCCAAAAGTCCCATTTGAAGGACGGCTCTTGCATAAAGTCATCCTTTAGGATTTTTAATGGCTAAAGTCCTACTTAAAAGAGTTTTAATGCATAAAGTCCTATTTCTAGAAAATATATTTTTTGTAGAGACAAATTTGCCCCTATGAGATCCGAACCAAAAATCATCTACCCAGTAACCAAATTCTTGCCATTGGAAACACAGTTGCGGTCCTTGCTCCTCTGAGCTCCATCTCCGGGGACCTTTGACCTCTCCTTCTTCTACCTGTCTTCACTGCAACGCGAAGAGGAAAAGAGATAACGAGCTTGATGCTAACAAAGGAGGAGGTAGAAAGACAGAGGAAGGAGGGAGCTTGACGCTGACAAATGAGGGAGTCGATGCACGGCGAACCAGTAGCGGAGCTCCGACAACCTGCACACCGAATCTGAAATTGCAGGTGTAATGAAATATGATCTTCCCTGCATCAGATAAGATAAGCTGAGAGATGATCGTCGAGAGATGCACACTAGACCTCCGATGCAAATCAGTGCAGTTTAGCGAGCTCCTGCAACTGCTTTGAAATGGTTTGTTCAACTCAACCGTAGTAAGATCCATAGCTGGATATGGTATTTTCATCATATCTAATGCTGACGGCATGATGCAAATCTGATGCAGACCAGCTTCGGCACAAGCGTGGAAAGTCATAGATCAACTTTTAGCTCGAATCTTTTCATTTTCATCAATTTAGTTCGTTTTTCTCTCCTCTGCCATGGTCTTTCTCCCTCTCCTCCTTTTTTTTTTATTTCTATTTTTCTCTCCTCTAGTGGTGTCTTTCTTTCTCTTCCTTTCCCTCTCTCTCTCTCTCTCTCTCTCCTCTTTCTTTTTTCTGCCACAGTCTTTGTATTTTTATTTGTTTTTCATATATTTTTCCTTTTTCTTTTCTCAACCACTCTCTCTCTCCCCTCTTTTTTTTATATATTTTTCTCTGTTTCTCTCTCCTCTGTTAGTTATATATATATATATTCTCAGCATAGTGAAATGCATTTTCCGGCAAAAATGCATTTTTTTTTTCATCCAAAAAAATAATTTTTTTTTTTTTTTTTTTTGTTTTTTTGTTTTTTTTTTTTTTTTGTGTAAAATTTAATTTTTTGTTTGGTTAATCAGAAAATATAAACAAAAGAAAGAAATTATTATTATTATTATTATTTTATTGTTTTGGGCGTAGTGAAATTGGATTCCGACGTAGTGACATACATTTTCCGGCGTAGTGAAATGACGGAAATGCGTTTTCTGGCGTAGTGAAATGCGTTTCCGGTGTAGTGAAACGGATTTCCAGCATAGTGAAATCCGGTGTCCGGCGTAGTGAAATTCGGGGTTAGGGGTGGAGGTGATGTTGAAGGTTGTTGGGAAGGGGGTTTTTTGTACAATTCATGCCAAAAGGACTTTTAGCATAAAAGATCTTTGGGGAGGACTTTAAGCATGAAAAGCTTCTAAAATAAGATCTATGTCCAATTTCCCCTTTTAAATTACCTCCTTCTCACAGTTAGCCATTTTTGTTTTTGGACTGAGAAATGGCATTAGACTTGTTAAGCAAAATCGTATGGATACGATCCTCATTGTGCATCTTGATCAATCGGATCGTTTCTTTGTGGATTCCTATACTAAGCTTTTGTAGATGTGCCTCTGGGTATTCCTTTATCATTTCGTCCAACACGAAGAGTTCCTCCAATTCTATGAATTTTTCTAGAATACTCTTTTCTTGAATATCATTCAAAAAGGTTCCGACTTGCCTAGTATTCCACCAATTAGTAATCCAAGATTCCAAACTTTTATTAAATGAGAGAGATCCATCAGGGCAAAAATACTATAGATGCCAGATATAGAAGGGGAGTGAATGCTTTTTTTTTTTTTGCCATTTTTTTCATCAATTGTTAATGAACCCACCTCATTCGTCGACTCTATGCGATCTAATATTTCTATCAAACATGAGTTCTATTACAATATGCAATTTTTATCCTAAATTGCTAAATTGCTAATCGGTGAAGTTTCATAATTATTCTCAATATATTCTATTTATTATGTATTTTATTTACTGTAGAGATAAAATAATTCATTAAAATTAAAATATATTAAGAAAAATTATGAAAATTTATTGATATGCTTATAAATACATTAGCCGTTTGGAATAAATACTGCACAAAAAATTAACAAGTCTAATATAATTTTTAAAAGGCAGAAGGGAACAATTTGTTACAGTAAATGGGGCATATTGCTTTAATTGATACCATATATATGTGGGCAATTTAAAAACGGCCTATAATTCAAAGGAAAAACTGTAATTTTATCAAAATTTATAAACTTGAACTCGAAAATTTTCAATTGAAAATTCTGATACATGCTATTAGACTAACTGATAATTGACTATTTAAATGAATATGTAAACAATATTGGCTGAATGCCATGGGGAGCCATGCTGGAACCAGTGGTGGCAGTGCCCCAACACAATTCCATTTTTTTTTTTTTAATTAATTGTATATAAAATTAGTAATATTTGTAAATTAATTATCCCCAAGAAACTTTTCGCCCCTCCCTAATTTTTATTTTCTCATTTTTTTCCTTAAAAAAACTTATATTTTTATTTTATATTCTCATTATATTGGCCCCAAGCCCCGAATCACCTTCTTCATTCACTCTCCTTTTCTCTCTCAACCTCGAACCAAGACACACTCTCTCTCTCTCTCTAAATGTATTGAGAAGGATTATATATATTTTTTATTCTTTTTATTTAAATTTAAAAATAAATAGTCAAAAACAGACTTATCAGTTTAGGACCTGTCCTTAAATTAATTTAAAGTAAACTCACCATTTTTCATGCGATCAATATTATTATGAAAAATTGACCGTTAGATTAGATTTTCTTATTATGAATGTTATGTCTGCCAAAAATCATAATGATCCAACAATCGATTTTTGAAATACAACAATCCATGAAACACTTTGATAGTTTTTACCGTTGGATACTGTCACAATTGTTTAAATGTCTGTATTTTTAAAATCAATGGTCGGATCACTGTGATTTTATTTTTGGCAAACATGACATACATAAGAAAATTATCTAATCCAACGGTCAATTTTTCAAAATACCTATTGAACTTAAGGACCGATCCTTAATTGATAATTATTTCTCAGCCAAAAAAGTACCTAACCATATATTTTACAGAGTTCTTTGAGTTATAACTAGTGACATGCATATTATTAATACCACAGTTCACAGTGACATTTTAAAATCCATTGGATGACTGAACCTTTAGAGAAAAACATAGCAAAACAATACAAGGAAAAATAAAATGTAAGTAGATGGGGACCAAATTTCTTCAAGTTTTTTACTTGGAGGAGATATGTTGGCATGGCAAGCAAATGTTTTGCTCTTGGAAAAGATAGCCCAAATTTCTCACTCATGTCCAGTTCATTAGGCAACATACCATTAACCAGCTCCCAATCAAAGCAATGCACCAAATGAGCTAAAATTACTTGAACAGTTGTTAAACCCAATTGCATTTCGGGGCACCCCGTTTGAGAATTTTGTAAATTAATTTTGGTAAGTCCGTTTCTTCTAACATTCCATTTATTTTGACAACTCCCTAATTCCGCTTGAAGTTTTATCATTACCCTTGGATGTCTTAGTAGTTCTGAGAGAGCTCATTCAATTGCACTAGTTGAAGTGTCAATTGCACCTACTAGCATGTCCAATATGATCGCTTTAATATTTGTTGAATTGATAATATATAACATCTCATTATCGGAATTTTTGGGCTTATTCAGCAACGATAATGTGGGGGCCATTTCCAACCGCCTCAAATACGAAAGGTCCAAGACAAACAAAGCCTTATGTGGGCCCTATAGCACATTTACTTATGCATCACACAAGGGACAAGGCCTCTTCCCCAATAAAGCTTGTCGGGAAAACCAAGCCTTTTAAGGCTAAAGGACAAGGGTTACTTACTGGCCAAGGCACCTTCACGGGATATTTCACAAATATCCCACCTGATGATGACAAAAGTCAGATAAAACAATAATAAAAGATAGACTCTGGGATTTCCCTTAGGAAGATCTCAGATGACTTGCACCGGTGTGGTGTTTTGCCTGAAAAAGCTCCGATGATAAAATTAGTGTTCAATTTGATCAAAACATCATCAGAATGTAACTCTTGTTTTGAGATTTATATCACTTACCTCTTTTCAATGGAGGTCTGTCCTTTATATAGGCCTAATCCCTTGTCATTGGCCGCCTTCATCATGTCATTCAAGAAGGTTTATCTTCTGAATCTGGATATTTCATGTGGACAAATCTTCAAAAATACGTCAGATCAATTAAATGCAATTAAATGCTTGAAATATCTATCCAGCTAATACTGAACCGTCATAAGTTTGGCGGTTTTGAGTCAAATCGAGATATTTTAGTAAATTTATTCAGATCGGGTGACTAAGACAGTGTTTGGATCGGGCAACAACTATAGATCGGGAACATACAAGTCTCGAATGGTTGACGAAGAATCAGATCGGTTTTTACCCTCTTCACCACCTATTTAAGGTGGTCTCCTCCACAATAATAAGGTACGCTCGCTCACGCTAGCTCCTTTCATTTCAAATACTATCATGTCTTATACTAACTTTGGCATCGGAGGGTCTTTGGCAGGCCCCACACCGGGGTTCAGCTCCACCCAAGGGCGCAACTCCGTATTCAACTCCCCAACTCAAAATCCAGTCCCACAACCACAGGTCCGACAGATTCAGCCACATAGATGAAGAAATAAAGGAAGGGAACATATCAAACACCATTTATAAGGGTGGTGCTAGCTTACCGAAAGTCTAGTTCACCACAAATAATATATAACATCTCCAGAATTTTGTCAATGATCCCACTAATCGCCTTTAAGCGTGCAGTCAATGGTTAAATTTATTTAGAGACAAGGCTGTTAGCTAGGATCCTACTGGCGGAATTTCCATGCAAATTCATTGAGTAAGATGTCTACGTGGCCTGGCCATATATGACTCTATATAGGAATTGAATTTGGCTAGTGAGTGAGATTACCAACAAATTCCGCTCATACATGATAATTAAGGTGTTAAGATTCAATCCCACGACCTCGTGATCAATGGGTTTAAGACTTAGCTAGGCCCTTTGGTTTTGGCCTACACAATTGCTTGGTGATAGGTTTGATATGAAGCAAAAGCATACATGAGAACCATACCTGAAGCTAGGTCCAGTGCGCCTAGCCACTAGCTAGGGCACATTTTCTGCTATGTTGAAAGCTCCAGCAATGCCAGCCTTAAGGCCTCTTGAATCTCTTCGCCTCAAATCTCTCGTCTTTATCACCTCCAAATATACCATCCTATAAGTCATGTCCTCAATAATCTCGCCCGACCTTCGCACTTACATCCACCGCTTCTCTTGCCGCCCCAAATTCTTTAAATGATCGATTGCACCAACACCACTAATTCCTCTCCTCATAGTTGCAAACGAGTTAATTTTCACTGCACTAAAAAGCTCCATTAAACACAATCTGCTTACGTTGTGCTAATATGGACCATACTCCGTAATGGTGTCAAAATGGCCGTCCATTTGGCCCGTTGACTAGTTCGATAAATTAACAGATCAGGCCCGATTCAGTCTGATAACTAATGGATTGAGCTGATCCAATCCATGAGAAATAGACTGGATTGTGTTAAGGATTTTTGTCCAATGGACCAGTTCGATCCGAGTCCGATAATTAGCCCGAACTAATCCATTAGCCCGATTTGATTTGATCCACCCATTGACTCGTCTAGTAGCCCATTTGATCCTATCCGTTTGGCCTAGCCCAATCCATTAAGCCTAGCACAGCTCCCCATACCTTTATGGGATAAAAGTTTTATGTAACAATTCTTACCACTGGGCTAAGTATTAGCTTTTGATAACTTATGGTGACAGATAATATTTAACTTAATTTCATTTAAATTATTTTATAACCATTAAATATATATAAAATAATATTTAGAAAAACCTATTGTTGATCGATTAGACAAATTTCTTATGATACCATGGTCGCAAAAAAATTAGAGCAATCCAACTGTCAATTTTTGAATAATGATTATAAGAGATTATTGATATTTTAAAAAACAAATTGGACAATTTTTCATACTGCCATTTTTAAAAAATCAACCATTGGATTATTGTGATTTTTGACAATATGATATTCATAAGAAGTTTGTTCAATTCATCGATAGATTTTTAGAAATATCTTGTATAATTAGCATGTGACTTGAGCTAGTGAATTACAAGGTGCACCTAGTACGAAGTTGAGTGAGGTTACTTGAGTAGAGCCAATCACCAATGGCAATTTAGAAAAACTCACCGTTAGATTAGATAAACACATTGTGAATGCCATGCTCGCAAAAAACATAGTGATCCAATTAATGGTCAATTTTTGAATAATGACTGTAGAAGATTTGTAATAATTTGAAGAACAAAATATACAATTTTTCATATTGACATTTTTAAAAAATAGACCATTAGATTATTGTGATTTTTTGTAATTATAGTATTATTCATAAGAAGTTTGTTCAATCCAACGGTCGGTTTTGTGTTTTACAAATTATAGGTCTTTTTCTTTTAATAAATATTAATTACAATTAAATGGGTCTGTTCATGAGTATGTTCGGTATTATTTTATTTTATTTTTTCATTCATGAACTCACTAATTTTTTGAAAAAGTAAAAAAACTTATTTAGTAGAAGTCACAAATTATCTTTTTTAATTAAGAATCTCATATATTTTTAATTAAAATTATTATTTTTTGACAACAATCTTTAAATCTTTTTAATTTTACTATTCAATTGTAGTTAAATTAAAATTTGAAATCATAATCCATATAGAATAAGAATTTTTTTTTTCAATTATTCATAAATTTTAATGCTTATGTCTTTTTTTTTTCTTTTTTTTTTTTACATTGTAATTAAAATAAACTAAAAAAAAAAAAAAATCTTAGTGGACCATTACAGGGCCAGCCCTGAGATTTGGGGGGCCCTAAGCAAACTTCTAAAATGGGGCCCTACGCTGTACATAACGACACAAATTATTTTTTATAAAATATTTAACTATCAATTTTTATTATTGTATTTGTTAGTACACATACAAAGTTTTGATGTTGCATATCATTACTATAATCATTTAGTAAAAGAAAATGCAATTACAAAAAGAGATTAAAAATATACTTTCTATTAGGAGGCATAATTATAAGATCAAACATAAAACAAGAAAGAAATTAAAAATCAATTAACTTCTCTAAAAACTTCTTAAGAAAGTTTCAATGTTTATATATCAAAAGTTATTTCTCATATGATAATGTTTCAATTAAAAAAAAATAGTAATAAGCAGCTAATACAAAAGCACGTCTAAAGTCTTAAATCAAAATCTAAAAGTTTCAATCTCACAACAAAGGACAATAATGTACTATAATACCAAGCCAATATAAAGTCTTATTTCCTAAATTAAAATCCTAAATAAAAAATTTCAATCCCATATTAAATAAATAATAATAATAATAAATTGAAAACAAAAGGATAACAATAAAGGAAAACAAAAAGTTGCTTACTTGCTTTCTTTGAGTTCTTCAAGTTAGGGTCTTTGGAGAGTGGAGACTCTAGGGAGGAACCAGAGGGTAAGAGGGTAAGAGATGGAGAAACAATATATATATTTTTTCCCACAAGAGACAAGTAATCAGCCAATCTAATCTAAGAGAGGGGAAAAGCCGAAAAGTATAGAGAGTGAAGAGGGAAAAAGAAAGGGAGACTTTTCATATGCCAGAAAGTCAAAAAGATAAGGCAATCTTCAAACTTACTTTTGAAAGTTTTGGTACATGGAAAACTACAAGTAATTACTAATTAGAAATCAGAATTTGGGCGAATCTTTAAACTACAAGTCCAAGCCCAATCCTAAATATGGACTATGGGGCTTGGAGAGGGGCCTTTTGTTTTCCTATAGATAATGGGGGCCTAAAGCAGCCGCTTGGGCTGCTTTAGCCCAGGGCTAGCCCTGGACCATTAGCTAGTCCATTAGCCAGGTCCGATTTGGCCCATTAGTCCATACTAATTCGATCCAATCCATTAACTCGATCTGGCATGATCCATTAGCCCAGTCCGATTCGATCTGTTAACTAAGTGGATCAATCTAATGGATCGTATCAGACATGCCTTTTTTTCCTTTATTGGACTGGTCCGATCAGATCTGATATCTTAACGGATCCAGCCCAATCCGATCCAATAGCCCAGTTGCCCAATAACTTAACGGGTCGGGCTAACCCAATGTACCCATTTTGACACTACTAATACTCCGCAAAATCTATGCCCTTAGCACACCATAGGACAAGAACTCAGAGACTTGGATTTTAGGCCGACTAGCAAAAATGATGTCATGTACTTGTCTTGAGAAATAACTCGGCAGCTTGAGTTAGGCGATGAATTGACAATAGTAGGCATGTTGCCAAGCCAAATTCGACATTATGTGACTGTACTTCTTGGCTAATTTTTGGAGGCTTTAGTGTGGGAGGTTATCCAAAATGTGGAGGCAAAAATGAACAGTACACAAGAGCATCTCCAATCCTTATTCAAACCTATACCAAATTTGAGTTTTACTCAAACTCTAACCTAAATTGAGTTCTAACTCAAATATTTGGGTAAACCAAAATATGACCGTTGGAGCTCGTTGGCATCCTCTTCCCTGCGCCATCCAAAACCAGATAGTGCAGCTTGCAATCTTCACACCAAGGTAGCCCTAGCTTGCAATCATCTAGTCAATCATTCACCCTTGTTCTCTCTCTCTCTCTCTCTCTCTCTCTCTCTCTACCCTTGTGTGATGAGCAGGTCTCTCTTTCTCCCTCGAAACACTATCAGAGATGGTAAAGAGCTAGGGCCAGATGTAGGTCTGTGTTTGCATGGGTGTGCTGAATAATTGCAGATTTAACCATTTGGGTGTGTTTGAGTAAAAAAATTTGGATAAATGATTGGAGAGCCTCTATTAAAACAAGATACTTTACTCAAATTTAAAATTTTTCTCAATTTAAGTAAGAGTAAGAGTAAATGGTTGGAGATGGTCTAATTCAACCATTAAACCAATTTTAAAAGTATATTTGTTTGTCAATAACAAATTTAAACTTATAAATGAACCTACATGAAAGTATATATAGTTTACTTTAAGTAATTCATTGATTTATAGTCTAATGACATGTCTTCGATCGCCTTTCTTACAAGGAGGAAGTCTCGAGTTTAAGCCAAATGTATTATTGTTTTCATGTTTATTATTCTCAAATATATTAAAATTTTCTTCTTCTTATCATGTAATACCCAAAAACAAAAATTAAGTTGAAAGTGTTAAAACAAGGGAAAGGCCAAAAACCAAAACGAAATTAGTAGTGTCGAGAAAGATACAAATGCATTGAACTAAAAAGATCGAAAAAAAAAAAAAAAAAAGATTGAAATGCCCACAATTTTCAAAAAAAGAAAAAAAAAGGTTCTAGACAGAATTAAATAATGAAAAAGAACAAAAAAAAACCAAAAACAAACAAACTTAAGTAATTGATATTAATGTGTAGGAATTGGGCTAAAACTAGTCCAACAGTCACAGCAGAGTACAATATAAGCAAAATAAAAATGCAACTAGAAAGGGGATTTGACTCATAAGTTTTTGACAAGAAGGCGATACGTTGGCACAGCAAGCAAGTGATTCGCTCTCGGCAACAATAAGCCAAATTTCTCACTCATATCCAACTCTTTAGGCAGCATGCCATTGGGTAGCTCCCAGTCAAAGCAATGCACCAATTGGGCTAAAACTAGTCCAACAGTTGTTAACCCTAATTGCATTCCTGGGCACCCTCTACGACCAGACCCAAATGGAAGAAGCCCAAAATCGTGTCCTCGAACATCTATATCACTACTCATGAACCTCTCGGGGAAGAATTCTTCGGCATTATCTGACCACACATTAGGATCTCGCCCAATTGCCCACACATTTACAATAATTCGCGACTTCTTTGGTATGTTATAATATTCGTCGATCATAATGTCCTCCATTGACTCATGTGGTCCTAGCAATGGTGCAACTGGATGTAGTCTAAAGCTTTCTTTTATTACCATATTCAAGTAAATTAATTTTGGTAAGTCTTTCTCTTCTACCATTCGATTTATTCCAATGACACTCTCTAATTCTTCTTGAAGACGTCTCATTACTCTTGGATGTTTTAAAAGTTCCGCGAGAGCCCATTCAATGACAATAGCTGTAGTATCAATTGCACCTGCTAGCACGTCCAATATGATCGCCTTGATATTTGATCGATCAATCTTGTATAAATTCACATCATGGGAATTATCCAATAATGATAACATCACGTCGATAAAATCCCTATGTTGCATTTGATTATTTCCCTTAGCATCTTGTTCATGCTCATCAATTATCTTCTCCAAAATGTTATCAATGACCTTACTAGTAGTCTTTAGGCGCCGAGTCAATCCCTAGAAATTAATTAACCAAAAATGGTTAAAAATAATTAAAGATAAGAGAGTCAATTAACAAAATGAATGATATCATCAAAGTTGAATTCTAAAAGAAAATGCTATATGTTGACCCAAAAAAATTGTCCCATGCAAAAGTATATCCCAAATGATGTAGCGATGATCCAATTCTTTTTTTTTTTTTTTAGCAAATTCTCTCTTGATAATAAATAAATGATTATAATTCATTTGGAATATTTTTTGAGACAACAATTTTTTTAAAAAAATACTATAGACACTTTAAGCCGAAATTAAAAATCATCCTAATGTGTCCTGCTTTGAGTAGTAAGGTCTCTCTCCTCAAACTGCTTCCCTTTTTTTCACACATGCACCACTCAAATCACGCCACATCAGGATGGTTTTTAATTTTGGATTAAAGTGTCGGGTGATATAGAATTGATAATTATTTTTTAGAATATATAGAATTTCATACTAAAATTTAAAAGCATTGCTACTTTTCCCATAATACTAGAAAGTGGCAAGACATACATGGCTTTGGCGGGCCTACCTTTGAAAAAACAAAGACAAGTTGTCCACCAGAGAGATACAAGCAGCATGAACCTTAGACCTTTCCACATTCTTGGTTAGGCTCATACGGCGCGGCGCAGGCATCGCACAGGAATATTTAATTAAACTAAAAAAATTAAAAAAGGAAGTAGAAGCATGAAAACAATCATACCTGAAGATCAAATACCCCTATCCAAGGCACATAATCTGCAATATTGAAAGCTCCTGCCAATCTTGTAGCCTCATTAAAAACGACTTTCATGTCAAATCTCTCATCCCTACAACGTCCAAATACCATCTTATACGTTACGTCCTCAATAAGCTCACCCACCTTCGCACTAACATCCATCACTTTCCTCACCGCCATAGAAGATTTTTTAAATAATTCAATCAACAATTCTAGCTCCTCCTTCCGTACCATTGAAAATGATTCAATCTTAACTGTACTAAGGAGCTCAACCGTACACAATCTTCTTATGTTGCGCCAATATGGCCCATACTCAGCAAAAACAAGGCCCTTAGAGCCATAGGATATGTACTCCGAGGCTTGGAGTTTAGGCCTGCTAGCACAAATGGCATCATGTGTCTTGAGGAATAGCTTGGCAGCTCGAGGGGATGAGACCACGATTGTTGGCACGTAGCCGAGCCGCAACGACATTATGTCGCCGTACTTTTTGGCTAACCGGTGGAGGCTACGGTGGGGAAGGCTGCCCAGCATGTGGAGGTTGCCGATGATTGGAAGTGTCGGCGGACTCGGTGGCAGTTTGAGCCTCAATGAGGTGGTGCACCGGTGGTGGATGAATTAGTAGCATAGGGGTCCAAGGAGGACTAAGAGTATAGCCATTAATATAGAAGGAATCATTGTGTGGTAACTGAAGGGGCAGGGGCGGATCCAGGAATTCGATTCAGGGTGGGCACCTTTTGTATTTTGATTTCAAACTTTAATATATATAATACAAAAAAAGACCAAAAGCTAAAATACATTGTTTATATAAACAAAAAGTAACAAACAAGAGGCTTATCATAACCTTTTACAATTGATTTAGACGTGTCTTCATATTCTGAAACCGTTGCATGATAGATTTACATTGTTTAGGATGTTTGATATAATTGTTCATAGATTTATCTTGCTTAATTTTTTTTTTTTTAAACGTAGATAAGGATTTAAAACAAAAATGAGGGTGGGCACTTTAGCAAATCTATATTTTTTGAATTTATATATACCTAATAAATTTTTTTTAAAAAAATTTGAGGGTGGGCACGTGCCCACCCTGGTCATACACTGGATCCGCCCATGTGAAGGGGTAGAGGAGTAGAGCACTGAGGTGATGGTAAGGGTTATGTGAGAGCAACCATCAATGTGCAAACTTGGAGCTAGGAGAAAGAAATACAGACACACACACACACATATATATATATATATATATATATATATATATATATATATATAAAGTAGGGGACAAATAATTGGAAATACACGCCATGTCGATTTTCATAATAGTTGACGTTGGAGCAAACGTGACGCATATAAAAATTAAATAAAAAAAAAATTGAATATAAAAATATAGTCATTAGAAAATTAGAGAAAAAAAAAATATATATAGTGATTATAAAAATAAAAAGTCACGGGTATTCTTGAAATTAAATATATATTTTTTTGGATGATTGTTTGTTTAATGAAAAAATACTATAGCACTAGACATTTTAACTCGAAATTAAAAACATGCAACACGTACATGCTGAAAAGTGGGAACTTGTACTTAAATGAGCTCTAGTTCTTAGTTCTTAATATGCTCATTAAGTCAAACCAATTGGGATTAGTCCAGATGGCCAGGCCAGAGATCATGAGTTCAATTCTCATTTTTGAATTTACAATGGTTTGCTTTTAGTGGTAGATTTATATTCCCATTTGCCTCACAATTTCCATGAAAAAAAAAAAATTCTTATTAGGTCTTCATCTTGTAGTCTAACAGTTTGTGTTCTTGTCTTTAAGGGAGAGTTTTCAGATAATGATGCACTTTCATGTATAACCATATCCATTTGTTAACATTGAAAATTTATGTATATTCAGATCTAGTTGTTAACATTGAAAATTTGGAAATACGGGTAACTTCCATAGATTGGCAAAAGAGAGAATAAAAAAGTCCCTCAACAAGAATTTGGGGACATAGATAATTTCCATAGTTTAGCGAAAAAAAAGAGTCCCCCAAACAAAACAAGTTTCGCAGTCTATTAATATTCATGTTTTTTTTTTTTCTAATCATATCTTGATTATGACCCGTTCCTTATTATTATTATTATTATTTTTATGCCGAGAGTGTCTGGGCCAGCTTACGCACACCTCGATTAATCTCTCGAGTGACCGCAATACCCTACTAACCACGGACACCGGATAAGACGCAAGACAAATACCCTGAGTAGGTGGCTTAGGAGACTCGAAACGAGGACCTCAGAGACTCGTTCCTTATTTGACAAAAGATATGTTTATATACAATAATCCTTTTGTAGCAGGTATAGTTTAGTGGTAAATTACAGTGTGAGGTCGTTCAATTAATCCCTTTAATAATAGTTAGGGGTACGTCCTTGGGTTTAATTCATATTCCCATAAAAAACTGTCTTAAAATTAAGGATTTAATCCTTTTACCTCTCAACAACAAATTTGAGGAAGAATCTACATTCTTGGGATTCTTATCCAAGAGACAATTAAAAAATAAAAAATTGAATAACGTGAAAATTTTTACAACTTTTATTTTCTGTGAAATATTTTTTTAAAATAATTTTCATTTCTAGTTTTCAAAATTTAGAAAATGTGTTTACTTTGCAAAAATTAAAACTGTTTTCAAAATCTAAAAATAGTGTAAATACATTTACTAAAACTATATATTATCTTTATATGTTTTACTATTTTTATTTTTTGGTTTTACAGTTGGTCTATGTTTATAAGCATTGCCACGATATAATCCTTGTTTTTTAGTTTTCTTGAAATACAAAAAATGTCTTTTTGATATTTAACATCTACTTAAAATTGAATTCATTTTCTTGAAAATAGTTTTCATCTTTTACAAATAAATGCGTTTTTTAGGCCATTTTCTGTTTTTATTGAAAATGAAAATGAAAATTGCAAAAATTTTCACGAAGTAAACAGGCCCAACATTTTTAATATTTTATTTTTATCAATACTCCCAATTGAATGAGTATGAATAAAGGTTCCATAAATGAAAAATGTGCAAGTGATCCATTCAGGAGCGGAGCCAGAATTTTGTAACAGGGGGTGTCAAAATTTTTTTTTTTAAAACAATTTCAATGATACACTGACTTTCAATAATTTTTATGATAATTTTTTTTTTGAAGAATTTATCAATTATATATGACTTTTCCATTTACAAATCAAATAAAAATCATATTTATTTAGATCAAATAATTACAATACACAAATAAAAATAATAATATTTTTTAAAACATCCAATCAATCCATAAATAGGATTTTTAATTAGTCAGGCACTGACAGCTTGAACATAAGCCTCGTTGCCTGATAAAAATACATAAAAATAAAGAAACTCACCCTAACCCTCCCATTACCAATACATATATTAAATAAATAAATAAATAAAACACTTTAGTTTTAATATCTAGAGTTATTTTTATTCAATTGCACTCAAGGAAATAATTAATGAGAATGTGATGTTGATTGATAAATATACTACACATTAAATTGATACATTCAATTAATTTCAAGAACACATCTTCCAAAAATTAAGTTAAGGAGATAACTTGGGCATCTATTGCACCAAAATATTTGATATTAGCTTTTATTTTGGGTTTATTTATGAATTGGGCCGGAATAATCCTTTCACAAAAGAAGTTAAAGCAATCAAGTTTACATAAACATATCAACTTAAATTAAGGGCTAGAATTCTAAAAAATAAATAAATAGGCTTCCAATTCACCTAATAATTAAAGGTAATTCTATTAATGATCCCTTTTTGTCATTCCTAGTGCATTTGACCGACCATTGGATTTGATGCTCCACTTATGTATCATAAATGCAAAAAATCACATTGATCCAACAGTCGGTTTTTCAACAAAAAAAAAAAAAAAAAAAAAAAAAAAAAAGATTGTAACGGTTTTGTTTACAATTTTTTCATTATCGTTTACAATTTTTTTCAAAACTGCAAAAGCCGACCATCGGATTAATGTGATTTTTTGCATTCATGATAAGTATAAATGGAACATCAAATCTAACGGTCGGTTTCTCAAAATAGTTGTTCCGAGTTGAACAGATGCACT
Organism: Hamamelis virginiana; assembly: GCA_017140935.1. Taxonomy (NCBI): domain Eukaryota; kingdom Viridiplantae; phylum Streptophyta; class Magnoliopsida; order Saxifragales; family Hamamelidaceae; genus Hamamelis; species Hamamelis virginiana. Next base: position 2,097,870 of record JAESVK010000608.1, read on the forward strand.
AGGGAGAACAAAGAGGGAGGACAAATGAAATTTTCCAATAATTAATTAGTATTCTTTGTTGGGCTCAAATTCCTCCCAATAGAGTTGTTGCAAGTGATTCTTCTACAAATTTAAGGGCATGTTTGGAATGAGTGCAGGGGTCATGAGAGTATCTTTTGATATTTTACCACAAATAAATATATATAAAATAAGATAGCAAAGGCATAATATAGGAATTTTTGAAAACTTATGGATGCCATGGCCCTTTCTTGGCTGTGGCTCCGCCCTTGGCCTAATAAAGAGAAAAATGCTTGAAAAAGAAGAGACAAGATAAAAGGAGCCAGTCACTTAACTAGGCTAGATTGTACGTGAACCACTACTTACTTAGGTAGAGAACTATGCACCTTCTGATTTGTGAACCACTAGTTTGAGAAAAATATCGGTGCCAACCCAAGACACTGTTACGTATACAGTAATCATGAGTCAGGACCCGGCGTGTACACACATGCACCATGCATCAATCTATCCTTGAAGTCGTAAAGGCGTTGTTACTTAAGTCATGCCAATTGATTAAATTTGAAGTATCTATATAAATTTGGTATACATTGAAAGTAAGATTTGAAGTATTTAATTTGGTATAGAATCCTCGATTTGTATGGATGTCGTGACGGTAGAGATGTCTCAACGTGCCTGTCAATTTTATAAATACAAATTTTATATTTTTTAAAAAAATTAGATAATAAAACAAATATGTACGAACACCAGATTTAATTTTATTGTACGTAGTACAGTGCCAACCCAAGACACTGTACGAACACCTATGCGCAGTATGACAGTAATCAGGACCCGGCGTGTACACACACGCACCATGCATCAATCCATGGTGTTACACGTTACTTAAGTCATGCCAGTTGATTATACAATAATTCTTTATCACGTTTTTACGTGTCTGAGAGCCGCCAGAGTTGTAGGACCTGGGCGGCTGAGAATTTGGCATTTGCCCGTGATTCTATTTCCATTATATTAAACATGAGTCCACACTTGGTGTACGTAAGCATGAAACTAAATAATTATGAAATATATATTTTAAATCCTTTAGATTATATACTATATTTGTGTATATTACACATGTCAAAAATAATTGTGATATTGTTCAGATCAAAATTCGTCATTTTTGTAATTTGTCTACGTAGCTATTTTTGAAAAAAAAAAATGTGGATAATTAGTGATTAATTGGGAGCCAATAGGTGATAGCCACATAATTTCTAGTAAAATCAATATGGCTAATTAATTACCTATGGTAATTTGATGATGTGACAATTAGCCATCCAATGATGAGATGACACGTGACTAATTAAATTAGTGATTAAATGAAATATGGCTGAAGAAGTAGAATTTTAGCAAAGCATGATAGTTAGAGAACACGTGGCAAAAGAAGATAAATTATTCAAATAGAAGTTTGTAGGTGGTATCATCATGTGATTAAATAAAAAAACTACACATGGCAGCATCTAGAATGAAACCAACATGGGAAATAATTTTTTAAGTGGAGGAAAGCCAAGAAATGGACATGTGCCAAATTGTTAGATGCCACAACCTAAATTAAAGGAGGAGTGATAACAATCAGGAAGCTAAATTAAAGACATGTGGCAACAATTATATTGAAAGCTAAAATAAAGCAAGTGCAGCAGCTACCACCAGGAGAACATGGTTATGCATTACCAGCACTATCATTGTTCGTGGATAAAGTTAAGGAATATAAGAACAACAAATTAGCATCACACATGCCACATTCATGAAGTGGAGAAGTTGAGGATGACAGTTATCTGAATAGAGTTCTATAAAAGAGATGAATACAGTAGAAGGATACGACGACATCCCCCGACAAAGCGCAATGCTGCCAAATTAGTTTCCTAAAAGCTTTCAATTTCCAATCGTTGATGTTATTTTTATTTCTCAGTTTATTTGAATTCCTGAATTTTAATTAGTTTTAGTTCAAGGTTTGTAATTACTCAAGTTTTAGCAATCTTAATTCAAAGTTCATCAATAGCGATTCTCAACTCGAATGCAGTAAGTTCATTTCTGTTTTTAATTTCAATTTCGTTTTTAATTCAAGTTAATTCCAATGTCTTAGTGTTTGATTCATCTACTGTTTCTTTTAATTAGTTAGCAAGGTCTAAAGACATTTCATTTAAGAACCCATTTAAGAGCTACCATCACCTTAGGCAATTGCCTGACCTTGAACACATAGTGACTGACTTGGCATCAAGGCCTTCAAACCTTGATTTTGGCCAAGAGGTGCTGGGGGTCGTGTTCTAGCAACCTCGATTGGACTTTAGGAAGTCCTGACATGCCCGCCCTCCCCGCTGTTGAATATTTTCAAAATAAAGTGTTTTAAAAATGGGTTTTACTATTGGGGTTTTTGAAAATTTCCTTTGTTCTTAAGAAAGCTTGAAAGTGCATTTTTGCACTTGTCCCACATTGGAAAAACAGAAGGAGGTTAAAGGCTTTATAAGTTATTAGTTTGGACTTATGGGTTGGAACCTAAGGGGTACCCAAGTTTTGTGAGGAGGGAGAACCTAAGCAAGATCGGGCTTAGACCCAAAAACCACACGCGTGCGCCCGCTCCAAGCCTGGTTGGGTATTCTACTCTATTTTCGTTGGTGCATACGCAGATAGAGAATCTATAGATCAATCTCATTTTATCCTAAGATGAATTTGTTGTCAACCCTGTGCACACATTTGGTGGGGGCAAATATTGTCTTTAGGAAAGCGACATAGTAACGTGACTTGAGACGTATATTCTACTTTTGAGTTTTGCAAGCTACACCAGATTCAACCACGTGCTATAGGTTTTTAGACGTGAACAGATACAATGGTCAATTTCTTAGAAATGTCACAAACAAAAATTGTGACAGTTTTCAATGATCGCATTTTTTTTTGTCTATATTTTGAGATATTTACATTGGATCACAAGATTTTTGGCATGCACGATATCTATAAGAAGAATGTCAAATTTAACAGTTAATTTTTCAAAATATATACCTTACAATTATCTATTATCTTTATACTTACATAAGATTAAGAAGCATTTGGTGATTAGATTGGGACTGTAAACATGCGTTGTATGCCCTTAGCTGCCTTCCCATTATTCCTCGGTCAATTTTACCTCCCAAGAAATAGAACCCACATGAACTAGCCCGCATTTCTTTTCAGATTTTGCCACGTTAATTAATTTTGAAATTTTCATAAATTTGACTTAAACGAAGTATTTCAAATCATCGCATCAAGAATTTTTATTTTATTTTATTTTATTTTTGTGCATTTGATCTATTGGGTGGAACCACAGCCGTTTTAGGCAGGGTGAGTGGGGTGCCGTAATTTTTACAACTCACAAGATCAATGATTTTTTTTTTTAAAGTGCTCCTGTTATGTTATTTACAAAAACAATTTTGAAAGTAGTTTTAAATTTGGAATGATGTCTAATTTAAAATGATGTCTAATTAATAGTCTGGTAAAATGATTTTTTATATTCAATCAATTTATATACCATAAAGTCCTTGATTGGATAATTACTGCTCTTATATATATATATATATATATAATGATAGATTTGTGCATCTGACTTAATAGAATGGAAGTTTTTGGTTTTCAATTTAATTATGATACTCGTTTTATTTTAGTATGGTAAGATTTAGTCAGCTATGTTATTAATTAATTTAAATTTTAAAGGGCAGCGCTAGTGGCGCTCCAAAAACAACCTCTCGCGCTCCTCTTCAATGAACTAACTTATTTGTATCATGTATGCCAAAAATTACACTGATCCAACTGTTATTTTGTTGGGTTCAAAATCAAAGGCATGGTTGTTGTTAGCCTTTGATTTTGCAAGAGATAAGAGAGAGATAGCAGACACCAAGTATTTATTGAAATGAAAATTACCGTTGGATTGATCAACGGTCAAAGATTTGGTTTTGACTATTCAACAATTCAAAACCAAGATCGGGATGGGTCCCACATGTAAAGCTTGACTCATCAAATCTTATTATATATAGAGCAGTTTTCTACGCTGATGTGGCGGCTCTAGAATTGCTTTCCTCCTTTATTCTCTTCTCTCCTTAATTCTCTCCCTTTCTTCATTCTCATTGGTTGATTTTATTTTATTTTATTTTATAAAAATCTCAATACCAAACTGATACATAGATAATTCTTAATAGATAATTTTATTTCAAACTAATATAAGAGACTCCACTTCAAATTGATAATTCTTATCTGATACATCATCCATATCCTTTGCATGGGGTCTATTTGGAAACACCCAATAAAAATGGAACTATTCTCTCTCTCTTCCCATCTCTCTCATTCCGGGTCTCTGCTTCTCCATTGATTCTCTGGCTCTCTATTGTTGAAGCAGCCACGGAATCTGACTCCCAACGGCCACGAAGGTTCAACAGGAAAGCTTCTCGCCGGTGTGAAACCCACTTGGTAAGCCACCGTTGAAGTTCTCATTCCTTTTATCTGATCTCTTTGGTTAAATTTTTATTTTGTTTGAAACATTGATTCCAATGGTGACATTTGATATGGATCTCGTGTCTGTGTGTGTGGTTTTCCATTTTGCCAGAATATCAGCCAATGAAGTATTAAGTTAAAATAAATATACAAATATAAATTTGTGTGAATAAAACTATTCCACATAGATAGAGCATATATTTCTCGATCACCAATCATCATTTTAATTTTTTTTTATAAATTGTTACCATTAACGGTATTCTTAGTGTTCTATTTGTATGTTTTTTTTTTTGGTTCTATTTCTATTTGTTTGTTTGTTTTGTTTTGTTTTTTTTTTTTTGCTGTCAACTTTCCTTTATTTCCGAATTTTGAGTTCTATTTTTTTTTTTTTGGCTTTAAAATTTCCTTAATGTTCGGATTTCTCAACCATTGATTCTTTGCAGCCACGGAATCTGACCACCAACTGCCACTAAGGTTCAACAGGGAAGCTACTCGCCGACGTGAAACCCACTTGGTAAGCCACCGTTGAAGCTCTCATATGCAGTTCTATAAGCGTCGTAAACACGAGCATAAAAAAAAGTACATGTCAATGTGCATGAAAATCACAAAGTATTTGATTCTTAATATACAATGAAATAAATATAAATAAATTCATTCCACCTCATCATTATGTAGACTTATTTAAAAATTGTAATTTTTTTTTTACAGATATATGGCAAATATTGCGGGCAAACAATTGAAGAAGAGTTGAATTAGTTGCGCCTTATTTCATAGGATTCCTTCCTCACGTTAATATATATATATACTAGTATTGACCCGCACGATGCGCGGCAACCACAACTAAAATTATGAACAGTAAATTAATTAGCACAGTAAAAAAATGAAAAGAAAATAATATTTACTCTTTATCGAAGTACGGTACATAAAAATCAAATTCATTTTAGTGGAAAAACTAATGAAATTAATAAAGATTCATTAAATATTAACGTGAGGAAGGAATCCTATGAAATAAGGCGCAACTAATTCAACTCTTCTTCAATTGCTTGCCCGCAATATTTGCCATATATCTGTAAAAAAAAGAAAATTACAATTTTTAATTAAGTCATACATAATAATGAGGTAAAATAAATTTATTTATATTTATTTCATTGTATATTAAGAATCAAATACCTTGTGATTTTCATGCACATTGACATGTACTTTTTTTTATGCTCGTGTTTACGACGCCTATAGAACTGCATATTAGAGTGGCAATTTATCAAGCAATATGATAAACTAATAATAGATGTTATAAAATATTTTCAGAATGTTACCTTCTTGATGTATGAGTACTCTTTATTTCTTTTTTTCTTCAAAACATGCATTATGAACACGTTTTTTTCTTCAATACACACATTTTTCTTCGAAACAACTGTTGCTCTCACTGTATTTTTTTTCCTATGAAAATATAAACAATTTTCAATCATGCATTATATGGATATGAATTTCAATCTATATATATCTGCACTTACTGTTCCGCAATTATTTTTTCCAACTCACGCTTGATTAATTTATTCAGTTGTGTCTTATCAGCGTTTACTGCGCACTTCCATCCTGGACTAAAAATTTTAAAATGTCTAACCTGAATATTCAAAACATAAATATATATTAGCGACATGTTAAATGTGTAACAATTATATTCTGACTGTATGGATCCTATGTATACCTTATTATCAGCAACAATTTGTTCAAGCAAAGGTTTCTGATCCTCAAACTTATCCCAAATAACATGGCGAGGAATATTTTTGCCCATTCCTGTAATATATATGTTCTTGAATTGTAAAATAGACATTATGATTTGCATACCGTTCAAAACGCAATCCGATAGATAAATACAACATGTGGTAGCAAAAGACATATCAAATATACTTAATCATCATATTTTTCAATTTTTTTTTCTAACAAATGGTATTATAGAACTTCATTTCCCAAATATGACATAAATCACACGAGTTTAAAATGAATATAATAAAGATTTCATAGAACTGCATACTATAAAATAAACACAATAAAGACAAAAGAAATAATATTGTTAATGTTTAATTCTACACTCTTGCTCTTAAGTTGATTGAATCAAATTTATGCATAAGCAGATAACTCCACCTTTAGCAGGTAAGGCTACTTCTTTGCCTTCACACCAGATCATCCTATAAAATAAAGCACAACTAATTCAACTCCTTTTCAATTGCTTGCCCGCAATATTTGCCATATATCTGTCAAAAAGAAAATTACAATTTTTAAATAAGCCATACATAATAATGAGGTAAAATATAATTATTTCATTGTATATTAAGAATAAAATATCTTGTAATTTTCATGCACATTGACATGATAGTTCCATACATTTTCTGGAACAAATTAAATAAAAAATGATAGTTCAAATTCAATAAAATTTAATAATTTTATCTCATTACTTTATTATTTCTAACTTTTTTCATTTTTTTAATTGTACTTTTATAAATTTAACGAAAATTAAATAGCATCAGGTATACTACTTTTTCTTACAATTAATTTATTATCTCTCTAATCCTAATTTATTTTTATTTTTTGTTACTCAAAAAACCAGTTCCTATTAGCTTTTCTTTCTATATGGTAGTTTAAATTTCTTATCTTATTATAGAACATTCTATCCATTATAAATTTATTTCTTCGTGGAATGTTTTTCTTTTTCTATATTACAATTAGATTTAATTTCTCACATCTATTTATTAAGATATTTTCTCCCATCTCCTTAATATTTACAATCATTTAAAATTTTTTTTTTTTGCTTTTTTAATATAAAATACCATACCACTATAAATGTATTTTTTATGTGGCATTTTAATTTCTTCTAAAATTTTCCAATAATACAACTTACTTGATTTTCTCCCGTCTATTTAATAAGATATTTTTTCCATCTCCTTAATATTTACCATCATTTTAATGTTTTTTACTTTTTAAATATTAAATACTATACCACTGCCTAGGGTTTTCTATGTGCATTTTAATTTCATTTAAAATTTTCTAAAAAACAACTTACTTGATTTTCTCCCATCTATTTAATAAGATATCATATTACTAACTTTCTGAATTTTTAAATAATACAGTTCACTTTATCTTAGTTAAGTTAATTAGATTATTAAAATAGTATAATTTTTATGCTCACTTTTAATGTTCTCATTCATTTTATTATTTTTATAATTTTTATGCTCACTTTTAATGTTCCCCAACTCTCCACACATATGGCGAGCATTTTTAATTTGAGATATCTATTATTTTTTAGCCATTATATTTTATATTTCAATGGATTCGAACGAAACCATAATATAAGAAGAAGAAGATGCACATACCTTAGTAAAACGGTGCTAGAGAGGGCCGTGTGATTTCTAGTATCAAAACTGAACTGAAAAAAATAAATAAAAATAAAAATAACATACCAATCTTATCTTATATAAATAGAGAGAGAAGAATAAATGCAAAAAAAAAAAATCATAAATAGATGCATGGTAAGTAAATATAAAGTCCAAATGTGATTGAGAGTGTAAGTCAGTATACAGTCCAAATGAATTTCATCCATTGATTTCAACATTTGAGTATATTTGAGTATCTGAGGGCTAAAAACAAAAGAGAGCATTTAATGTTTGGTCAGTGCACGTGCCCCAATAACTTTTTTTTTTTTTTTGTTAAAAAAAAAAAATTCTAAAACTGATGTAGCAATGCCGGAGATTGCTTGAGAAATTAACAGGCCTTTCCAAGAATTATGGTGGAATCCTACTCCAAAGTAACAATTAACTTTTTCCTCGAAAAAGGAAATTTGAATATGACTCATATATAATGCACTAACCGCACCTTCAGAGAATGCAAGCTTTGTGTTTTATTATTTTTTGGCAAAGGGAAGCATAATCTCATAATTATGGGCCGCGCTGGTCCTTCTTGATCGATCCCATTATATGGAAATAACCTTGCTTGCCGACATGTTGAAGCTTATTATACTGTGTTTAATTGGATTGAGAGATCTCGAAAAAAGAGATTCTCATTAGATGAAAATAAGAGAGATCACCGGCTTGGGTGGATTAGTGGTCCGGGATTCCTTGGGCCAATAGGGTTTTTATCCCATAGCATTAGTTATGGACATATGGTGATGGTTCCAACCTATGAAGCATGGAAACTTCAAAACACCCATCATATCAGTATCATATCTTTATCAAACATGAAAACACGGGGATATTATATTATACACTTCTTCCTAGTCCGTGGAAGAAAAACAAAGAAAAACAACGCAACAGCCTAGTCCTATATTGACACATTATATTATATACATGTACGTATATATATTGGTTGGCATTGAAAAAAAAAAAAAAACTGGAGAAAAAGAAGCAGCAGCCTGATCCTTACCTGGTCCGTGGAAGAAGCAGCAGCAGCAACCTGGTATAGCAAGGTATGGTCCGTGAAAATGTCATCACTTCTTCCTAGTCCGTAGAAGAAAAACAAAGAAGCAGCCTAGTCCTTACCTGGTTCGTGGAAGAAGAAGCAGCAGCCTGGCCTGTGGAAGAAGCAGCAGCAGCGTGGAGACAGTTGAGAGAGAGAAGAGAAGAGAGAGAGAGAGAGAGAGAGGAGGTGGGTTGGTATGCTGCGGGAGGAAAGAAGAAAATCGAGATTATGACCTAGATTGTGATTTTAAATATATGGTAAATTATATATGAGATTATGATAAAATCAAATCAAATCAAATTAACCAATTAGAAAGAAGAAAATAGAGTGAATTAAGGGGAGAAGAGAATGGATATGAGATTATGATAAAATCAAATCAAATCAAGAATGGATATGAGATTATGATAAAATCAAATCAAATCAAATCAACCAATTAGAAAGAAGAAAATAGAGTGAATTAAGGGGAGAAGAGAATGGAGGAGGGAAGAGCAGGGAGAGCACCACGTAGGATGGACTGCTCTATATATTATATAATATATCCTAACTTTTATTGAAAAAATAAAAATATGAGTTTTAAAATTTTGGGTTATCACAGTTCATCTATGTAAAAAAAGACTTATTGCAAAAAAAATATTCGCAAAGGACTTTATTCAGCACAGAGTCCTAAACTGGGACCTGACACCAATTTCCCCATTAATTAAGGGCCCTACTTGGAGTTAATGAATCCAGCTCATTAATAAATTGGTGCAATGTCATATAGCTAGTCCTTTCCTAGCACTGTCTAGGAAAATGCCACTGATGTGCTTTCATAGACCCGCGATTCTGCATTGGATACCATTACATTCACGAGTGCATAATGCACACAGAGAATAAACTTAATTTATTTTATCTCTTGAAGGCAAATTTCAAATTTGTTGTAACCTAGCAACCTGACTCGAAAAAGGCTTTCAAATTTTGATCCCAAGATGTCCAGATTGACGGGATTGGGCCCGACTTAGTACTAAATTCGCTACAATTTCAAATTTGTTGTAACCTAGTTCACATGCAACCTAACTCGAAAAAGGCTTTCAAATTTTGATCCCAAGATGCATCAGCGGATTCCCCAAGTGCCCCCACTCAAATTTCAAGAGATTAGTTTAAAATTTTGAAAATTTTCAAGAATTTTTAAATTTGCCTCCACTATACTATTTGCAAAACAACATTATAGTTACTTGTTACTTCAATATTTTAAAAAGTTTATGAATTTATTCTTCAAACTTTTTTTGATATTGTTTTATGATATTCAAGATTCATTTGAAATATTTGCGCTATTCATGTATCAAAATTCAAATTGTGTTTGTCTTCGTCAGCCCATATCATTTTTTATATTAATTTTCATTGAAATGAAAGAATATTGGAAAGTGAAATAATATCCATTTATTAATATTAGGAGATGTATGAGGTAAGGGTAGATTTCTTTTAGTAAAATAAAATTTTGCCCTGATAAAATCCCGACTTCGCCCCTGCCAAGATGTTCAGATAAGATGTTCAGATTGACAGGATTGGGCCATGACTTAGTGCTAAATCCACTATAGTTTTATCCTATTTTTTCAGCTTGTTTTCTCTTTCTTGAATTCTAGCTGTTTGGTTGGATATGTGAATGGAAATTTCCAATATAATTCTTCCTTCACATTGACTGCAAAAATTTCCAAGTCTTTGTTCACACACTCTTAAAAGGTACTGTGGGCCTGGCCTTATCCCGTCATCTGAGATATCCTAATCTAGCAAAAATTGCCAAGCTTTCCCCGTCGTCAACGCTAATTTTGTTCAATAAAAGCCCATACTCTTCAAACATAATTACAACTTCACCGCCAATTCATTGTGCATGCTTGCATCGCGCGCGCGCGCGCACACACACACACACACACACACACACACACATATATATATATATCAGTCATTCTATTATAAGGTCGACCTTGCATGAGGTTATGTAAGGTCGGCTCCATATCTCCAATTATATATGACAGTTCGTAAAACTGACCGTTGGATTAGATGCTCCCACTTTGTATGCCATGCCTGCAAAAAATCACAGTGATCCGACGGTTGGTTTTTGAAATATGTCATTGTGAAAATATGCAACTTATTTGTTCTTCAAACAATCATTATTTTTTTTAACGTCAGTATAACTGTGATTTTTTGCAGGCATGACATACAGAGTGGGAGCATCTAATCCAACTGTCAGTTTTACGAACTGCCTTCGAAAATTGGAGATATAGAGCCGACCTTGCATAACCTTATACAAGGTCGACCTTATATAGAATGACTATATATATATGTGTGTGTGTGTGTGTGTGTGTTGGGATCCTCTGCTTGCATCTTCCCGTGCTAGCATCTAGCTCCTTGCATTTTAAGGATAAGCTGACACATCAAAATTAGATAGATCTAACGGCTGAAATTTACACACGCTCCAAAACGATGAGATGAGAGAGCGTTTCACTAGCCAGAAGGCTTAAATGTTGTTCTGTCAAATTTTTTTTTTTTACCACCGTTAAGTTAGACATAATCATCCCTTCAAGCCATCATCTTCTCACTCCACCTTCTCTCATCTCACATAGTTTATAGTTGTCAAAATAAACCTAAAACCTAGCCTCTGCAACAACGACGCAGAGATACAGTGAGAGCTCAACAAATCATGGAACCATGGCTTCCTCATTCAACGATCTACAAATTTACAAAAACAGGGGCTATTGATCAAACCTTGAATAACAAAATTAGTCAACAAAAAATTGGGGCTATTGACAGGGTGTATGCACGTGAGGAATATAGTTTAATTTAGATTGTAGCCATACCTGAACTGTGAATAACATTAGAAGTTCGGAACCCTATGAAAAGATGACTACTGGCAGGTAGAGAAAGAGAAGCCGATTATGTTCAGAAGAATGAGTGGGTAGAGAGAGAAAATATGAAAGGGTGCATGTATATAGGATTATAGTTTAGATCATAATCCAGACCTCATCAAACTGTAAAGAACGCTGGGACTGTTTTGATAAAAAATAGGATTATAGTTTAGATCAAATCTGAAAATAAGGTTGGAACACTGTACAATTTTGATGGGAAGCGAGAGTTGGTAGAGATCGAGACTGTTTTGGCTGGTACGGGTAAAAAAAAAAAATCACGGAACAACGTTAGCAGCTTCCGTCTCCCAAAACGCAGTGTTTGAATGTCGTTTTGGCCTAACTCTCATATCAACCATTGGATCTTGCCGATTTTGATGTGTCAGCTTATCCTTAAAACGCAAGGAGATGCTAACGTGGGAAGATGCAAGCAGAGGATCCCAACGCGCATATATATATATATATATATATATCTTATTATATATAGAGCAGTTCGTTTGTCCTACGTGGCACTCCCACATCGCTTCCCTCTCCCATTCTCTTCTCCCCTTATTTCACTCTTCTTACTCTTCTCTAATTGGTTCATATTTTATTTTATTTTATAACAATCTCAAATACATAGATAATGCATGCAAACTGATAATTTAAATTAAGATAAGAATTGATTTCAAACTATAAAAGACACCACATCCGTAATCAATACATAGATAATGCATGCAAACTGATAATTTAAATTAAGATAAGAATTCATTTCAAACTGATAAGAGACTCCACATCCATAATGCATGCAAACTGATTATAACCAAGCAGTCCCTCCTCCTCTCTCTCCCTCCCCTGCCGTGAGCAGCAGGTCTGGCATTCATCACCATTAAAGTTGTTTTTACGTTAGTATTTTTTTGCCTCTCCTGCCGTGACAGCAAGCCTGACATTCACCATCAGTAATGTACGTAAGTTTTCCTCTCCATCTCTATATTTACATATTTCTTCTCTGTTTCTATAGTTTTGCTGCTGCTTCTTCTCTTTTTTCTTCTTCTTTTTCTCTTTTTCTACCTTCATCACATTAATATTTAATGAATCTTTAATTAATTTAATAAGTTTTTATCCTAAAATGAATTTGATTTTTATGTATTGTACTTCGATAAAGAGTAAACATTAATTTCTTTTCATTTTATTACTATCGCAATTAATTTTTTGTTCATAATTTTAATTGTGGTTGCATCAAAATGTACGTGTATATATATATATATATATATATATATATATATATATATATATATATATATATATATATATATATAGCAGTTTTCTACGCTGATGTGGCGGCTTTTGAATTGCTTTCCTCCTTCATTCTCTTCTCTCCTTAATTCTCTCCCTTTCTTCATTCTCATTGGTTGATTTTATTTTATTTAATTTTATAAAAATCTCAATAATTTCATTTCAAACTAAGCTACGAGACTCCACTTCAAACTGATAATTCTTAATAGATAATTTCATTTCAAACTAAGATAAGAGACTCCACTTCAAACTGATAATTCTTATCTAATACATCGTCCATATCCTTTGCATGGTGTCTTTTTGGAAACACCCAATAAAAGTGCAACTATTCTTTCTCTTTCTCTTCCCATCTCTCTCATTCCGTCTCTCTGCCTCTCTATTGTTGAAGCAGCCACGGAATCTGACCCCCAACGGCCACGAAGGTTCAACAGGGAAGCTTCTCGCCGGTGTGAAACCCACTTGGTAAGCCACCGTTGAAGCTCTCATTCCTTTTGTCTGATCTCTTTGGCTAAATTTTTGTTTTGTTTGAAACATTGATTCCAATGGTGACATTTGATATGGATCTCGTGTCAATGTGTGGTTTTTTTTTTTTTTTTTTGCTTCAACTTTCTTTTATGTACCGAGTATTATGGTTATGAAAACCTTCAAAGAAACTGGAAGGGAAGAAAAAGTATTCTATTATGAATAACCAATTACTAAAGAGCAGTTGATCTTAACAATAAACTTTCCTCTGTTCATTTATACTTATACATATAAACTGTCAAGTTAGAAGAGGGGGAAGAAGACATTTCCTAGAAGCTGAAATGTATGGCATTTTAATGCATACAAGTCATAAAAACCATTTTGCCAGAATATCAGCCAATGAATTATTAAGTTAAAATAAATATACAAATATAAATTTGTGTGAATAAAACTATTCCACATAGATAGAGTATATATTTCTCACCAATCATCATTTAATTTTTTTTTT
>JAESVK010000608.1:2112324-2125991 GCA_017140935.1 Hamamelis virginiana
GAATTGCTTTCCTCCTTCATTCTCTTCTCTCCTTAATTCTCTCCCTTTCTTCATTCTCATTGGTTGATTTTATTTTATTTAATTTTATAAAAATCTCAATAATTTCATTTCAAACTAAGATACGAGACTCCACTTCAAACTGATAATTCTTAATAGATAATTTCATTTCAAACTAAGATAAGAGACTCCACTTCAAACTGATAATTCTTATCTAATACATCGTCCATATCCTTTGCATGGTGTCTATTTGGAAACACCCAATAAAAGTGCAACTATTCTTTCTCTCTCTCTTCCCATCTCTCTCATTCCGTCTCTCTGCCTCTCTATTGTTGAAGCAGCCACGGAATCTGACCCCCAACGGCCACGAAGGTTCAACAGGGAAGCTTCTCGCCGGTGTGAAACCCACTTGGTAAGCCACCGTTGAAGCTCTCATTCCTTTTGTCTGATCTCTTTGGCTAAATTTTTGTTTTGTTTGAAACATTGATTCCAATGGTGACATTTGATATGGATCTCGTGTCAATGTGTGGTTTTTTTTTTTTTTTTTTGCTTCAACTTTCTTTTATGTACCGAGTATTATGGTTATGAAAACCTTCAAAGAAACTGGAAGGGAAGAAAAAGTATTCTATTATGAATAACCAATTACTAAAGAGCAGTTGATCTTAACAATAAACTTTCCTCTGTTCATTTATACTTATACATATAAACTGTCAAGTTAGAAGAGGGGGAAGAAGACATTTCCTAGAAGCTGAAATGTATGGCATTTTAATGCATACAAGTCATAAAAACCATTTTGCCAGAATATCAGCCAATGAATTATTAAGTTAAAATAAATATACAAATATAAATTTGTGTGAATAAAACTATTCCACGTAGATAGAGTATATATTTCTCACCAATCATCATTTAATTTTTTTTTTTTAAATTTTTACCATTTACGGTATTTGTATTGTTTTTTTTGTTTTTTTTTTTGGCTTTAAAATTTCCTTTATGTTCGGATTTCTCAACCATTGATTCTCTGCAGCCACGGAATCTGACCCCCAACGGCCACTAAGGTTCAACAGGGAAGCTACTCGCCGACGTGAAACCCATATATGGTAGTTCGTTTTCATGTTCACCTAAATGTCACTGTCAGTAAATAAATGTCACATTTTTTAATCTCATTATTTTCTATGTCACCTAAATTTCACTGTCAGTAAATAAATGTCACATTTTTTATTCTCATTATTTAAATGTTAAGTTTCAATTTAGTGATAATTAGAGAGTATACCATGTGGACGTTCTATGATATAGTTGCCCAAAGATAAGTGTATATCCTCCTAATTAATTAAATATTGTTCATTCCTTATATAATATGTGCATATTGCAGACATATATACACTGATAAAAGAATATCTATTATGTATTTTATATGCTCTCAATTCAAATGGTTTAAAAAAGATGGTTTGGATTTTTTTATTCCCTTAGGTTATACTCCATTGTGTTTTTCTAAATACTCCACAAGTAAAAAATATAGAAATTTATTCTTATTTCTTTGTAAAACTCTTTGGATCTCAGTATATTATTTTCTTTTCATTTTTTTACTGTGCTAATTAATTTACTGTTCATAATTTTATTTGTGGTTGCCGCGCATCGCGCGGGTCAATACTAGTATAATATATATATGGATATGATCAGTGACACATGTCAACACATGAAAGACTATATTTCCACACAATAAGATAAGTGGATTAATCTAATCCTTCAATTTTATTTTATTTTTACCACATGCATCCTCCCCTTGGAAGAAGAAATTAAATTAAGGGTTCTTAACTTATAGGTCCTAGTTACAAGAGTTTTTTTACCTAAAAAAAAAAACCACCTACCAAAGATGGTTACCATTTAATTTAAATACTTTTTGTATGACCAAAATGCTCATAAAGACAAAATTCCTTTTTAATTAATATCCATTCATAATTCTTTGATTTTAAGTAGACAAGATTTTTCTTAGTTTTTTCCTAAAATCAAGGAAAAACTATTATCTACCTAAAATCAAGAAAAATGAAGAAAAAAAAATGGAAATAAATTGATGAGTTTATTTATTTATTTTTTTTAAACACTAATCGAATAAAACAAAAATATTGACTAGTTAAAAAAAACTAATGGGTTTATAAAAAATTATTGATGAGTTTTTTTTTTTTTTTCCGTAGTCAATAAAACTCATGAGTTCATTTATAGTTGAACAGTTGAACCTCAAAAAGAAAATAACAAAATTAATAAAAAATAAAGGAATGGAAAGAAAAAAAACAAATATCACAAGATAAATAAGAACTTATGTGTTCTAAACAATGTTGGACTCCTTTTTTTATATGGAGATATACAAAACATATAAAAAATAAAAAAATAAACTTCCAAAAAGATATGAACTCATAAGTTTTTTTAATTTGTCCATAACAACATGCACGTTGAAAATTACAATAAAATCAAAGTGATCATGTCATCGGTTTGATGAGATCTTATGTTTAAAATCAAAATGTATCAAATTAATAACCAGACTATAAAATAAATAATTAAAAGTGATGCTTTCATTTGTTTTTTTATAAACTGGTCGGAAAAAAAAAAAAAATTCTATACAAAAATGAACAAAAAAATTACTAAAATTATAACCTAAATTGAGGAAACTATATCACTTATTTCTATTAATCAATCACAAAAAAAAAAAAAATAATAAAAATAAAAAATAAAAAAAAAAAAAAAAAAAAAAATTTATGTTTCAAAAATCGCGTTGCCTCATCATCCTAAAGGAAGTCCTTTTTTTTTATATATATTAATAAAAGGGGGCCGATAGGTTACTCTAATCCCCAGGGCAGGACGCATGTGGATGTCCACCAACGGGCAGCTACTGGGCCTTGAATCCAAGCATTGGGCAAGGAAATTCAAGACTCTTGCCAGCGGAACCAACCACCCTATCCCGGAGGAAGTTTTTATGGTTTGCAAAAGGTCAATCAAGGGGGATTGGCCTGGGGAGACGTCTAAGAGGGAGGGAGGGAGGAGAGGAGGAGAGAGAGAGATGGTGGGAGATGTCGAGGAGATCCAGCGAGTCAAAACTGAAAAAAAAAAATTATTAAAAGTAATATAATATGATTTTCATAATAAATAGGAAGCATTAAATCATATTTTAATTAAATTTTGAATTATGACTAGGTGGAGGCAAGTAAGGAAATCTAAAAGAGGGAATTGAAGTTAGTGTAAATTGTAGCCATGGTGAACTGCAATATTATCGAGGTATTAATTTCTCCTCCGCACAACAAGCCATGATATATCCTTATCAATGAAACAAGAGTTAATAAATAGGGGTCCCACTCCCACATGGCTTGTTGGAAAAAATTGTACGTCATATCTTCTTCGGTCAATTCTTTCCCTCTCTAAATTAAGATTTAATTTTAACAATTTTGTAGAAAACTGTAAAGGAAAATCTTTAGAATTACTCTTTTCAAAATTTCAAGGTTTTGTCTTATTCTCAAGGCTATGGATAAAAAAACCCACAAACCTCAAAGTTTATTTAATTTTTCTGATTCTTCTTCCATCTACATATATGCAGTACTAGTACTAGTACGTAATGCTATATATCCCAAAAAATTGTTCAACATCCTTGAAAAAGTTATTCAAAAAGTGTGTTTTAGATAATATAGCAAATGATCTGACTTTCTTTTTTTAGCAAAATATCTCCTTCGTAACAAATGAAGGGCTTGGTCGACCCAATTGGTATTATTTTTGGAATAAATTTTTGGGATATATATATACACAACAAATGTATCTCTTATCATTGCATGTTCACATATGAATCCATGTACTTGTATTTAGTTTTTCTTCAAATTAACATTGAATTCAGCAAACTAAGGCTAATTTTCCTGTTGCTTAGTTCGAAAGTTGAAATTGTTATGAAATTACTTTTCATTGTTTAGAATTAAAGAATTATCACGTAGTCTATGATGACTAAAATAGAATTTTATCAAATCTATTGTAGAAGGTGCTAGCAAGCCTGCTCGTAAAGTTTATGGGTAGTTGTACCAGGGACTTGTATTCAAGTCCCGCCTTCTTCATGATGGCCAGGGAGGGTTTAAGGGAAAGAAGATGGCTACCTCATGTTATGTAGCTCATAAACCCAATGAATTTCTTGAGAAAAAAAAAAATCATAGTACAAGCCTAGAAGTAAATTAATACCAAATCACTTATTTTACAAAATTTCATTGAGCTGTAATTGGTGACATATATATTATTGATACCCTATATATAGTATCATTTTAAAAGCCACTGGATCATGCAGTGAACCATTATTTAGAGCTAGACAAACATATACTACAACTATAAGGCAAAAACAATATATAATTACATGGAGATTGACTGATTAATTTTTTATAAGTAGGCGATAAGTTGGCACAGCAAGCAAGTGTTTTTCTCTGGGCATGGTCAGTCCAAATTTCTCACTCATATCCAAATCATTAGGCGACATACCGTTAGGCAACTCCCAATTAAAGCAATGCACCAACTGAGCTAAAACTAATCGAACAGTCGTTAACCCTAACTGCATTCCTGGGCATCCTCTCCTCCCAGACCCAAATGGAATAAGTTGAAAATCTCGTCCTCGAAGGTCTATATTACTGCCCATGAACCTCTCGGGGAAGAATTCATTGGCATTATCTGACCAGACATCAGGATCTCGTGCAATCGCCCAAGCGTTTATAATGACCGTCGAATTCTTAGGTATGTTATATCCATTTATCATGATTTCCTCCACGGACGTATGTGGAACTAAAAATGGTGAAACATGTAGCCTAAAGATTTCTTTTATTACCATATCCAAGTAAATTAACTTAGCTAAATCTTTCTCTTCTACCATTCGATTTATTCCAACGACATTCTCTAACTCTTCTTGAAGTTTTTTCATTACCCTTGGATGTTTTAAGAGTTCTGAGAGTGCCCATTCAATTACAAGAGCTGTACTTTCAATTCCACCTACTAAAATGTCCAATATGATTGCCTTGATATTTGTTCGATCAATTGTAAATGATTGCTCATTATGGAAATCTATGGACTTGTTCATTAAAGATAGCATCACGTCGATAAAATCCTCATGATGTGTTTGATGAAGACTAGCTTCTTGTTCATGCTCATCGATGATCTTCTCCAAGATTTTGTCCATGGACTTACTAGTTGCCTTCATACGCCGAGTTAATCCCTATACAACACAGGAAATGGTTAAAAACAATCAAAATCAAACGTATCAACTAGAAAGTCGATGATTTAAAAAATAAAAATGCATATACTATTCAACCACCCATTTTTCTCCCTGAGGTGTCCTTTCATGTTTGGAGTAAGTCCCATTTCTAATCAAAAAATATTTATAGGAATTACCATGACTAAATTTCCCTACAATAAAAGTAGAAGGCTCACTTTTAAAATTCTTAGGAAAGAAAAAGTGTATACTATAAAATAAAAATAGAAAATTGATAAAACATGTATCACTTGACTTCCTAAACCCCCTTACTAATTAATTTCATTTTAGTTTGCATGTGTGTAGTAACAAAACATGGTGATAAAAATTTTCTTTTTGATAACATATATAGGATATCATAAGTCTATTCCTACTAAGGTTTAGGTTTAGACTAACCCCTAGATATGAGCGATATCACTCGCAAATCCCATCCATCCAAAAGCAAGTATATGGATGCATGATGTATAGCGACAAGCTAGAAGGAAATAAGGGTAATTCTGGAAAATCACCAATGGATAATTTTGGGAATACACCGTATTTTTTTCTTATAGCGATACTTTTTTTTCTTGTAGCGATACTTGTATAGCGATACTTTTTTTTTCTTGTAGCGATAGCCTATAGTAATCGATGCATAGCATTTTTCTTTAATAATTGAGTCCAAAATTTCTTTAAAAGAAAGAAAGAAAAAAAAGAAAGAAAGAAAGTGATATGCACTAGAATTAGGAGCAGGAACATACCTGAAGGTCAAATACTCCCAAGAGGGGCACATAGTCTGCTATATTGAAAGCCCCAGCCAACCTCAAACCATCCTGAATAATAGCTTTGAAGTCAAATCTCTCTTCCATGCTACGCCCAAATACCATCCTATACGTCATATTCTCAATAAGCTGGCCCACCTTTTCACTAACATCCACAGCCTCTTTTACAGCTTCAAATTTTTTTAATAATTTCACCAACATCCCTATCTCCTCCCTCCTCATTGCGGCGAACGAGTCAATCTTCATCCTACTAAAAAGCTCTACGGTACATAATCTTCGTATGTTTCGCCAGTACGGACCGTACTCCGTAAAAGCAACAGCCTTGCCACCATAACACAGATACTCTGTGGCTAGGAGTTTTGGCCTACTAGCAAAAATGGCATCATGTGTCTTGAGGAAGAGCTCGGCGGCTTGAGGCGACGAGACGATGATAGTTGGCACGTAGCCTAGCCGCATGTACATGATGTCGCCGTACTTTTTGGCTAGCTGTTGGAGGCTGCGGTGGGGTAATTTGCCTAGCATGTGGAGGTTGCCGATGATTGGTAAGGGTTGAGGACCTGGAGGCAATTTGGGCCGCCTTAATGAGGTGGTGCAGCGGTGGTGGATGAATGACCATATGGCTCCTAGGAGGAGGAAGAGGATAGTTATTGTGTAAGAAAGCATAATATATGTAATTGGAATGTAAGAGCAGTGAATTAAGTTATGATGATGAAGGAGTATATATGTAGGAGGAAAACAAGTGTGGAAAAACTTGGAAGGGGAAAAGAACAGATGGATGGGACAAATATAATTGGGAATGCCTGATCAATCTCTATGGTTCTATATATTTATAGATGTTAGGAGATGGGTAGTGTGGCATTATAACATTAGTGCCGGATCCTGGGGCGGAAATAGGATTTTTTCTCCAGGCGGGTCAAAATTTTAATGCAGGAGAAATATATATATATATATATTTTATATGAAAGTGACGTAAAATAACCATTTTTATAATATGTAAAATTATAATTTTATAAAATATTAGTACCAAAATCGCAATACTATAAAAATTAATACAATTTATTTGGGGGGCCAAAATTTTAATGCAGGAGAAATATATATATATGAAACTGGCGTAAAATAACCATTTTTAATGTGTAAAATTGTAATTTTATAAAATATTAGTACCAAAATCGCAATATCATAAAAATTCATACAATTTATTTGGCGATGATAATACTCAACCCAAGGATTCGAAAGGTTAGATAGTATTTTCATCCGAATTCAATATAATCCATAAGAGTTTATTAAAGTTCGTGTTCTATAGTTCAAAATAACATATTTTAAGATCATATTTTCCCTTAAAATTCAATTGAGTATAGCTCTCTCATTTTAAATCTTTTTTAGGTTATTATATATATGTTATATAAATGATTCAAGTTTGCTCCAAACAATTTTGTAAAAAATGAATTATTCTCACCTTAATTGAGGAAGGTAAAAATATAAATGCATGATGTTTGTGCGAGCTCCTAGCCGAAATTCCCACTCTTTCCTTAACATTCCCTCTAATATCTCTTTTTCTTCTTTCTCTGTTTTCGACGCTTCAATCCATTTCCAAAATTTTAATTTTAATTTGTTCCTTTTAATTTTATTGTTATATCAAGGGTGTCAGTCTTTAGAGTGGTTGTGTAATATATACAATATATAAAATAACATAAATGAGAGTATAAGGTGCACCTAAAGTGACCTCAATAGGCCAAATGTATAGCATATTTTGAAAAATTGACCATTAGATTAGATGAACTAGTTGTTTATCAATTTCATGTTTGCAAAAAATCACAGTGATCCAACGGTCGGTTTATAAAAAACTCTTACCAGGAAAAAATGGCGATATTTTGAAGAACAAAAATGTCACAATTTTTCACAGTGACATATGTCAAAAATCGACCGTTGGATCATTGTGATTTTTGGCGAACATGAAATTGTTAAGCAGTTCATTTAATCTAACGGTCAGTTTTTCAAAATATAGTCTACATTTGGCCATATTGAAATCATCTTATGCAACTATATGTAAGGTACAATTTATAATAACATATATATATATAAGTCAATAGGAGAGCCATAAATTATCAAAAAAGTCAGGAGGGGCCATGGCCTCCCTTCCCTTCTCTCTAGTTCCACCCCTGGCCGAATCTGTTTGAATAAGTTACCACTTTTTATCTTTTATTTTTAAAAGTAGAAATTGAAAAATATAATATCTTTGATAGTGCAAAGAGCAGTTTCAATCTTGTGCATATATATGTCGAATTAAAGTGAGCATGTTGCCTTTAACAAATTGTGGGACATGTTTTTTAAAAAATAGATCATTTGATTAGATACTCTTTTTATGAATGTCATATCTATAAAAAATCATAATAATCCAATAGCAGCATCTCAAAATACAGACTATAAAACTATCACTTTTTTTTTTTTTTAATGGCATATCTGTGGAACGGATTGTTGGATGACTATGATTTTTGACATATATGATATGCATAAAAATAGAATCTAATCTAACGGTTAGTTTTTCAAAATAAGTATCCCACAATTGTTTACAAAGTATAAGTTTCATACTTTAATTAAAGTAAGCAAATGTTGATAGAATCATTTGTAATGCAAAGTATTCATATATAAAAAAGTAGATACTTTCAAAAATTAATATATTAATTAAATTTATTTTGTTATTTTAAAATAAAAATAAGAACCCTTAACTCATCTTTAACTCGTCAAAACTTCCAAATTTTTTAAACAATCTTATACTCTCTTTTTTTTTTTTAAATCTTTTTCAACCCCTATCTAATACTATTTTTTTTTTTATAGGAATAAGAATTACATATAATACAATGAAAGACAACTACCAATATACAACATGCTAGCATGGACTCTCGATCTCATTTCTATTTTCAAAAATTAAACTCTTCTCTCTTGTTATTAATTTTGACTTGATTTTGTTAACAATTATTTTTTACTGACCTTTCTATCTTTCAGTATAACAGTCTTATGTTTAATCTTTTTTTTTTGATGTCTTATTTTTTTATCTAAAAACAAACGTTTTGACAAGATTTTGTATCTGATAACTAGGATTGTACTGCATTCGATCTAATGGTAAAAACAAAACAAACAAAAAAAAAAAAGGACTATACTGCATGGGTATATGTGATTTAAGTATAAGAGGGCTTAACAAATGTAGCACTTGCATTTTGGATATTGTTTAAACAGTTATTCATGCCAGAGAATTTAGTATTACTAAAGAAATTAAATTATGTAATTAACGTGCCTTTACCTGAATGATGTGATTATAGTCATACTATTCAATCCAAATAAGCTCTCACCATAGCATAAGATGCTATACCGTTAAGCCCCTTCAGGTCAAATATTAAGTCAAATAGGAACATATATTATCTGTTATACCCCCATCCTTAATTTCAGCAAGATTTTCAATTTCAGTATTTTTTCTAATTTAACATGATCTTTTATGGAAGTTTTTTGTTTTAAAATATATGCTGAACGGTTTGGATATGGTATGTTCTTTTGAATTTGAATTGAGATAAACAATTTTTTGGATTTCTTATTCTCTAAAGAATTGTTTGGCTTTGGTTTTGCAAAATCAAAACAGTCGATCTTTTTCATTGAATGAAAAGAAGGTCTTAAGCTATATAATCGATGCAACCTTTATTGAGGGCTACGAAGAATTCGTGGCTAATGTTGGGTTTATGCTAGCTATCCAAACATTGTTGAAAGGTTTGTTCGTCGTCCAAACTTAACTTTTGATTATGCTATATATAGATACACGTAAATATGTAAGTTGAGTGTCTTTATTTTCGGGTTGGTTGAATTCAAATTATAGAGATACATGTATGTGTAATGTATAATAATTCAAATTTCGTTTTACAGAGATACATGTATATCTGTAATTCGAACGCATTATGTATACATTACACGTCTTCATCTTCATTTTGATTCTGTTTACAGATATACATGAATGCATGTATCACGGATGCATTATGTATACCTCCCACGGCTTCGTTTCCCTCTTCTGTTGATTTATTTTTTACATAGATTCAAGTATGATTGTAATTCGAATTTCTTATGTATACATATCACTGTATATATATACTTCGAATTTTTTATGTAAAAAACAACTGTACACTCAAAAAACGTATACTTAATTAAGTTTATATATTGTGTTCATTTTTTTTTTGTTTTCATTTGCAGATGGATTTGAATATGTAAAAAGTCTTTTTTAAAGATACATGTTTATCTATGCTTTTTTTTTCATTAATTTTTTTTTTCAATGCTAAATGTAAATTTTTTTTCAATGCTAAATGTAATTTTTTTTTTCGAAGATAAATGTATATCTGTATTTTATTTAAAGCCATTCGATCAATACTAAATGTAGAATGTTTTTTTTTTTCCAAATATACATGTATTCATGAATTTTTTTTTAAGTCCTTTTATATCTCTATGATGAAACTTTGCTCTAGAATAGAGATAAAATCTTCACTCAAAGATTTTTGAAATGTATACATAGAAACTTAATTTTATATTATAGTAGTTAACATTTATGCATGTATATCCAAAATCTGTTAAATGTATACATGAAACTTGTCTCTAAGATTTTTTGTATATTTCTATTCATGTTTATTTTTTAGATATAATTGAAGCTATAAATGGTTATTTACTTTCCTTTTAAAAAAAGATTTTGCTATTTGGAAATCTTGTATGGATAGCAAAATCAAAATATGAATTTTCAAAATTGATGAATTGGCGGCGAGATTTTAGGAATTTAGATAACTGCTAAATATGAAATAAATCCATATTTGATAATTTTTTAAATTTCGGATTTTTAATTAGGAGCAAAATCATCTTTTAAAATAAATATTTAAATCATTTTTATTACTATATTTAATTTAGGATTTTTCGATAAAACCATCTTATAACAGGGTCATATTGGTATAAACTTAAAATAAAATAAAATAAAAAAGACTTATCCAATATCATGGTAGGTAAGGCACTTGCATGTGAGGATGGGATCGGTAGTGTCTTGAGTTTTGATTCTCTTTTTAGACGGAAAATGAAAATAGGAAAAAAAAAAAAAAAAAGTTCATTAATGTGACTTTAAAACCTTGAAAGCTAGTTGACAAAATTTTGACAATTAATTTCGGTGGCATTTCAAAGGTGAAGACCCACCACACGACTAGCTTATAAAGGATGAAGCAATAGGGGGTTCAAATCATTCAATCAATTTTGCTATTGAAAATACCAAAATACTGTTTTTTGATAATATATACTGAAATAGTGTTGACGTGATTCTCGTGTACAGACATGGGTTGGTTTGGGCTCCACCATTTTTGTATGGAAAATTGCTATTGAAAATAGCGAAAAACTACTGGCATCTTAATTTCCATGTAGAGACAGGAGATTGGTAAGGGCTGGGCTCTACCAATAATTCTTATCTAAGAAGTCATGAATTTGACTCTTACTATTAGCAGAGTTTGTGGTAATACGCCCACAAATTCCACGGACGATTCCATAAAAATGATGGCTACCCAAAAAAAACTGTTCATAAAAAATATAAGCTACCAACAAATACCATAATTGTGTGTTGATTTTTCTTTCTTGGTT
This sequence comes from Hamamelis virginiana, assembly GCA_017140935.1. NCBI lineage: Eukaryota > Viridiplantae > Streptophyta > Magnoliopsida > Saxifragales > Hamamelidaceae > Hamamelis > Hamamelis virginiana. The sequence continues at coordinate 2,123,974 of JAESVK010000608.1, forward strand.
TTTTTGCATTTGTACCCCAGTAGAAGGCATGCCACGTGAATGGCGTACGATGTCCATATATCTCAGGCTGTGTAGCAAGGATATATGTCCATATCCATAACACGGAATGGTGAGCATATGTGAACAGGAATTCCGCGGATAGGTTTTGAATTTTCTAGTTAGTAGGACTATTTTTCCACCACTATTTCAATAAGTTCATACAGTACTACAACCTGACACATGTTGAAAGGATGCTGACAATACCTTCACAATGTTCCAGAATGTCCCTTTCATTGATATGGACTTATGGGATGAGAAAATTTGGGAAAAGAGAGAAAAAGAGTTTCGATATATGTGGCTCTCATGGAGTCATGGGTCCTACATCTAGAGGACAATGTGAAGGCAGCTGGGAGTGTGCAACACATGGGAGAGAGAGAGAGAGATAGAGGTGGGGTGTGTAACACTTGGGAGAGGGATTCAGATTTGCTAGTGATCTCAATGTAGATTTCTAGGTAGTGACCTGTCGTTGGCGTCACATAAGATCTTGAGGACATCCAAAGGTCCTTATTTATTTGTCTTGACTTGAGTACTAAAAAACATTTTTTTTAGCAATAATCCTATGTTTCTCACTCATTTTTTGAGTAACAATCATGGTGATTCAACAACCGATTGACATTTCAATATTTTTGTTATTTCTAATATTGGTTCAGATATTTTGAATTTTTATTGATTTTTACTTTTTAGTGTAGTCTTACTGTAAGATTGACTACACCAAAATGATCACTACCTAGTGATCTATGTTGAGTCAGTCCACATGAACAGTTACCTGCCGACACTGTTTGTTGTGATGTCACGATCAAGTTTGATGAAAGGAACTTATTAATCAGTACGTACAATGTTGGACCTACTTACTACTCGCAAATAATTAACTTTTATCTGGTCCATTTTTAACTATTCAACTTCAAAATTAAGTTTAGAAAAAAAAAAAAAAAAAAAGAGAGGAGATTTTAGTACCTTTAATTTTAGGTAAATACTAGGAAAAATGATCAAAAGGACCCTAAATATGATCTTATTTATCAAGGAGTCCAACCAATAAGATGCTATACTAATAGACCCTTACAGCTCAAATATAAAGTCAACTAGGATATTACATTGTTTATTATACCTCAATTCCTTAATTTCAACAAGCTTGTTAATTTATTTAAATTTTCTGTTTTAAAATTAAATATTTATGGACGTTTTTTATTTGAAATTTATGCTGAATATTTTGGATATGGTAAGTTTGTTTGAATTTGAATTGAGATTAAATATTTTATGGAGTTCATATTATTTAAACAATGGTTTGGTTTTGGGTTTTCTAAATCATAACGGGAGCCATATACTTGCTGCTATTGATCTCTTTTGTTGTGAAGATTATTGGTTGATGAAGTTGGTCATTTGCTAGATTTCAAACATTGTTGAAAGATGTGTTCCATGCATGTCTAAATTTGATTTATTTTCATTTTCCAATTGATTCCGTTCTACAGATATACATGTATATCTGTAAAATGGACATAGTATACCTATAGAACGGACATGATATATGCATTTAAAACTTTCAAATTCAAATTTCCTTTCGTTTTACATGTATTTCTTTTTATATTTTATAATTTATTTTGGCATTTTCTTCAATACATCACACAGCTATACCCCTAATTTTCCAAATAGTTTACCTCCATTGCCTCCCTCCCTCCCTCTCTCATGGAGTCCGGCTTTGCTCACTAGGTAGTGAGCCACCGATGGATATGTGACACCTAGCGTCAAAACCAATCTAATGGCTAATATTCTTTTGTCTTATTTTGTGAGCCAAATGACAAAATTCCTTGGACAATAATCCTATGCTTTGCACCTATTTTAAGTCTAGTCTTTACTATTTTTTATATTACTAAAAATGACCCAAATCTTCATAAGATTTATTTATGGTCCTCTGCTTGAGTCAATAAAAATTTTAATATCAAAATTTCTTCTTTGATTAATTAATATTTCTTTTAAAGAAAATG
>JAESVK010000608.1:2167018-2216160 GCA_017140935.1 Hamamelis virginiana
AAACCCCAGTTTCAAACAGTGGTGATCATTAATAAGTTTGTTGACACCATGTTTTTTTTTTTTTAAAATGCCTAAAATACCCTTTTAGTGACAATTTAGGTTGTTTAATGGGTATTTAACTATGAACCCTCTAGTATATGAGTTGTACACCCAAACCCACTAATAGAAAATTTGGTTTATGAAAGAGATAAATTATATAGTTTATGACAGATTTGCCATCATTTATACATCCTGATTTTGAAATTTTTCCAAAATTGGTTTTTGCCAAAAAATGATGCATTAATTGCAGTATATTTTCAAACAGTTAAATTTATACAAACTGTATTGTATGTATCTAATATGATTTTCAAGCAAGTAAATTTATCTAACTCGTATACACGTGGTAGATGCATATATTTTCATATATCTTCGAATAGGTAAATTTACATAAATTGTATTGTATGCATCAAATTTTATTTTCAAACAAGTAAATTTACCTAACTCGTATACATGTGTTGGATGTGTATATTGTTGTACAACTTTAAACAGGTAAGTTTATGTAAACTGTATTGTATGCATCTAATTTGATTTTCAATAAATCAAAAAGAAAAAAAAAAGTCCAATAATGCGACTAAATTTTAATGGACTCTTTGAGAATAAATTTAGAAAAGAGACTAATAATTCAAACTTTGAAATAAATGCAATTTAAAAAATTTCCATAAAGAGTTCAATAATCTAAAAATTTTCTACAAAGAGTCTCATGTAGTTACAAACCCTAAAAGGAAACCACAATAAATTTAATCTTATCAAATAAGGGCAAATCTATCAATATAAAAAATGGGTTGACTTTAAAATATACTCAAAGGATCTCACGGTAAATTTTAAAGGATGCTGGACCTCATGATACGAAATTTAAATTATATGAGGGTTTGGATAATTTTTCCATGTCTAATAACTAGTTAGTGTCGACTTTGGTTTGGCTGCTGAGCAAGTATGGTGCGGCTCAGCAGTTCTAAGGCCTTTTGGCCAGTGTAAATTTAGTGTTTTGAAAAATCGACCGTTGGATTGAATATTATTCCTATGTATGACAGGCATGCCAAAAATCATAGTGATTTGACAGTCGATTTATGGATACAGACTATGAAAAATTTTAACAGTCTGTGTGTTTCATACATACTTTTAAAATTTTTCACAGTCTATACCTCATAAATCGACCGTCAAATCATTGTGATTTTTGACATGCCTGTCATACATAGGAATAATATTCAATCTAACGGCCAGTTTTTCAAAACACTGAATTTACATTGGCCAAAAGGCCTTAGAGCTGCTGAGCCGCACCATACTTGCTCAACAGCCAAACCAAGCCCGTTAATGTCCACTAGTTAATGTCTACGTGTATTGCACGTGAAATAATTTAATAGATAATAAATGCATTTAGTGAAAATCTAAATGGAGAAGGTGTTGGCTAGCTAATAAGATTTTTAGGTGATTATACCATAGACGTAAGATCCACTCCTACCTTCATCAAGATTGGAGAGGATATTGGGAAGGGAAAGGGTTACCCTTGTTGTGTACGTAGCTTATAAGCTTGATGGACTTTTAAAATATATATATATATAAATAAAAGTGGTATTTTCACTTTAGAGGCTAAAATCAATGCAATACATAAAATCATAATTAAGAGATATAATTAACTTATCAAGTGGAAACTAATTACTATAGTAAAATAAATAAATAAAATAATACTAGCTTGTAATGTATCAAGCCTAATTAGATGCACCAAGTTTAATGAACTTTTTATATCAATAACTAATTAATAAGCTTACCAATTAAGTTCACTGCTAACATGCATCAAGCATAGTTCGTAAAATATCGTAAATCCCAATGTAAGTTTAATTAATTCACTATATTCCAAACTTATTCAAATTGATTGAAAATTTCCAACAACTAATTTTCAAAGTATACATGAAGTCCATTGATGGGCCGACTTTAAAAGAAAAAAAAAAGTTAAAAATTAGGGATTGAACCTAAGTTTGAGCTAAAAGATAAAAAAAAAAAAAAGGGGGATTGAACATATTTTCAACCTAATTTTCAACTATCTAAAGGAAAAAAAAAAAAGAGTTAAAAATTAAGCTAAAAGGAATACATGAAGTCCAAGAATTCTATGAATTTTTTTTAATAATTAGGGATTGAACCCGCATATTAATCCACAAAAGAAAAGAAGAACACGTACCCCTTGATCATGATATAGTTTTCATTATACTTGCAGAGCAAAAACAAGTTCAAGAAAAATCAAATCATAAAAGAGAAGCTAAAAGGAGATTGTGTTGTAGCAATAAAAATACCCTATCGAATAGATTCCTTACAAACCAATTGAGATTTGTTCAGTCGGACAGGGTCAATGACTACCATCTAAGAGGACATAGGTTCGATCCTTTTCTTTGGCGACATACGAGTGTTTGTTAAAAAAAAAAATCTTCAAGGAATTAAATGTAGTTTGAACAACAGAACTAAAATATTTTAGTAAAAAAAAATATTAATATTGAAAAAAAAAGAAGAAAAAACAATAGAACTAAGTGAAATATCAAACTTGTTAAAAATTTGTCCTTTAAAAAGGAGTTTGAAAAATTAAAAATAAAAAAATTAATATTAAATTAGTAAAATGTGTATATATTACAAACTAAGATGAAATATTTATAAAAAAATATATATATATTAGCAAAATTACATTTGTTTTTTTCTGGAGAATAAAAAATAAAGTAAAAACCATACGGCACGTAATTGTCATGAAAAGAAGTTTTATATATACTAGAGATATACATTTTCTCCTACACTAAAAAATAGTTTTAATTCAACTGTTTTTTTCTTTTCAAACAAAAATCAAAATAATAAGTTCATTCTCACGAAAGAAAGAGGGTTAGTGTACGAAACTTCATTCACCATCCCAGAAAGTTCCAAAACCATTGTTTATTTATTTATTATTAATATTATTATTTTTTAATTTGTGGTTGAGGAGGGTTTCACCATCTGTAGTGGAAATAAATAGTTTGATCCGTTCACGAATCTTGCTACTATACTATTGAACTGTACCCACAAATTTCGTATTTTTAAATGAACACCAAAAAGAGAGTAGAGAAATATCTATTTTGATTAATATTTAAAATGTGTGGCTGTTTGCCTTTTACAAAAGAATTAAAGTCATTTGATTCTTCTCTTTTGTCGATTTTTTGATTCAAGGGTGATGATTACTTGTTCTTGAATCCAGCTAGTTTAAAGACTTGTTGAGCTTGATCTTCAATTTGAAACTTTGATTTTCAACTTGAAGGTTTGATAAAGACTTTGATTTCAACTTGAAGGGCTTGAAACTTAATATTCAACTTGAATGCTTTGATATTCAACTTGAAGGACTTTGATCTTCAACTTGAAGGGCTTGACTGTTAGAAAGTTTTCAGGGCTTTGATGCTTCAATCTGATAGAACTTCTTTGCTTGGAAATTCGTACTCTTAAGACCTTGGAGGTCACCCCTATTTATAGTGGTAAGGAGTAGAGTATTTGGATAGGATTAATTGGCTTCTTAATAATAATCCACATGCATTTAATTTGTAAGGATAAATATTAATTATATGGAAGTCATTTTTATGTGGCAATATGGTGCCATTTGATTGGTTTATTCCACTTGGATGATAAGGATAAATATTTATTTTAATAATTATCCTTATCTAATGAGTGATATGGATAAATATTAATTTTAGATAATTATATTTAGTTGGCCATGTGATAAAGGCTTTTCTTTTCACATGAGCCCAATGTGATAGGTGACAAGATTTGATTTGTTCACTTAATCACATATTTAAAACACATGACTAATTGTAACTAATTAAGAATGTGTAAGATAGGACACTTATCGATTTTTTCTTTGCCTTTAGGGTATCCTAGTGGGTCCACTTGATGGCACATGCATGACATATTTTAATTGGTCACAATTTAATTAATTTAAGCCATGTGGCAATTTGTGAATGGTTTATAAATTTTCCATCTCTACATAATCATGAAACTTTAAAGCCCCATTTCTAAAGCTTTACTGATGGTAAGTGTCCCAACCTCTAACTAATATCTCTCTATCTTTGTATAAAACACACATAGTAATGGTCTAGTCCACATATGTGGATATAAGTTTATACCCATATGAAGCTCATATACTATTGTGTGATGCATGCTTTAACTCAAAATGCGATGCTCAATGTAAACCCAAGCGTAGGAATTCATCGGTAGTCAATCAATAATATTGGGGAGTACCCAAGTGATATCCACATGGAGTGGTCTAGGTCTAAATGATGTTTAGAAGTTGCTAACCAAAAAATGCAAAAGAAAGTGTAAAATAATGGGGGTTTTGATTGTGGTTGAGTGATTTGTTTATGCTAAATGATAACAAATTGCTAAAATAAACTAATGGGATTAAATAAGATGAGTCCTATGGGTTCATTCCTTCCAAACCTTTGATAAATAATTTCTCATGAAATACTCAATCAAGATTCCATTTACACTATGGTCTTGATTGAAGAGTTTAACAATAAAAGCTCAATTTGAGTAACACAAATGATGCAATGAAACTTAACACTCTCTTTGGCATTTTCACAAACATGTGGAGTGCATGTGAGCTCAAAAACCAAATATAACAAGCTTACTAGTCATACAATGGTCATGAATGCAAAATCACAAGGGTTTAGAAGATAAAAGAGCATTAAACATCATTCCATGAACATTGAAGGTTTTAGGAGTGAGAAAATACCATTTACCTATGGTTTGGAGAGAAAATCCACCATAGAACTCACCTTTGGGTGTTTAGCAAGCCATAAATGATAACAAATGCACAATAAAGAACAATAAATGCATTAAACTTGAAATAAATGCTACTAATATTAATTAAAGATGGAATATAAAGTTTAACATCATACAAATGAAGAAAAACTAAGATTACATAACATAAATGAAAATAAGAATGCAAAACTAACACTAAACTAAGCTAATCCTAACCTAGAAATGAAGAACAATAAAAACCTAAACCTAAACCTAATGAAACTCTAATGGAATCTCCTCAAAATGGCTAAAAAATGTCTTTAAATAGGACCCCAAAAGTTGCCTTAATGTGTCATTGAAATACCCACATTGCCCCTCAACAAATGGGCATTTTACATGCTGAAAAAGAAGTTTCTGGGCTTTAATTGGTACCGGTACCACGGGTTGGTGGTACCGGTGCAAATAGTTTCAGACCTTAGAAATGACTAAAAACGGATTTTCTGGGCTTGGTACCGGTACCACATCTCAGATTCTTCAAAAATGCCTTAAAATGCCTTGAAAATGCCTTCGACTTCAAATGCTTGTAACTTTCTCGTCCGAAGTTGGATTTGGATGATCTTTATATGCTCTCGAAGCTTGATAGGTCTTCTTTTCAACCATGGCGGTCTCATGAATATGGATAGAAACAATTTTTCCAAATACCCAGATTGGTAAGAATTTGCACTTCTTGACTTCATTTGCTCATATCTCCCAAACCATTTGGCATTTAGCTTTGAAATTTGATTTATGGCATCTAGACACACTTAAAAGTATGTCATATAAGTCCCATGACCTTTCAAGACTTCTAAGGCTTGACTCCAAGCTCCAACTTTTCATGCGAAAAGCATCCATTTTATTGCATTTTACCTACAAGGCATGGAAAACAAGAAAACATAAAAAACATATATTTACAAATATAAATGGCTCAAGTATACACAAAATGGTGGGAATAATGCATGAAAAATATGAAAATATATGATGCAATCAATGCATATTTTGAAAAACTAACCGTTAGATTAGATACTGTACTTATAAATATTATGTCTGCATAAAATCAGAGTGATCCAACGATCAGTTTCTCATAAATGTCACAGAAAAAAATTGCAACATTTTTTAGAGATCACAATTTTTTATAGCTATATTTTGAAATTCTAACATTGGATCACCGTGATTTTTGGCATGCATGACATCCATAAGTGTAGTAGCTAATCCAAATTAAGGTATATTTTCCAATATATGTATCCTTATATAATTTATAGCCCTTCATGTGGATATAACTTATATCCACATATGTGGAATAGATCATTATGTTATATATAGAGAGATAAATTATCTAGTCAATATATGCTTAAATAAGTTTATGTAAGCATGAAGCTAGTAGATGATTGTGGGATATAGACATGTTTCGAAAACTAGCCATTGGAATAAATACTATACTTATTTATGTCACGCATGTCAGAAATCACAGTAATCTAATGGTCGGTTTCTCATAAATGTCAAAAAAATTGTGACAGTTTTCAGCGATTACAGTTTTTTCGGTCAATATTTTGAGATGTTCGCAGCATATCATGTAGAATTCTATACATAATTCAAAACATATCAATTGTATTGTTTCTTAAAATCTTAATTGAATTATTCAAAGAGAAATTAAATATGATAAAAAAAGAGGGAAAAAAAAAAAGAGACGGAAAGAGAGATGTTGTTTTGAACGTGTCATTTCAAACTCTGCTTACAGCAATGACATATGCTAAGAGGCTAGAATACTCTATTGGATTTTTTAGATGATAATTTCCAAAGTAAAGAGTCCTCACATAGTGAGCCGCAAGACAAATCTACAAAAATTAAAAATAATCATTGTCTAAGATATACAGCATTCATGCTATTTTGTTTATTAAAAAATGTAAAGGAAATTAAGAAAAATGAATTTTAGATTTTTTTTTCCATCATTTTCCTTAAAATTCATCAAGATCCAAACTAAGAGTAAATAAGAAGGCAAAAAAAAAAAAAGAGTTTTGATAATTAGAACTCATGAAAACCATGATTCCATAAACAAAGCACGATAAAGACTTATAATAAATTCCAGTATTGTATTGCACAGCTTTGCTCCGTAAAAGAAAAACTTTTCCTACATCTGGATGATGTTATATCACCATCCCTTTATCTCATTTATTTCTATATATATATATATATATATATGTTTGAAGATATATACATATATGTTTTTAGAACTAACATAACGAAATTGCTTACCTTGCTCCATTGATTTTTGAATACCACTGATTTTGTTCTTAAAGGATTTTATCATATTGTTGCAATATCTCTAATTTAGCATTGTCAAAGAACTCTTTGGTATTATTTTTTTTTCCTCATCCTATTCCCAAAGATCTCTTTGGTTTTTACAACAAATAATTAAATTAATTGTATAAGATTTCAGATTCTTCGTATCTTTGTTGATTTTTAAGAAAAATAATAAAAATTATAGAAATCATCAAAAAGATGAAGGAAGATAAATAAAAGATTCATTGTGTAGTTACTCCAAAAAGTCATCTAACTTAAGCACATGCAAATCAATCCATAGTAACTTATGTAATGGGATTGTTTCCAAAATGAATAATTATTTACTCCAAAAATTAACTTGACTAAAATGGATGCACATCATTATTATTAATAAAGTAATTATTGATTTTTAATTATTAATTAATTAAAATAATTAAGATAAAATTGGTATTTATTTGAAAGACAAAAGGTAGAGTCCTCTTTAATAATTTATGTGAGAGCAAAACAATCAATCAAAAGTTTTTCCTCTTAAGGCACTTTTAGAAGTACTTAGTATGATAGATTAAGATCTTTTAATGAAGAGAGAGAGTTTGAATCAATAATAGAAGAAAAGAAAAAGGCAAAAAAGAAAGAGAAAAATGGAGAGCATGTCAACTCAACTCGTTAGGGAGGGCTTGGCATATATTATAGTAATAGATAATAAATAATAGATACGGAGTAATAGATAAGCATATGCTAACTAATTTCTTATTCATGTTTTGGTAACTTTTTATTAGACTTCTATTTTTCAAAGTCCACGGTTAGATGAGATGATCATTCTATTTACGTCATGCTTGCCAGTTATCAAATTGATTAAAGATCAAGAACAATTTCATAAAATAAAAAAATAATAAAAAGAGAGATAGCAAGCATGACGTATACGGAATGATCGTTGAATCCGATGGTAGGTTTCGCAAAATACAAATCTCACAAAAAGTTATTAAAACTTATCCAAAAAATTGTTTAAATATCATGTTCCTCAATCCTAACTTTTTTTGTATGATTATAAAGAGCTCCCTTTTATTTTTGATAAAATGCTTGTTTTCCATTATTTGACTCAAATGAGTATGAGGAGCTTTCGCCTGAGGCATATGGGGATACAAGTCCACCACATAAAGTAAAGTGGCCAAAGATGATAATCGAACCCATAACCTCTTAGATGAAAGTCATGGACCCTGACCACTTACCATGGTAAATGGAATATTAATTATTTATTGTCATTTCTAGATATAAGTATTAACTTTGATATGGAGCCATTAAGTGGCAGATAATTAATTTGGTTATAACGAGGCATGTAGAACCATTATATGCACGATACATGTTAAACCACATGAAAGGCACGAGATCTAACCCTATATGCATGACATGTACTTTCCTGATCTCAAAACACAAGATGTGTTATGGGAAGTGTACCAATTCCCTTAGTCCATAGGGCATTAACATTCCTCTATTAGTCCATAGGGCATCCATAGATTGGTCGTCATAGTTAATGATTTTGGATAATTAATATTTTGCCTTCTCACACGTGCAAGTTGCGTGCCCTCGTGAGTTGCACATAAATAGTTCTACATCTCCCTCGTGGATGTGCTTCCCTAATTTATTAGACATTGTGTATAACTAGGGGCTATATATCAACGTATTAAATGCACCCATTTTTAATGCTCCATTTGGTACGAAGGATGGAAAAATGGAAGGAAGAAAAGTAGGAGGGATAAACTTTTCTTCCACAGGAAAGGGAGACCTTTCTTTATTCCTATGTGTTTGGTATGATAGAGGGAAGAGGGATTTCCTTCCTTCTGCGTGTTTGGTAAATAAAGAGGAGGAAAATAATGGATTGCACTGAATTACAATTTTACCCTCATATCATTGTAAAAAAATTGACATTATACTTTTATGTGCTTGTGGGAGCCCGAACTCCCACGTTCATCCAGTTACACGAAGGAGTCGTCCATCGGCTGACGCGTGGCATCTCCCCATCCAATCCAGATGATTTCTAATTGGCTCACTTTACCTTATGGACAGTGGTAGGCCCCACCACGTCCACGTGTCTAGCCCCTAAGGCTCAACTAAGAGGGCGACGAGGCCACGTCTTATCCTGGGCAGAGACAGAACGTCCCTTCGCCTACGTTCTAATTTCTCCCCATTAATGGGAAGGAATATCTGGCGGAGCTAGTTTAGCTCGGAGATGCTACATCTACGGCAGAGAGCTGAGTTCAAAGGCAACTAAGAGTGTGGACACCCCATTTTTACCAATTATTTCTATCATATACTTATACAAATGATCAACTCGAAGAGAGAATTATTTGGTGAGGAATTGACCTTGTAAAGACCAAATTACCTAAATTGCCCTTTTCTAAGGAAAATGACAATTCATTATTTCATGTGTACATTTGGATTGGAATCAACCCATTTGTATTGCATTTGACTTTTGAGGTGTTTTAGAACATCCCTGTCAATTTTCATGGCATTCTGACGAGAGCTCGATAGGTAATTAGGGTTTTTGCGACTTGAAGGGCATTTTCGTCCTTTTTCTCGTATAATTTCCGAATGACCTCCAAATTCGAAACGGATTGTCTCATGAGGTTTATATGGATGTTGGGAGTGTATTTGAAGTTTCAATTGAGCCTTTGGATGGTTGGGATAGATTCGCCTAAAATCGATTCCACATGCGAGAATAAGTCAAACTAGGGTTTCAATCAAATTAACCGTGAATTGGTCGTTTTCACCAAAATTAAATATTTTCAAAATATGTTTTCAAATACCAATTTCATATTAAAACCATGTTTTTAGAAGTGGTTCAAGCCTAATTGATCAATTTTATAAAACAATGAATGGTAATTTGACCAATTTTGACACAACCGGGTCATTCGGCTAGCTTTTTACCAAAATCCTTGACCATGGTCAAGTATTTTTGACCCAAAAACCTTCTAAAAGTGTGGAGGATCAAAACACGGTCGTTTTGATACCTGGATCATCGAATTTGGATGAGAATTGACCAAGATATAACCAAAATGCAAAATCCCATTGAAAATGGGGGAAATTTGGGAAAGTCACTACGGCAACCGTCCTAGCTAGAACGGCCAACCGTCCATCCCAGGACGGCCAACTGTCCAGCCTTGGATGGTCACCAGGATGCTCGAGCAATTTTTGTAATTTTGGAAGGTTTGAGGCTCTCCCACCCATTTTGGCCGATTTGATTGGTTTTTTTGAATATAATTCGAAGGGTTTTCAGCTGGCAAACCCTAGGATGAGTGATTCTAAGCCTTAGGATCATTTTTAGATGGATTAATCCCAACCATCCATGGTTATTTACCCTAACTCTATAAGTATGCTTTGATAGAGTAGGTTAGGGGGGACAAGCTTTAGAGAGAATTCTAGGGTTGAGAGAGGAGGCTACAGATTTGGTTTTCATTGTGACACCATTGAAGGGGCAAGAACTCAAAGCTAGGAGCTTGAAGAAAGGTAGCCAAGAAGGAGATCGAAGGGCAAATGCTCAATCATGGCCTCGTTTCTTTGATTTTTTATGTAAATCTTTTTTCTCTATTCTCATGTATTCGAGATGTATAATATAAATAATTTTTTACTTGTTTGCATATGTTAGAATGATGTTAGTTGTTGTATGTGGCTTGTTTAATGTAGTTTGCATGTCTAGGGTTAGCTTTATTATGATTATATATTAGCAAGCATGATTAGGGTTGTCTTTTATTGTTATTTTATGTGAGTAAGTATGATTAGCGTAGTTTTTATGGTGATTTTATGTTAGTATGCATGTCTAGGGTTAGTGTAGTTTTGTTATGATTTTATGTAAATATGCATGATTAGAATTAGTTTTGTTATGAGTCTATGTTAGTATGCATGTTTAAGGTTAGTTAGTTTTGTTATGATTTTATGTGAGTATGCATGATTAGGGTTAGCTTTATTGTGATTTTATGTGAGTATGCATGATTAGGGTTAGTTTTATTATGATTGTATGCAAGCATGTTAGGATGTCTTTCATTATGATTTTATGTGATTAGATGTGTTTAGGATTAGTCTCGTTATCAATTTGTGCTAGTTAACATGTTTAGGATTAGTTTTGTTATTAGTTTATGCTAGTAATCATGTTTAGGGTGAGTCTTTCATTATTTTATGTGTAAGCATGCTTAGAATAAATATTGATATGCTCATATTGTTATTTGAATCTCTTAATGTTTGATTAATGGTATTAATGATGATATGAATGTGTTATTATGTTATTTTGACATGTGATGAGTCTTGAGTCTTTTTGTTTATGCTCTTTATGATTATTTAAACACTTGCCATGGATTTGATTGTTTGAACATATAAATTGTGTACGAGGGAGCGTGCGAAGGTAAGATCCTCCCCTTGTGTTTAAATTAATTATTTAAGCATATTTTTGTGTAGTTTTTGATATGTTTTTGCATGGTAATTTAGTCAAGCATGATAGATTGTATGCTAGGGTGTTTATTTGATATTTTTATGGATTAAAGATGATTTTTAAGCTACTTTAATTATGTATTCAAATCTGTCCAGATTTGAATACATGTTTTAAAGTGGTTTAATTAACATTTTTAAGCCATATTTTGCATGATTCTTATAGTATGTTCATAGTATATTCATGTAGAAAGCATGCTAGGTCATCTTCACAATTTTTATCCTTTATTTTCATGGTTTTTAGAGTGGTTTAAGGTTCATGCTCAAATCTGTCCGGGTTTGTTTATGTCCTTAAATCGCTTCTAAAAATTATTTTAGGGCCAAATCTAACTTAGAAATATGCTTAGGATCACATAGTTTGATTAGTATGCATTTAGGAACATTTTCATGCATGGTTAGAATTGATTTTGTGAATGTTTGATTAATTTATTTAAATTCCAGCATGCATTTGCATTAGTATTTTAGGATTCTAGATTAACTTTAGGGCTAGTTAGAGACCCTAGGTTTAAGAAGGTCACTTGACCTTTCCTAGGACTGTCCTTTGTTGTAAAGATTGCTATCAGATTTGAGTATTTCAATTGATTTTAGTGTCTATCTTCGAGAGATTTTCTAAAAATGATTTTGATATAATGTTTATGAAATAAACATGATTTTATGAGAGATTTGAATATTAAATGATTTTCAAAAGAATTTGAAATGTTTTAAGATTTTTACTTTGGAATGAGATTCCTCCCGATATGATTTGTTTTCTTGAAATATCTTTAAAAAAGATTTTCAATTGGAATTGAATTCTAAAGATAAGAATTATTTACGATATTTAGATTTTATGAAAATCTTTTTAATTTGAAATGATTTCAAATAAATGATTTTGAATTAATAAAATACTCTCGAAGCTAGAGTCTTGAATTAGGTTGAATACCTTTGATGATGTTATCTATTACAATAGGAGAGTCCTAGGGTAGTCAAACTACGTGGACTTTGATACTTGCTAGGTGATACTAGTAAGTTATGTAGGCGCTAATAGGGCTCAAGTCCGCCCTAGGATGCCCGTAGGGTATTCTAGGTTCTTAGGGTTTGTTTGTATTTTTTTATTATTAATATAACTAATATAGATAATGCATTTATATCACTACTTTATTGGTTGATTTAGATTATTTAGAATTGTTTGTAATAAGAAATTTAAATAGCCCAAATAAATTAGAAGTCCTTTAATTAGGGCGAGGTGGGTGCCTACAAGTGAAAGCTTGGAATCTTCCCACGTCGTAACCTAGCCCCAGGATCCAACTCTGGTTTGTAGACTGTTTTTTCATTGAAAATGGAGTTTGTTTTGTTTTGATTTAAAAAATAAAATATTTTTCATGGTTTCCTTATTCCTTAAAAATAAGGTGGCGACTCCTTTGTTTTGTTTCTTTTCTAAACCCCCCTAATCACATCGCTCGGTGATGATGTGGATCCTCCTCATAAGGCCCCGCCCGGAGGCTGGTCCACAAAGAGCAAAGATGCTCCCATGAGCATCTGAAAGACAGGGGAGCCTTCGCCCACCTCAGTCCTTGGTTGGCATCTTCTTAACTGACCTGCAAATGTCATTAAATGCGACAGAAACCTTCCCCGACGGGAAAGGCGCTTGCACTTGTCCCCATACAGAGTCTCTAGGAGGGAAATACGGGGGCTCGCGTCCCCAGGTTAAGTCCCCCTCTCTTTTATATACAAAAGAGTGGGACGAAACAAGGTAAGCAAGACACTAACCACAAAAGAGCAACTCCTGAGAATATCTTGTCCTTCTTAAGTCTTTTGATTTCATAAGTTCATACAATCACTGACTTGATCGTCGGAGGGTCTTTGGTAGGCCCCACACCAGGGTATCCTTAACTCCTTAGTGCCCCAACCAGCTCTGCTGAAAGGAAGGAACGCTTCAAGTGGACTAATGAAATACATGCAGGACCAACTGCAAGGCATAAAGGAATAAATGGCAAAACAGGAAGAAGACTACACCGGCCGGTTGCAATGGTTGGAAAACGAGAACAAGGAGCTCCAAGCACAGCATCATGCCCTAGCTGGTATCACTCATTCACGAGTAGAACAATTAGCCATGAATGACCTCCCTACAGTAGACAGGCAAAAACCAACCGCCCCGCCACCTTTAGACCCAACTCAGCAGCTCCGACAGGAGATGCGGGGAATTTTTGACAAAAAGATTGGTGAGTTATCCCAACAACTCGACAACATGAAGGGAAAAACAACAGAACACCAATCTCGCTGTACTATACGCAATCTCACCCACACTCCCTTCTCATCGATAGTCATGTCTAGAGAGCTCCCCCGCAAGTTCATTCCGCCCAAATTCATTATGTAAGAAGGCTCCACCGACCCTGAGGAGCACATGTACCACTACCGACTAAAAGAAAGTAACGAATCTCTCATCTGCCGGATGTTCCAATCTAGCATCTAGAGCCAAACCTTAGTTTGGTTTCATCATTTGAAAGCCAACTATATCACCAGCTTCTCGGAGTTATGGACCGCTTTCCTCTCTTAGTACACTTGCAGCCGCAAGAGGAAAAAAAGATGAAGATTCCCTTTTCAACCTTCGAAAGGCTGATAACAAACCCCTCAGGGACTATATTCTTCATTTTAGGATGGAATCACTACAAATAGAAGATTGTGAAGATTGTATGGCCACTATAGCTTTTCGAAAAGGCTTAGCTATATCCAGTCCCCTCTACTAGTCCCAGACTAAAAACAGACCTGATACCATGAGTGACCTGCTCATGCGAGCTGATAAATATGTTAAATTGGAGGAAGAAATGGCCACTGCAGCTCTTAAGGTAGCAATATTAGCTCAAGCAACTCCTCAAGCCAAGGGAAAGACAACTAAAGCTCCGGAGCAGAAAGCTAAACCTGGCTCCAAAAGGCCCAGAACCGATGGCACATTCGGCCAGCAAGATGATTACAACCCCTTCAACCAGCCCCCCCATAAAATCCCAGGCTGATGCTCCAAATCAGGGTATCAAGGGGGAACGGTATGTCAAATGGCCCCTACCCATAAGGGGCGACCCCGCCACTCATGACCAAAGCAAATACTGTTCTTTCCATAAAGAGAAGGGACATAACACTGATGACTGCAGGTCCATAAAGAGGAGTTGGAATTTCTCACCCAGAAAGGTACCTTAAACAAATACATTACCAACCCTGTCTAACGGGGTCCCCCTGTGAACCCGCCACCGAGCGCGCACTCGCTTTGTTTTTTGAATTGGATTCACTATCATCGTAGATTGTAGATAACTCATTATCCTTCTCAATTTATCTTTCTCTTTTATCTACATATTTATCATTCTCTATTATCTACTCAAGATCATCAAATCCTAATCATCATTCTGTTCTCAATTTATCTTTCTCTTTTATCTACATATTTATCATTCTCTATTATCTACTCAAGATCATCAAATCCTAATCATCATTCTGTATTGTGGGAGTCCACTTAGATTGGGTTTTGAAAAAGGAAAAGAGTTTGAGAAAAACTGGGAGTCGCCACCTTATTTTTAAGGAATAAGGAAACCATAAAAAAGATTTTTATTTTCAATAAAACAGTGACTCCATATTTTGGGAAAAAGCAAGTCTTCGAACCAAAGTTGGATTCGGGGGCTAGGTTATGAGATAGGAAGGTTCCAGGACGCATCCCGTAGGCACCTATCTCACCCTAATTAAAGGTCTCCTAATCACTTTTGGGCTTATCAAGATCTTATCACGACAACTCTAATTATCTAATCAACCAAAAAATAAGGATACTAATATATAAATAATAATAATAGATAATAAAAAAGCAAACACAATCCTAAATGTGAATTAAAACCCTTGGAAATAACAAATAAAAAATGTGAGAATGCTCTAAAATGTAACCTAATACAATGTTGTAAACTACCCTATATGATTTCATGCCAAAATATGGCTTAAAAATGGTAATTGAACCACTTTAAAGCAATTATTCAATTCTGGACATATTTGAATAATTACTTTAAATGGTCTAAAGACCATAATTAATCCATCAAATAGTCATAAAATAAAGTCCTAATATACATACTAATATGGAACAATAAATACTTATGCGATTCATCCAAAAATAACAAACATTGATGCCCAATATAATCCAATTACACACAAGGGAAGGGACTCACCTTAGCTCGCTTCCTCGAACACAATTCATATATCAATCAATGCACAATATCCCAAAATTATAAGATTCATCAAATAAGAGCAACAATCATGTCATACTTAAAGAATCAAGACACAAGTAAACATTAACATCCTAAAACAATGACAAGATACAAAATACACAAACTTTATGCAAAAGACAGCAACTTTGAAGAACTAAACACTTATTTCCATCTCAAAACATATTGTAATACATTCTCATAAATACTTATATCATCGAATGTATCTAGAACCATATTTTGAAGACAAAAATACTAACTATTCTAGCATGCATGAAACAACAAGCCAATAATGCATAAAACATCCTATTCATGATGAAAAATCCAAACTTTCTTAGCAAACATGCTCCTTTTATCAAAATAGGAACTATCATGCATTAAAACCATTCCTAATCATGCATTCTAGACAAAAAAATAATCCTAAACATGTTCCTATCAACCAATAATAACTAACATGCTCAAAACACAAAAGACTTAAACTTTATGAAGCTAATCATGCTAAACACATAAATACAGAAACTTTCATGCTAATAAATTGAAACTAACATGCAATAAACAACTAACCCTCTACTCCTAACCATGGATAATCAACCTAAGCATCTATTCCTAGCATAACATAAACATGGAAAGAGAAGAAAAAGAAGAAGAAGAAACATGCAGATTTTAACTATGTTATGCAACTCATCAAAACAACTTGAATGATAGGTTTAGGTTTACCTCTATGCTTTTTTCTTCCTTCCTTCTAGCTCCCTTCTCTAAGCTCCAATGGCCTCCAAATTCGTAGCTAGGGTTCTAGGAGGTGATTCAAGTGCCAAATGTCTCTTAAATCAAAGTTCTCCCTCCAAAATGATTTACAAGTGATGTATATATAGAAGAGAGGTCAAAATGATCAATGGTCCTCATTAAAACCCTAGGGAATGATCCAAGGGTCTTAAATGAGTCTTCCAAAGTCCCCAAGGTCCTGCTAAGTCCCCTAAGCTGATCCAAATAGGCTTTGGAAGAGTTTCAAGGTGAATAGGAGACAAAAAACTCGAAAAACTGGTGAAATTTGGGATCAGGCTCGGGTGACCATCCACCCTAGGATAGTTGGCCATCCCTAGGTGGATGGTCATTGGGCCTTAATGCAAAAAAGCTCAATTTTGGGCCTGTTTTGGCCCATATCGACCCGGTTTTAGCTTTTTCCGGCTTTTCGACCTCATTTCAAGTCCAAATTTGACGATTCAAGAACCAAAATGATCGTGATTCGATTCGCCATGTTTTTAAGAAGTGTTTGAAGAGAAAATGCATTGACAAAAGTCAAAGTTTTAAGAGAAAGTCAATCGATTAGCTGTTTTGGGCCTGTTAAGCCCAATTAAGGTTTTGAAATCCACTAACCAATTGCTCTCGAAATCGTTTCTAATTCTCAAAACAAGTTTTAAAAATATTTAAGAAAGTATTTTAAAGCTTTTGAAGGCTTTGATTTGATAAAAAGATCGAACCCTGGTCATTCCTGGTTGAAACCCTATTTTGAGCTTAAAATGGGCTTTTGGGCCTTATGTGCCAAACATGAGCCCAAAGGCTCAATGGACCTTGCCACTGATCAACTTAGCTACCAAATACACCCTAAATATCCATGCCAAACTCATGGAACAATCCAAGACAAGATCGACAGTCATTCAGAGCTTTTGTGATCTAAAGGACAGTAATGTCTTTCAAGTCGCAAAAGACTTTATTACCTATCAAGCCTGACTCAGAATGCTATGAAATTTTGTAGGGACATTCCTAGACTCACTAAAAACTAAATGCAAAAAGAACCAACTCAATCTGACCTAAAAATCTACATGTGATAATGACCTTTAACTAATTACACAAAAGGGGACTATAGGAACTTTATGGTTTCTGCACCCTATTTCACCTCAACCATAGGCAACCATCCATGACTCTATTCAGGGTGAAAAATGGAAGTTTACACCCCCGCGAATGCAGAACACTTCAGCTTCCCCAGCCCCAACAGCTGTCATAACTACTATACATAGGGAAAACTTTGCACCAAGTCCCCAGCTCGAGCCTCCCTAAAACGAGCCGCCCACAAGCAACATATCATGCAAATATCCCTCGGAGTTAGCTCCGGGCAACAGGTCCTTACCAACGGAACTATATCCTTTTTGGAACACGAAACCAACCACTTGGACCATCCTCATAACGATGCCCTGGTTCTCTCCTTGAGCGTTGCCAACTGTGTTGTTCAATGAATTTTGATTGATGACGGGAGCTCTAAAAACATTATCTTCCATGATGTTATAAATAAGATGGGCCTATTTGCAGAAAGCGTACTCTGAGATGCCACCCCTTTGGTGGGATTCGATAGCCCAACTACCTTTGCCGTGGGTAGAATCACCCTCCCTGTCTCAGCCAGACCTGTCACAGTCCTCTCCGAATTTGTTGTTGTCAGCACCCCTTCTCCTTACAACATTATACTCGGCCGCCCCTGGATCCACCGAATGAAAGCAATTCCCTCTATTTACCACCAAAAATTGAAATTCCCTACTCCTGGCGGCGTTATGGAAATCCAAGGTGACCAATCTGCTGCGCGCCGATGCTATTCTATGGTCGTACACCCCACCTCAATCTCGTGGCAATCACAACCCCCCGGCTCTATTCAGCACATCCATTGTTTAGAACTAACTAATTGGACTGAGTTTGACACACTACATGGTCAGAAACGCGATGAGAAAGCCAGTATTGTGGCAGAAACGAAACTTGTGGTTCCTGACAGTTCTTACCCCATTGAAACCTATTGAATCGGGACCTCCTTGGCACTCGACGAAAAAACCTTGCTCCTCCAGCTGTTAGCCAATAGTCGTGATATTTTTGCCCGTTCACATCTAGATATGCCCGGCCTTTCACCAAACTTTGCTAGTCATCAGCTCCATGTCGATCCGATAGCTAACCAAGTCCGGAAAAAATAAAGAAGGTTCGCTCCCGAGAAGAACCGAACCATTAATGAGGAGGTGCAAAAATTACCGGAAGCTGGCATCATCAGGGAGGTTCAATACCTTGAATGGATCACCAACACTGTCGTTATGCCTAAGAAGAACGGAAAATGGAGGGTTTGCATTGACTACACAGATCTGAACTATGCCCATCCCAAAGACAGCTTTCCTATTCCTAAGATCGATCAATTAGTCGATGTAACTGCTGGATTTGAGCTCCTCAGCTTCATCATGGATGCCTACTCCGGATACAATCAGATCCCTATGCACCCAGATAATCAAGATAAGACATCTTTTGTGACTAAGCGAGGTCTTTTATGCTACACCAAGCTCCCATTTGGCTTAGGCAACGCAGGCGCTTCATACCAGAAAACTGTAATCGAGATGTTCACTGAGCAACTCGGAAAAACTATCGAGGTTTATATGGATGACATGTTGGTCAAAAGCAAGCACCGTTCTGCTCATTGCTTTGACTTGGACGAGGCTTTCCAGGTCCTTTTCAAACATAACATGAAGCTTAACCCAACAAAATGTACCTTTGGTGTTGCATTGGGCAAGTTTTTGGGGTATATATCGTTAGTCAGTGCGGAATTGAAGCTGATCCCACTCAAATCTGAGCTCTTCTGGACCTCCCATCTCCTACCAACCCCAAAGAAATTTAGTGCTTTGTTAGTAAGCTGGCAGCTTTGGGCTGGTTTATTGCCCGAGCTACCGATAGATGTCGTATTTTCTTTAAACTATTGAAAAAAGGAGATAAATTCCACTGGAATACAGATTGCGAGCTCGCCTTGCAAGATCTCAAGCGTTACTTGGCTTCACCTCTTTTACTATCACGACCTGAACATGGGGAGATACTTCCACTTTACCTAGCCGTATCTGCTGATCGTCAGAGAACAAGGGAGATTATTCCTTGTTAATGATCAAGATTAATATATTTATAAAACCGCGTGTTTGTTAATCTCAATTCGATTGCGATTGGTGAGCACTGGTGTTGAACCACTGGGAAATATGTAGATTTAAAATGAGAAACTATTAGATTTAATTAAAGTGAGAATATTGTCAAATTAATTTGGTGGTGAAAAGAGCTTCAATTGGGTTGAAGCGGAAATACTGAATTTCACAAAGCTGATTTAAAACGCAGTTAATTAATGAAATGAGCAGAACTTGGGTGAGAAGTCCATTGAATATCAAATATGCAATTTAGTTATAAAATCCACGATATAGTAATTATGTATGGTGGTTCATCCAACTACAAGAAGGAATCCCCAAAAAGATGATGAATAACAGGACCGGCAGGTTTATCCTTGAAAAGGAATGAAATACACTATCCACCTTAATTGGGGATAAAGCATGCTAGTTTGTTATTCATCCCAATAAGTACCATTGCATAATTATATAATTGCAATCACAGATATACAATTATATTATATTATATTTAGCAATAGTGTGCGGTAAACCTTCACAACTATGCAATCACATAATACAAATAAAGGGATGTTTATAAACTAGAAATGCATAAAGAATCCAACTTCATCCTCACCCAAGCTTGGAGTATTAGCTACACATCAATGGAGGAGAATATCCTTTATCCATGACAAGCTCTAATGGATCACTGGATGGAAAAGTAAAATAAAGCAGAAAGTAAATAACTGAAGGAAATAAAGAAAAAAAATTACTAAAAAGAAATAAAGAAAATGGCGTAAGTAAACAAAGTTTGAAAGCATGATTGTGATACAATCATCTGCTGCTGCAGTCAGTGCTACTATAGTTCGCAAAACTCCACAAGGACAATTGCCTGTTTATTATGTTAGCAAAGCCCTGGTTGATGCCGAAACACGATACAGTCCAACACGATACAGGCCCATTGAGAAACTTGTCCTCTCCCTCGTTCATGCATCCAGATATTTGGTCCAATATTTCCATTCCAACACCATTGTTGTCATGACTTTAGAGCCACTTAAAACTATCTTACGACGACCAGACAGTTCAGGGTGAATGGTTGCATGGGCCATTGAATTAGATCAGTATCATATATTGTACCACCCTCAAACAGCTATGAAGGGCCAAGTTCTCGCAGATTTCCACGTCAAATATTAACAGCTCCCTGACACCATACAAAGCATTGACACAGCTCCACTCGTTGATCCAAGACCTTCTAATCACACTGCTGCAACCTCTATGAAGGAGCCCCCAATCTGGCGACTCTACGTAGATGGTGCAGTTAATGAAAGTGGTGCAGGGGCAGGCCTCATCTTAATATCCCCTTCTGGAGACATCTCTGAGCGATCTTTGCGGTTCAACTTTCCCTCTCCAATAAAAAAAACTGAGTATAAAGCCCTTCTGGTAGGTCTGCGCTGGGCTTCAATCCTAGGGGTACTCACACTCCAAGTTTATAGTGATTCCAAGCTTGTTATTAATCAACTCACTAGGGATTATCAAGCACGACATCCTAGTATGGCTAAGTACTTATCAGCAGCAAAGGTGCTCACCTCTCCTTTTCGGACAGTCACTTTCTCTCAAATCAAGCGTGAAGACAACGCACACGCTGACGCCCTTGCCAATATCTCTTCCCTTGTGGATTCGCAGCTCACCCTCGAAGTTACAATTACTTTTTCAGGAGGCTTCCTCCCTCCCCTCTTTACCAAATCAGGTCCCAACTCCTCTCGAGTCAATTCCGGATTGGCGAACCCCTTAATTCGCTACCTGACAACTCTGGAGCTTCCCTATGACCCTCATGAAGCACGCAAGACTTTGCAGCAGGCAGCAAGGTACACTTTGATTGGTACAACTCTATATCGCCGTTATTTTCTAGGTCCTCACCTGCGCTGCATCACCCCTGACGAAGCTAGCTATGTCCTCTCTGAAGCACATGATGGCATTTGTGGCAGCCACACTGGGGCAGAACCCTAACACATCACCTGCTTTCCTTTGGATATTTTGGCCTTACATTAAAAGGGATGTGCAACTCTTTGCTCAAAAATGCGATAAATGTCAGCGTTTTGCACCTCTACTTCATCAACCGCCTAGTGATCTCCACTCTGTAGTTGTTATCTGGCATTTCTCACAATGGAGTGTGGACATAATAGGTCCCCTGCCAACAGCTCCTGCTCAGAAGAAATTCATTCTTGTTGCCACAGATTACTTCACCAAGTGGATTGAAGCTGAACCATATAGCCATATCGGAGAGAAAGAAGTTAAAGCATTCTTTTGGAAGCATATTGCTATATTGTTTGTCACTTCGGTATCCCACAAGCATAGTTACGAACAATGGTCGACAATTTGATAATCAACTTATCCGTGACTTTTGCAAGGAGTTTCGAATTCGTGGAACTTACTCCACCCCAAGGTACCCCCAAGGCAATGGCCAAGCTGAAGCCTCCAACAAAACTATCATTGACTCTCTCAAGAAACGGCTCGACCAAGCCAAAGGGAAATGGGTTGATGAGCTCCCTGGGGTTCTTTGGGCATACAGAACAACGCATCGCAGAGCTACAGGTGAAACCCCTTTTGTCCTAGCCTATGGTATGGAAGCAGTCATCCCTGTCGAAATAGGCATGCCCACTCTTCGTACTGAAATGCAACACCTCACTTCAGGCAGAACTGGACCTCACTGATGAATCTCTAGACGCAGCTCTCCAGCATCTCAATCATTATCATCAACAGCAGCAAAGTTACTACAATTTTCACATCAAAGCCCGTTTTCTCAACGAAGGCGATTTGGTGCTGCGAAAAGTATTTGAAAATACTCGCACTCCTACTGACGGCAAGTTAGGTCCCAACTGGGAAGCCCCATACCGTGTCACTAAGCTGGGTGCTACTGGATCCTACCACTTGGCTACACTTGATGGCAACCCACTCCCCAGATCGTGGAACGGCTTTAATCTTAAGCTTTATTATCATTAACGAACCTCCTACTCTCTTGTACCAGTTTATCTAATGCATAACTCTTGTTTTTACGACCAGGGTCGGCCCTTCCTTTTTGCCTACTAAAGCATTTGCTTGAGGCCCCCAATTTTAAGGGGCCCCAATTTTTTTAGAAGCCCTATACTGCTATACAGCTATACTCCCACAGTCCAAGCCTTTCTCCATACTTCTCCTATCTATGTAGTCTCAAAGACCCAATTGGAGGAAGCAGCAGCCAGCAACGGGTAGCCTCACGGCCCTCACCAGCAAAGCCCTTCAATTCGTCAGCCAATCAGCCTCCCCGAGTCCCTGGCCCCTAAGGCCCTTCAGTCCCTATCATTCCCCTTCACTTCTCTGCGATTTTAAACCCTAAAGGCTAAAACTGTGGAACACTGGAACTGTAGAATACTGGAACTCTGGAAGCAGCAGCGATTGCCGAGTGCCAAGTGCCCTAAGCCCCTAACGTTAACCAGTCGCCTCTCTCTCTTTGCTCTCTGCGATTGATTCAGCGATTCTTCTCTAGTTCTCTTCTTTAGTTCTTTAATCCCTAAATCTCTCAAAGGTATGTTTTTTATATTCATAATCTCAATCCTTAAATTTCTGTAAAGCTCATTGGTTGCCGAGAAAATTAAGGAAAATATAAGAAAAGATATATATGGATTCGCGTTTTTTCTGTTTAGCTTATGACTGGGACTTAGTTGAGTTGATTATTTCATTTTTTCGTGGAGTAAAAGAATATGTAAATTTAGGATTTAAGTTTTCTGTTTCGTTTCTTTTTCGCATTTTCTTGGCTGCGAAACGGAGAGCAAAATGCAGTTTCTGAAAAATTATCATCTCATTTTTAAAATTCTTGAATGAGCTGTCGTTGGAGTCTCAAATTGGGTTAGAGATCTCAGGTTTTCCAGTAATACTTTTCTTATTAAGATTTTCGATTTTTACGAGCGTATTACTTCATTTCTACAGATTGTAAATTTGTAATTTCTTGTTCTGCGTCTTGTAGCTTAAAGTGAATTTGATAAATAGTAGTTCATTCGAAATCTACTCCATAGAGTTCAATTCAAATTCGACTGTAATACTCTATGGTCAAGCATTGAGATGATATGCTTGTGTCAGATTGCTTCAGAGAGATTTAATTAGACTTCTATATAATTAAATCTGTTAAATTTATTTTTACTGTAGTATTGGTAGATATGTATAGAAATTTAAAATATTGTCTTAATGATGCCTTGGTATGTATGACACAAATGATATAATGGTGGTGGTGCCGCGTTGTCAGGGTAGTAGATAGATCACCATTTGAAGGTTATATTTATTTTTCTTCCAACTGATATCATTGTTATGAACCGATAACTTGATTAGTGATTTTGAGATTCCTAAATTTGATGGCCCTGTTTAACATATATCTGCAGTTGGGAAGCAGTAATGGGGGATTCCAGGTCCGAGGACATTTTGGAGGAGTATTATATTCCAAATTACATTCTTGTACCTGGGTCCTAGGTCAGGGATGCATCTTATATACCTGCTTGTCCAAAGATAATGTTCATCAATAGCAAAAGTGGTAGTCAGCTAGGAGGGGAACTTCTTAATACGTATCAGGCTCTTCTCAACAAAAACCAGGTAAGTGTTTCCCTGCCCACACTGAGTATCCCCTGTCCCAATTGTATTTGTAAATCTGTGTGAATATAAATTAGGCCATTTGTATCACTGTATGCCATTTTCTCGCTTGTTTGAATTGTTTGTCTTCGTAATAAATGATTATTTTTATTCTAGGATTGATGAAGGGAGCCATGCCTTGTAAAAGAAAATATCAGTCTGGAAACCAAAAGAGAATAGAAAGAAAAAAAAAAGGTCTTTCTCAAGTCTCAAGAAGGTGCCTTTGAAAATTTTTTGATTAACCCTAGTCAGAGAGAGGCAAATGAGAAAGAAAATGTGGAAGAGAATGTGGAAGCAAATTTGGAAGAAAATGTGGATATGGGTAATGATGCAAATATTGAAGAAAATGTGGATGCGGGTAATGATGCAAATGTTGAGGAAAATGAAGATGAGGTTGAATCGAGTGATAATGTAATAAGAGATGAGAATGAGGCTAATGAAGATGACAATATATCATATGGGCCTTTAAACATTTTTTATCCAAGTAATTGGAATAATATTGATCAAAAACTAAGAGATTTCTTAGTTGTAAGAGGCCCTATGAGGGATTGCACTGTGGATTATCCCAAAGATGAAAGAAAAAGGCATTTCTCTTCGAAGCATTATTTGCAAATATTGCCAAATGGAGACAAGCAAGAGAGGTCTTGGTTGTTGTATTCCCCCATTACCAATAGAGTTTATTGTTTTTGTTGCAAGTTGTTCAAGATACAAAACATGACTCTATTGGCTAATGATGGATTGCAAGATTGGAACAATATTCATGGGAGACTTATAACGCATGAATGTAGTAATGAACACCTTGTAAACATGAGGAAATGGATTGAACTAAGCAAGAGATTGGGAAGCAACGAAACAATAGATAAAGCCGTGCAAGAAGCTTTACAAAAGGAGAAACAACACTGGAGGAATGTTTTGCGGAGGATTCTTGGCATTGTAAGGGTTATTGCTTCTCAAAATTTGGCATTTCGGGGAGATAACGAGAAGATTGGTGATGTGAGGAATGGGACATTTTTAGAAATAATTGAAGAGCTTGGTGAATGGGATCTTGTAATAGGGGAGCACATTCGGCGTATCCAAAGTAAGGAAATACATTATCACTACCTTAGTCATAAGATCCAAAATGAATTAATAAAGTTGATGGCCCAAGAGGTAAAAAGTAAAATTCTTGAAACAATCATGAATGCAAAATACTTTTCAGTGATACTTGATTGTACTCCAGATGTCAGCCATGAAAAACAAATGTCACTTGTAATACGATGTTTGGATCTTTCAACAAATCCCATACAAGTGAAAGAATTTTTCTTAGAATTCTTGGTTGTTGATGAAACAACAGGGTGTGGACTTTTTAATGTGCTTGTTGAAGTTTTGGAAGATCTCAAACTTAAATTTAGTAATATAAGAGGGCAAGGATATGATAATGGCTCTAATATGAAGGGAAAAAACAAAGGTGTACAGAAAAAGGTGAAAGAATTGAATTCTAGAGCTTTTTATACTCCGTGTGGTTGTCATAGTCTTAATCTTGCTCTTTGTGACATGGCCAAATCTTGTTCTAAAGCTACATCATTTTTTGGAGTTGTGCAATGCATATATGTCTTATTCTCTTCTTCTACAAAGCGGTGGAAAGTGTTCAAATCTCATGTGAAAAATCTCACGGTGAAGCCACTTTCACAAACACGGTGGGAAAGTCATGTTGAGAGTGTTAAACCTAGGGGTGTTCACCGGTCCGATTTGGGCAGTTTAGCCTTAATTTTGAGACCAAACCGGTAATTGCGGTTTGTATTTTTCATAACCCAGACCGGACCAATTAAAGTATTAAACCAAATCAAACCAAACCAATTATTGCGGTTTGGTTTGGCCGGTTTGACCGGTTTTCAAAGATTAGTGAATTCAATTATTTATCTATTAATAGTCAGATACTCAGATTGCAGCAAATGCTTCTATAATTTTTTCACCCAATCAATTAAACAAGAGTTACAAGACATGAGAGTAGTATAATACTTGCTGACAATATTTTTTCACCCTATCAAATAAAAACAAGAGTTACAAGACATGAGATTTGCCTCCTGCTGTGCTGCGGTGCTGCCTATGCATGCCAAGAGACGACATCTTTGTATGCCAACTGCAGTCTGCCAAGACCTGATTGGATTGATAATTACATAACAAAACTCCAAGCAGGGAGATTCTCAAAACCCTTGTGGGGTCAGCCCTGTTCCAAAAAATAAGAAATAAAACCTAGTTAACTCTATTGAGTATTATTTTACTTCAAATCCATACACATTATCAGATAATGCGCATACAAGATGCATTCTAATTTCTAATATAATAACTGCAGCTCCATGCCAAATCCATAGGAACTCTGGAAAAAAAGAATCAACAGTCAACACTGACAACCAGAATAATCATTCCCTTCTAAATTACCTTGGGCACAACCATGTGCTCTCAGATGTGTTTTCAGGATCAAATCCCACACAAAAAGCATGATGCCTGTTTCCATGCAAATCAAGAACCAATTAGGGAAAACCTACATTGATGAATCAACATCATTCAAATCAATGAAAACTTTAAAGAAGATAACACGCAACCAAAAATGAAAAGGTATTATCAACCTTTTTTATGTATAAAACAAGTTTATACAGTGAGAGGAGAAGACAAGATTTGCTGGTGGCATGAACAAAGAGAAAAAATGGAAAAATAAAATAAAAATGGTTTGTATGTAATTGTGGTGGAATCACTCCCCAGCAAAGTCCTCAAAGGTATCCCACACACATATTGCCTCTCTCATGAGGTTGCCACAAATCCAATGAAACCAAAAGTGTATTATGAAATCTAATTACAAACAGTCAAATGCAGCACATAGGCCACTTCTATATAACTTCAACGCACACTCTTTAACTATATTAGCTGAAACCTGAAAATATTAAAATTCTATATAGCAACTTATAAATTTCACTCACACCTTGATCAGCAAAAAGGCAAGATGCAGGGCAGAAAGGAACAGAAGTCCAAATGATCACCTCAACCACGCCAAAGACAGACCAGGTTTACAAAAAGACAGTGTACGTGCAGTCCCAAAGCCCACAGCCATATGTTGTGCCATCTGTGTCTCAACCCAGTAATTCAGCTGTTCAAGAAACCAGATTGCTCAGCCTCAGCCAGCAAACAGAGAAGCAGAAAAGGAGTCCCTTAACCTATATTCTTACCTTGGATTTTTGAACACATACAATCTTCTAGAGGAAGCCAGCACTGCAAAATGATGAAATTTCCACAACAAAAAACAACTATACTAGCTAATATATGCCAGAATTCAAAACACTCAAATGCAATGACCATAGAATTCAAAACAAGGAAAGCTAACACAAGTTCAAAACACCCAACACAAGTTCCAAACACCCAATCCATCAATAGTTCAAAACATCCAATCCATCAAAAGTTCAAAACAACACAAGAAAATTAGAGTCAGCCACCAATCCACCATTCCACCAAGATTTGAGTAAATGCTTTTTCCCACTCCAAGGCTCCAAGCCACCAAGCCACCTATTAATAAGAAATAATAAAGAGAATAGTCTTATTAGTCACAAATCATAAATTATGACAAAATAAAATGACCATTGAGAGTTCTAAAAAACTTACTTTTAACAGTATTTACCATCACTACAATAACCATTCTTGATTCTTTTCAATTCAAAAGGCACTTGCTTCCTCTAAAGTTAATTCTGTAAAGGGAGAAACAAATGAGAGAGTGGAATAGCTAGAACATAAGCCAATTACTATACTAACACTTTCAAAAGAAATAAACAAATTGTAAATATGCCCACCTGACTCAAGTCTTCCATATTCTTCCAACTCTTCCATTGCATCTCGAATATCTATACTAGTTGATGAAGACCGCAACCAATTTTGACAACAAATGAGAGCCTCCACTGTTTTTGGAGTCATAGAACTACGAAATGAATCTAGAATACGACCTCCAGCACTAAATGCAGATTCGGATGCAACTGTAGAGACTGGAATCGCTAGAACATCCCGTGCTACTTTAGAGAGAATGTGATACCTATGAGAATTAGTCTTCCACCATTCCAAGACATCAAATTTATTGGTATCCTCTACACAGCCCTCAAGTAAGAATCTCTCAATTTCTGACTTGCTGCACAAACTTTCTTTTTCCACCAAGTGCCTCCTGAATTGGGAAATAAGAAAATTATGCGTGTCTTCCTCGTCCGTATCATCAAGTTGTCTCGAAGGTTCAGATACATTGGTACTTTGCATATTATTATTTGAATCATTCACATCATACCAATTGTACAATCGAGTGACACTATCCTTTACTTTCTTCACCAAGTCATCCATATCCACAATGGAAGAATCATAATAATTCTCAAAACACCACTTCACATACTCCAATTTATATCGAGGATCAAGAACCAATCCAATCAACATTGCCAAATTCATTTTATCTAAATTTCCCCAATACTTATCAAACTTAGCCCTCATGCCCCCCGCCATTCGCCTTAAAGAAATATCATTATTTTTGCACAAATTGCCAATGGAATTTTGGATCGCCAAGACCTCAATGTAAGCCAAATTACTAGTCACATACTGAGACCCCGAAAAGCGTAAGGTTGCATTGTAAAAAATTTTAAGAAATCTAACATACAACCTAACCTTATCCCAATCCTCAAAAGTTGGAGGGCCCAAGTTCCTCCTTCCTGATTGCCCTCTCCCGCCCCCATCACTATCTTCATCATCATCTCCAAAATTGGCAAGGAAACATTTATCTTCTTCCTCTAATCTTTCAAATGCTTTTTGATAGTATGTGGCCCTTTCCAACATAATATAAGTGGAATTCCATCTAGTAGACACATCTAAACAAACTTGACACTTATATTCAATATCTTCCTTCTCAGCACAAATCTTAAACTTTGTCATCCTAGAAGGTGAGGATTTCACATACTTCACGGCATTACGTACTTTCAAAATACAATCATCAAAGTCTTTCAAACCATCACATACAACAAGATTTAATATGTGGGCACAACACCTTACATGCAAAAACTCATGCTCTAAAACAGTAGCCCTCCTATTCCTTGTCTTCCTCTTTAAGTGTGAAATGCAAAGATTGTTCGAGCTTGCATTGTCAACTATTAGTGTGAGAAACTTATCTATCCCCCATTCTATTAAACACATCTCAACTTGCTGGCGAAGTGTCTCACCTTTGTGATTAGGAACTAAGCAAAAATTAATTATTTCCTTTTGAAGTTTCCAATTACTATCAATGTAATGGGCAGTAAGACACATGTAATTCAAATTCTGTATGGAAGTCCAAGTGTCAGTGGTAAAACAAACTCTATGCTCTTTTAAAATGCACTTCAATTTTTTCTTCTCTTCTACATAAATGTTCAAACAGTCTCTTGCAATAGTAATCCTAGAAGGGAGTCTATTCCACTTCGGTTGGACTACTTGCATAAGACGTTTAAACCCCTCTGCCTCTACAAACCTGAATGGCAACTCATCAATAATGAGCATTTCAGCAAGAGCCTGTCTGCAAGCTTCTGCACTAAAAGACCAAGAAACAAGTTGTGCACTAGTACCCCCCTCATCAGTTTCCTTTTTTGGCGTAAAAGCCAAGGTTGTCTGGGTCTTGTCATGGACTAGTTGGACTCTTGGAGGATACTTTTTACATTGATTATTAAGATGTGACAACATAGTACTAGTCCCAATCCTATTAGTATCACAAGCATATTGTTTTTGACAGTAATTACATGCTGCCCTAGCATCTTCTCCTGGTTTTCTTTGTAAGACAGTGAAATGATTCCAAACTTCTGAACGTTTTTGGCTACTATGCTTTTTACGTTTATGACTAACCTTCTGTGAAGGGGTAGCATCATCCATGTTAGCTTCGTTACTTGGACTGCTGTCCAATTTGACTTGAGGTGTATTGTTTGTTACAGCATCCATCTAGTAAAAAAAAAAATGAAAAAAAAATAGTAATATGGAGAAAAAAATCAGATTTCACAAAAAATCAGCTTTCACAAAAATAAATCAGATTTCACAAGAAAAGCTTAGACATTAAATAAAATAAATAAAGAAGAAAAACAAGAAAAAGTCACCGGAGACGAAGGCTGGTCGGACTAGGCGCAAAAGATGATGATCGGACGGCGAGTCCTTCAATAGACTGTAGACATTCAGACCAATAATCAGTAGATGTTCAGACCATTAGCAAAAAAAAAAAAAAAAAATGAAGAACTGAAGAAGAACTAAAGAAGCTAGAAGCAAAAGACGAAAAGAGGAAAAACTCACTGGAGATTATATTTTCGCCGTCGCAGGAGTGTCGCCCTCCGAGTCCTGGTCGCCTCGCAGTTTGCCTTAGTCCTCACGGCGCAGGGATTCGAGGAAGAATGGAAGATGGGTTCATGGCGTAGGGAAGAATGGAAGGGATTCAAGGGACGAAGGGTCTCAACTCTCAACTGAGTCAACTCTCAGTCTCTCACTGTCTCACGAGCGGCGCAGAATAAAGAGAAGAAGAAGATTTGAATGAATGGGGTAAGGGCGGCCGTAAGGGATTAAGGGTATTAGATATTAGGGTTTTTTTACCTTTTTATTCCGTGTATATTATATATTAGATAATATATTATATATATAATTATTCAATATCGGTCTGGTCCGGGTTTATTTGGTTTGAAAAATGCACAACCCGGGACCAACCCAAACCGAGGAAAAAAATAAAAATTTAAACCAAACCAACCCAAATTAAAAAAAAAACCCAGACCAAACCAGCATTTTGGTTTGGTTTGGTTTGGTTTGCCGGTTTGGTTTGGTTTTTGAACACCCCTAGTTAAACCAATAAGATATTATGCTCCACAAATAAGGGATGCTTTATTTGAGTTGACAAATATGGAAACAAATCCCAAATCAAAGCATAAGGCTAAGTCTCTAGCAAATGAACTTGAGAATTTTGAGTTCTTAGTTGCTATGATTATATGGCATAATGTGTTGTTTGCTGTTAACAATGTTAGTAAAGCTCTTCAAGCTGAGGACGTGAATATTGATGTTGCTATACAAAAACAAAGAGAGTTACTTTCCTATCTTGAAAAGTATAGAGAAGAGGGATTTGTGGAGGCCTTAATTGAAGCTAAAGAAGTTGCGAATGCACTGGAAATCGAGCCAATTTTTCGTGAAAGGCGTACCATTCGTATGAAGAAACAGTTTGACGAGAATGCATATGTAGAAGTGGCACATTCAGCAGAGGAATCATTTAGAATTAATTACTTCCTATATGTTGTTGATCAGGGCATTAATTCACTTAAGGAAAGGTTTAAACAATTTCAAATATATGAGGAAGTTTTTGGGTTTTTGTTTGATTTGAAGAAGTTGAAGTCATTGGAAAATGAATGTTTGCTTACTTCATGTAACAAACTTGAAGGGTTTTTAACAGATGGCCAGCATAAAGATATTGATGGGAGAGATTTATATACAGAATTGAAACTCTTGATAGATGGTCTCCCACAAGAAATAACAATGCCAATTGAAGTGTTGAATCATTTGATGGAATTAGATTGTTGTTACCCAAATGCTTTGATTGCTTATAGGGTATTATTAACCATTCCAGTTACAGTTGCATATGGGGAAAGAAGCTTCTCAAAGTTGAAATTGATTAAAAATTACCTTCGGTCAACTATGTCTCAAGAAAGGTTGAATGGATTAGCTATGTTATCCATTGAAAATGATTTGGCAAAAAAGATTGACTATGAAACATTGATTGACAACTTTGCGAGTGCAAATGCGGATGCAAGAGGAGTAAGATTTTTATGATATTTTTATTTTCAGGTAATTATATAAAACAAAATGACAATATTTTTTTGTTTCTAAGTATTTTACTTTTAGGATTTCCACGATATAATGTATTTTTTTTTTGTTTTCTTTTTTAATGCAGTAGAAGATGACCATAATGCTGTTTTTTTAATGGATTGAGGAAATTATGTTGGCTAGCTATACGGGTATTCTCTTCTATTTAGCATTTCTTTTATGTTGATGTTATTTATGGATTTAACTGTATGTTTTTTTTCTTCATTTCCTATATATTTGAATTATATTCATTTTAATAGATTAAGTATTTTGATATTTGTTTGATATATGTGTATTAGTGAATGGTGGTAGGAGGTTTTGGGTGAGCCAAATGAAAACCCTTTTGTGAATTGCTTGTTGTAGTATGGTTGTAGGTTGGTTGTAGGGTTTTGAGCTTTAAAAATGAGGTAGTAATGATATGTGCCATCAAACTTTGTGTGTACTAGCAAATGCAATAATAACAATTGGTAGTTAAGTATTTTATACAAATTTTTTTGCATCATTACGTAGTAGGGCCCCACTTTAGGAATTCGCTTGGGGCCCCCCAAATCTCAGGGTCGGCCCTGTTTACGACTATGGTTCAAGTCTTTTCTGTACTTGTTAAATTTCTTTGGTTCTTAATACCACGATTATTTCTTTATACACCCATCACGACACAGCTCATGGGGGGCAACTATTAAGCCTTCCTAAGGCATCTATTTTGTTCACTAGCAGCTACTCCAGAAAAGTAGCAACTATTAAGTCCCATCAGGCATCTATTTTGCTAACTTGGAGCTCCACCCCATTGCTGGGTTCATGGCAAAGCTCACAGGGGGCAACTATTTAGAATTCTAGTGAGTTTAGGATCCTATCTTCGAGAGACTTTCAAAATTAGTATTTTATTGAAATTAATCAACGATTAATTGAATCCCAATGAAATTGGAACTCAAATATTTGATTTGGAATGAAATTTCACTTTTGAAAGGATTTGATTCGGGATAGAATTCCCACTTTAAAAAGAGTTGTGATTGGGTTCGAATTTGGCTTTAAATAAAGTCCCAAGTTTATTGGGAATCTATAGGTTGAGGAATTGTTTTTCTAAAAAGAATTTTAAATAAATAAAAACTCTTGAAGATAGAGTCTTATATGATATAGAATTTTTGTGATAATGTAGTTCATTACAATAAGAGAATGAAAGGTTGTGATCAAAGAATCACAGCGGAAGGAAAACACCGTATAAAACTTTTTTATAAAATTGATTTCTCAAATCACAACCATGCCAAGATTCAAACAAATATCGAACCATGAATATAAATCAAGAACAATATTTAAGCAACTTTAAATATACTTACTTGATGATTGCCTTTGATGTAAACCTCGATCTCATCCGAGCTCCAAAAGTATGAAGCCTCCAACGGTATCCACACGAACCCAAGACTCTTGAACTTTCTTGCGAATGATCAACACTTGATCAAAACCAAGCTAGAGAGGGAAAGAAGGCAAATCACAGCCATGGGAGAGTCCCTAGGTCACGGCCACATGGGTGGGTGAAAGTGATGATAGCCTCTTCTTCTATTTTTAGGGTTAAGTGGGTTTAGTGCTAGCATGCACTCATCCCCTTGTATTTATACTAAATACTAGGGTTTATAATATTTTGCAACTTGGTCTTCCCTAATTAACTATTAATTAAAGAGACCTTATAAGTTACTTTAAATTAGAAACTTACCTCTCTCATAAATTAAAGAGCTCTATTGTGTCCTATTGTGTGTGACCCATTGGGTTCACCCCAACCTACTAGTGGACCGGGACATCTCATGTTTTCGAAATAGAAACTTTCTATTTATAGTTCAATTGGAACAATTTCAATTTTGCCCTTAATAATAACACTTAGAGGGAATGTCAGGGTTTATTCACAAAGATAATTCTCAGTTTGAATTCCATGGCCATGGTGATAGATGAACTATGAAAGAGTTTCATCAGATTCATCTTATTGAGAATTATATTTTGTAGAATATATAACAAGTTGTTAAAATAGTGTTTGACTGAATAACTATGCCCAATTATCTTAACAGTGACATTAGGGGATAAAGGATTAAGTAACATGAAGGGTTCACATAGTTCTACTATTCACCCATACCTAGGGCATGTCATGACACATTGCTAGACATCACTCATGACTAGTGAAAGCCTAATGATAAAGGAAAGAGCTGAAACTCAGGCCAGATCTTGAAAAAGCCCCTCTGCAGATTCTTTCACTGAACTCCCTTAAGAAAGCATCGGGGTTGCCACAATCACACTTCCAGAAAGCCCACCAGTGATTGCGACCTTAAGCGCCATGCATTCAGTCTTCTATTTAGATCCTCTAACTTCTCCAGCAACCAGCTCTTCACCAGAATCAGGTGCAATTTCAGAGGCAGGTGGTGGAATGTCCTTAGGAAAGTCGGAGTCTACTTCAGGGAGGGCAAGAGTAGAAAGTTGGCTCACATTTACCCCAGCACGGCCCTCCGCAAATACTTGGGCGTCCTCCTGCACAAACTGCTCCAGCTGAGCCTGCAGTTTGTTGCGCAATGACACCAGTTCCTCTTTCTTCTTTCGCTCCAAGCGGTGGGTCAACTCCTCTCTTTCTCATTTCTCCT
Source organism: Hamamelis virginiana (assembly GCA_017140935.1). NCBI lineage: Eukaryota > Viridiplantae > Streptophyta > Magnoliopsida > Saxifragales > Hamamelidaceae > Hamamelis > Hamamelis virginiana. The sequence goes on from JAESVK010000608.1 coordinate 2,201,774, forward strand.
TCCAATGTCTTCTACAGCTCCTTGATCAGCCCCACTTTCACCAGAAGCTCCTTCTTAAGAGGGACCACAGTCCCCTTTACCGTCTCCAGCTTGGTCCTCATAGACATAACCATGCTATGAGCTTCAAGCAGCTTCTTTGACTTATCTACCATCAGCTCAGTCAGGTTACGATTTTTACCATTCAGAATCAACAGGTCCCTTCTTTCTGCTCCAGTCTTCTTCCCAAATCAGATGCTTTAAACAGGGACTGCAGCAAGGAAACAACATAAGCACGGAAGACTGAGTTGTGACAAAAATCGAAAAGTGGAATAACTCAACATTATGACAAAAGTGTTAAAAGCATTAACTAGGTTGCAGCTGGCTAAACACTTCAGCTCTTGGGCATCTCTAGGGAGCACTATGCCTTGGGCTATAGCGAAGCAAACCCGACTATCACTAAGAGTTGACTCGTCTTCAGTCACCGCTCCCTTCTTAGTAATAGAAGATGGCATCCAAAGCCCCGGGGTGGTTCGGGAAGAACAAACAGCCCCACTGGAGGGATCCTCTTGAAGGTGAGGGGGTCTCTCAGCAGGAGTGACGCTGGGGGCAATCACTTTTTAAATGGCGGAGCTCTTAAACACTGTTAGCTCTTTCAAGGGACCCTTGGTTGCTACGGGAGCTTTCCCCTTGCTAGTAGAGAACTTCTTGATTGTTCCTGTCTGGCTGGGCTCACTAGCCTTTTACCTTTTTTGAGGGGTAGGAACTACTGCAGGAATGGTGCAAGGGCGCCTTAGCCTAAGGTGCATCGGCAGAACTAGTCTTGTCAAACTAAGCTCGTCAGATACGGAGCTGATCTCAAGGACTGGTGCAGGTTTGGAAGATAAGATCTCCACCTCTTTTTAATCTTCATTTTCCTCATCTTCTTCCTCGGGATCCTCTTCTATCTCCTCCACATTCGCTAGAAGAGAAGATGAGGAAGGAACTGCTTCCACAACAGTGACACTAGGGGTAGAATGATCATAAGAACATTTGGAGCCCCTTCTTGGCGAAGATAAGCATCTAGTAAATACTTTTAGTTACGCCGACCAAACTTCAGGGCTTTGTGCACCACTGCCAACTATTTGTAGGAGAGGTCATACCTACTGGGGGCATCTCTATCTGAAATTTGCAAGAGGTTAACTCGAAACAATTGGATCAGAAATGTATATGACTGCAAAAATCAATATTTACCTGGAGCTCCCTATTTTCTGGGGATTTGATGAATCTTCTCGTTTTCCGGCACAAGTCCGTATTCCCAATCATCGGAAAACAACACATATCTTTTATCCTATTCCTTCTCATGAGAAGGGATATCGTGAACTAGGGCCCAATCTGGACGGGAAGACGGGTAGTAGGTATCCTGACCCCTTACTTTCTTGAACGAGTAGCAATGGAGAATCTCCAACAAATCTAGGTTAACTCTGGCTACCCTGTTAAGCGCTATTATAGAGCAGAGGATTCTGTAGAAGTTGGGATTAGTCTGAGTCGGAGCAACATGGAAGTGACCAAGAATCCTACGAATCAATGGAGGAATTGGGACTCGCAACCCAGCAACGAAATAAGAGGGGCTCAGTAGGATGAAATCTTGTGACCATTTCCTCATCATCATCGTGTCCTCTTGGGTTGCTTCCCAAATAGTGACAATTTCGGGAATGTTGTAGTCGCGGCGAAATGCTTCTACTGAGAATTCAGATGCCATTGTTGAAAGTCGGCTAGGGAGTGTGTCGATGGAGGAATGCACAGAAGGTTTTTAAGGAGTAGCTTATTTGAAAACCCAGAGAGAGTGGGTCATTTAAAGGCTCTGGCTTTACCCATTCCCTCTCTCTCTCTGATCTAGCGGGAAAGCAAAAGGGGGGGCAATGTGGGAGCCCGAACTCCCACTTTCGTCCAGTTACACGAAGGAGTCGTCCACCGACCGACGTGTAGCATCTCCCCATCCAATTCGGACGATTTCTAACCGGCTCCCCTTGCCTGATGGACAGTAGCGGACCCCACGTCCACGTGTCTGGCGCCTAAGGCTCAACTAAGAGGGTGGCGAGACCACGTCCAATCCTGGGCAGAGACAGAACGTCCCTTCACCCACATTCTACTTTGTCCCCATTAATGACCATTAATGGTTATTAATGGGCATTAATGGGAAGGAATATCTGGTGGAGCTAGTTCAGCTCGGAGATGCTGCATCTACGGCAGGGAGCTAAGTTTAAAGACAATGAGCAAAAATGCTCCCATGAGCATCTGAAAGACAGGGGAGCCTTCGCCCACCTCAGTCTTTGGTTGGCATCTTCCTAACTGACTTGCAAATGGCATTAAATGCCACGGAGACCTCCCCCGACAGAAAGGGCGGTTGCACTTGTCCCCATGCAGAGTCTCTCGGAGGGAAGGACAATGGCTCGCGTCCCCAGGTTGAGTCCCCCTCTCTTTTATATTCAAAAGAGAGGGACGAAACAAGGTAAACAAGACATTAACCACAAAGGAGCAGCTCCCGAGCTCCCAAGAATATATTGTCCTTCTTAAGTCTTTTGATTTCATAAGTTCATACATATCACTGACTTGATCGTCAGAGGGTCTTTGGCAGGCCCCACACTGGGGTATCCTTAGCTCTACACTGCCCCAACCAGCTCCGCTGAAAGGAAGGAACTCCTCAAAGCCAAGCTCATATCTATCGAGTAGGACAAAATTCTACAGTTCTAATGACCGCAAAAATAATCTGAATCCTTCATATTAACAATGAAAAATTAAAAATTAAAAAATTCAAATTAAATATTAAACTTATTTCAAAGCTGCTAAAGGATTTTGAGGGAAAAAAAAAGGTTGCTAAAGCATGTAAATAAGGACAAAACTAAACAATTCACTTTTGGCACTTGCTGTAACATCCATCCAATGCACACAAAATGATTAATATGGCTGTTTGGGAGAATAAAGAATAAAGAGTCTAGATCTTCTGGCCCAAGAATTCTATCTCCCTCTCTGGCCCACCAATGACATGATGACATGAGGCAATTTTATGCCACTCACTTACGGTGTCAATCTTCTGTCAAGATTTATTAAAAATTTATGGCACTCATCTCTCTTTATACATGCCCGCATTTTACCTCATGGCAGTCTCCCTCAGCTAGTTTGCTCCGGCGACTTACCTGCTAGAATCAGTCCACTCTCCGATTAATTAAAGTAACAACAATTTTTCTTAGTTTAAATCCTTTCTACTCTTTTTTTTTTCTATTATTTTTTTATTGTTTTTTCCTTTTTTCTGCAAATGGTTATGGGTAGGCTAATGGGCGACTTGCCGGAGTTGCAGTGGCGACATATACTTTTTCTTTTTGGTTTGATTTGTAAATATATTGGGTTCAAGAGAGACGACAGATATCGCAGTAAAGAGGGACTTGACTGACCGAAGTGTAGATGAGTTTTCCAATCAACTATTGGAGATGGTGAAGGTGATCGGTAGATTGTAGGAGATGGTGAGGATGAATGTCTTGTATATGCAGAGATAGTGTGTATATGGAGAGAGAAACTTAGATAAGTGGTTGATTGCTTTGATTTTTGGTTTAATAGGGAGATGGCAGATACAAAAGAGATGGATTTAATTGATTGGAGAGTGGACTAATTCTCGCCGGTAAGTCGCCGGAGCTAACTAGCTGAGGGTGACTGCCATGAGTTAAAATGCGGGCATGTATAGAGAAAGATGAGTGCCATAAATTTTTAATAAATCTTTACAGAAGATTGACATCGTAAGTGAGTGGCATAAATTTGCCACATGTCATCATGTCATTGGTGGGCCAAAGAGGGGGACAGGGTTCTTGGGCCAGAAGATCTAGACTCAAAGAATAAAGGTAGTTGTGGGTTTGCTAAAATACAAAAGGTCGATAAAGTCATTTCATGGAATAAAGTTTGCCTCATTTCCCTCATTCGCCCAAAATTGGGCCGATGGCAAATTGCGGCTCTTCCCTCTATTCTTCCTCCCATTTTCCCTCCCCTTCTCCCTCCCTCTAATACCAAACAAGCCTTCTACCCCCTTTCCCTCCCCTTTTCCCTCGCCTCCCTTCCATCCTCCCAGTAATATCCTGTACCAAATAGGCGCTAAGTGTTGTGTATGATAAGGAGCGATATATCAATGCATTAAATGCACCCATCCTTAAGCTTAGTTTACATAATATATCACTAGATTCATCGAGTGTGCAAAGAAAAAAGAAATAATTTTTAAAAATAAAATAAAAATAATTAAGTATAAAAATTTGAATTTTAAAAAAGCAGTTATTAAAATGTTAGTGGAAGAAATTGAATATGGCAGTTATAAAATAGTGGATTATATAAAAATTCCATATATACCCTTTTATTTTCATAAATATATATTTTCAAATAACAGTAAATACTATTTTTATAAAGGGTAATAATATAAAGTAAATATGATGGCACCAAACTCTCGTATTGGCTTTATATATTAGTATAGAACCTGTATGCCAACTAAGGTTTATGACGGAAAGAAAACAATACATAATCATTATTTTTTCTTTGTAGTTATATCAAATATTACACGTGTTTTTGAGTTAAAAGGCTTTCCTAGAATGTTCTTGGAGTGATCTTGAATTTCATATTTTGTTTAAACTTTCAATTATGCAATTTTGCTTACGAGGATAGCTCTTCCTTTGCTCTCTTATTAATACCCTCCATTTATATATTTTTCTTGTTTCACAATTACTAATTAGCCCCTCCCATCCTAACATAGGAGAAAAAAGAAGAAACAGAAAGATAACCGGCCACAGCCACTAATTGAAATACACTGGTTCACTTTTAATTTTGCATGTATAAAATCAAACACAATGTGGATGAGAACACAATTCTGACTGAAAATCTTTTTGGACAATTGGACCCTTGATGAAATCCTAGCATTGTTCCTCTAGTTGGGTGTCATTGAAGGAACTGGGATACATAATTGTGACTTGGAAAAAAAAAAAAAAAAATTGTTTGGTGAACTCTTTCAAATGAACTTCAGTTACTTGGAAGCTAAAAAAGATTGTTTTTGAAAATCCACATTTGTAGGAAGCATAATTTCTTTAAAATATTATCATGCCAAGCATGATTTTTTTCCTAAATGACTTTTTAAAAACCTTATTTTATGAATCACTTCTTCAAAAATGACTTCCATTTGTAAGAGGCCACGCCAAACACTACCTATGTTTGTCATCACCTCTCATTTTAGTGAATGTCCATTTATTATTTAAAAATTATTGAGTGATTATTAGTTGAAATTACTAGACATATGACAATTTTCAATTAAAAATTAGTCACGTAAAAAATGATTTTAAGTTGTTTTTTTGTTTTTTTTTTTTTTTTTTTCAATAAGTGAGTGGAACATAATGTAGAATTATGATAAGGTAACGACATCCTTACCTATTTTAGCGTTAGTTCACCCATTCTCAGAGTCATAGGATAAGTATTTTTAAAAATCGATTATTGGATTAAATAATCTTATGAATGTCATGTTTATCAAAAATCACAGTGATCTGATAATCGATTTTCAAAAATACAGTATGTGAAACACTCTGACAGTGTTTATCATTGGATGCTATCACAGTTGTTTAAATATCCGTGTTTTAAAAACCGACCGCTGGATGACTGTGATTTTTGAAAAACACGATATACATATGAAGATTATCTAATAGAACGGTCGGATTTTTAAAATACCTATTCCAAATAAAATGAGCCAATGATAAGAATGGTAAGGATGCCTGACTGGTACAAGGTATATGTATTTATTTTTATCAGTGGGGACTATTTATTTTCATGGCATAATTAAAAAAAAAAAAAAAAAACAACGAGTACCTGTTTTTTGAAATAAAAAAACATTAGGGGCGATATTCCACTGGTAAATGAGTCATAAATCATTACCATATACTTTGACAGCAAAAACCAAATCAATCCTTCTACTCTTTCATCTTCCCCAACCAATCTCTGACCATTCCAATCACATTCTCTCACTATCCACAGCCCAAAACTACAAAACCCTAGAACCCAAAAACGCAAACCAATTCACTACAGATCTGAGAGAAACACACTTTGTAGCAACCAATTCTCTCTCGTACTGGTAAATGTAGAGAGAGAGAGAATTATCACCAATCGTCGATGGCTCGGATCTTTGAGTACTTCGTCGTGTGCGGGCTCGGTCCGGAGATTCGAACTGTGGACGGGAACAGAGGCTTTCATGGAACAGGGATCATGTACCTGTCTTCTCTCCTCGATCAGTACCCACCTCTCAATCACTCTCTCTACCCTCCGCCGCCTCCGCAGCTTCCTACTGTACGGATAACAAACAGCACTTAAGCTCTGCTTCTAACATATATATATATATATATATATATATATATATATATATATATGTTTCTTTTGTTGTGAATTGATTTCAGTTTACTTATTTTCGTGTGTGGCATAATTGTAGTTGGATGCTTATTGGAATTGCGGGAATTGGGACTTCTGTTTTCATTGTTATGAGATTGCTGGTTACATTGTAAACACACACATGCGTGCCCACGCACACATACATATTTCAATAACGTTTAAATGTGAAATGAAATATAGAACGGTTATGGAGTAGAATTGCTCTTAAGTGAGTTGATTATGTTTAGAGTAGTGCTAAATGAACCACTACTTATGCTAAATTTTTTAAATCACCTGAAGTGGAAGCAGGACAGATACTCTACTTTCGTGCATTAAATAAGTTAAAGGATTCAGCATTACCACATCATGCTTCCATGTTAGATGGTTTAAAATGTTTTTGTCTCGGTGGTGGTTCATTTAGTATTTTCCTTATGTTTATACCTGTTGTAACGAATTTAATGGTCATATTAATTGTAGAAGTGTAGAACTCTTCCTAGCCGTTCCTCTTCTTTCTAATGAAATTTTTCCTTCAAAAAAAAATTGCGGAATTGATTGTAATTATAAGCATTACAAAAGAATGTTAATAGTTAATGTACATTTCGGATGTCCTCTGCAAATGGCCTGCATATAGTTCTTGCCCTTGACTGCATGAGGAATTTATAATTGAGAATTCGTAATAGACTAGTTTTGATGCTTGCATAACAAATCAGAGGGGATATTGCAACTCCTTCAAGCTTTCTCTACACCCCATTAGTAAATAAACCCCAAATGTTAGTAAGTAAAGCCCACAAACTTCCTAAACTATCCTCCACAAATTTTGGTCTTTTTTCAATCCTTTGTTGTTTTACAAATGGTGGAGGTCAAAATGGAGCTCCAAGAGCACGAGAGCAGTGAAAAAGTAACCCCCCCCCCCTTTTTTTTTAAGCTTTTTGCTTTTAATAATTTTTTTGCAAAATTGCGGCACATTTGGAGTTTATCAAGCTAACTGAACATATTGAATATGTTTGGTGGAAGCCAATAGAACATATTGAATATGTGAGACCCATTATCCACCGAACAATGCAAATTAAAAAATTCACCCTTTTTTTTCATTTTTTGGTAGATATTGGAAGAACATATTGAATATGTTTTGTTGGCTTCCACCGAACATATTCAATATGTCATGTTGGCTTAAAACCGAACATATCAATATGTTCGGTATTGATAAACTCTGAAAGTGCCATGATTTTGCAAAAGAAAAGAAGAAGAAGCAAAAAGCTTAAAAAAGTACCTTTTCACTGCTCCCACACTCTTGGAGCTCCATTTTGACTTCCACCATTTGTAAACCACAAAAGATTGAAAAAAGACCAAAATTTAGTCAAGTTATATGTGAGTGGAGGTTAAAGGGATGGGTAGGGTTTAGAGGGGATGGGGAAGGAGAAGAAAATGTGAAGTGGGAAGATGGGGTGTAGAGATCATTTCTCGATGTACTTATTTGGTTTTTTTATTTTAATATGTTCTTGATGGTACATTTGCTCATGGGTATTTTTGGAAGAGGGAAATATGGAGTGTAGAGAAAGCTGGAAGGGTTTGCAATATCCCCTTCCATAACAAATATATAAACATAGAAAAATAAGAAGTAACAAGTTTGGATCACTTAATATATTCTTTGAATCAGAAGGAATATTTGTGCCTTGTGGTAACCCTTTGTGACACCCACTAGCCTGGCTTTTGGGGGCAATTATTATTTTCTAGTGTGTGTGACAATCCATCTCTTTAGTTTGCTCAAAGATGTTTCTGATTGTACTTTGTAGGGCTAGCCATCTTTGATTTTAGTTCATGTTGAAGTTTGGTCCTCAAATCATGGTTCAAAGTTTTGGTCGAGGATGTCATTGCTCTCGGTCATTGTCATTTCAATTGCAGTCATCTTGTGCTGTCTTGGGCACGACACAACTTTAGGCTTGAAAGGATGTTAAAAGAAATCTAATAAATTCGGAAAAAGTAGGACAATCAAACTTGAAATATCAAATAAGTAAAAGAAATAACTTCACACACACAATATGATCAATAACATCAAAATAGGTGCAACTGTACCTTTAAAATACACATATTATCATGCTAAAGACACTATACTATCTGCACGCACATCGTTTTTCCTTTTTCATTGACTAAAAGGAAAACTGAAAGAAAGGAGGAAAAGTTTTAGGTAATTTAAAGCCAAAAATTAAAAAGAAGTTTATATGGTTCCAAAACTTTACTTCACTTTGACTTCAATTATTCTCGAAGTGGATTGATTTGTGGAAATTAAACTCATGTTATATATGGTAGGCATTTAGGTGCTGGTGACATGCGGGTGCTACCTTTAAGCTGGGAATTTGTGGCGTGCACCAGTTGTTTAATTAGCATGAAATCACAATGCACAACAATTTAACTTTCTTTACCATACACTGCTGTTTGTAGGTGTTTTTTTTTACTGTCCATCTTGGTTTCTTATACTTGTTAAAGGTCCGTGTGGATAAGTGATCACTTCTTGGTTTTCTTACTTTTAAAAGCAAAAAAGTGAAAGTTTTGATAGTTACTTTTAAAAGTTGAGGTATTCTCGCTATCTCAACTTAAAGTAACTATCAATACTTTTACTAAAGTTTCACTTTTTCGCTTTTAAAAGTAAAAAAGAAAAAGAAAAAAAAGAAGTGGCAGCTTATCCAAACGGACCCTAAGATAGTCATTTTTGGAATGATCTACATTGTTGTGTACACGGCTTTGCCAAATGGACCCGAAGGTAGTTGTTTTTGGAATGAACTACATAGTTGCGTACTCAGCTTTGCCTTGTTTGCTCTGACATGCTTCTCTTCAAATTGTTCACTTTTGAAATTTTGGGTTTTTTAGTGAAATTTTGTTGGAGTTGTTGCATGTGGGATAAAATGGTGCATTTGATGACTAACGAGTGTCACCATTCCAATGCTAATCATATTTTAGAAGATTTTTATTCCAGGAAGGTTGCACAGATTTCTTATGTTATCCTACAATTGCAGTGTGTTCTACCAGCTGGTGTGGAGTTCTATTCATCAGGATTTGATTCCAATGATGTCTCAACCTTTCCACGTAGCTATCCAATTGTTTTAACTGGTATGTTTGCAACTCAGAGATATATTTCTAGAATACAAGAATCCCTTTGTGTGTGTGTGTGTGTCAGCAATTTTTGCTCCTATTATTGATACTATTTATACTTGATGTGAGATTTGGAGAGAGAAAGAAGAGAATAATTTTGGGGAAGAAAAGAGAAGGAATTAGCGGAAAGAAAAGAAGAGAGGAGAAGAGAACAGAAAGAATTTAGGGAAAGAAAGAGAAGAAAATTGGGGGAAGAGAGCGACTAAATTTAGGAGAACGGAGAAGGAAAAGGGAAGGACAGAGAAGGAGAAGAGGAGAAAAAATTTAGAACAATTTTCAAATATTATTAATCATCCACATCTGCCTAAACAATAAGGGTTTAGGCCCATATCTAGGCTACAGCCATTACCATGAAAGGAAACAAAAAATTAGGGTTTAGGCCCATATATAGGCTACAAACATAACCATAAAAGGAAACAAACATAAAAAGAAACCCTAAATGATCAAGCTAAACCCTACAACCTAGCCTAACATAAGTCAGCATGGCTCGTGGGCTAATTCATGTATGCTGTCTTGATTCCCATCAATACTTAGATAATCCTTTGTTTCCTTTGTCCCAAAAGTTAAAAGAACCTTGGTAGTGTATTTGGTTAAGCTGAAAATAAGGACAACTCCATCCTGGAAATTATGTCAAGTAGATGTAGTAGTATCAAGCACCATTAATTGGCCAATTGCCATGGCCCTAAACTTTCACCCTAGCTGTGTGGCATGTGTGTTAGCCCCTCGCTTTGCCTTTGAGTTAGCCTTCCCATGAAGCTAATTATGCACTATACATCTATACCCCTTGAAAGTACTCGTGTACCATCACATTTTTATACATAAGATGGAATTGGATCATCTGTTTGAGGACATCTTATGATAATACAATGCTTTAGAGGTTGTTTTGTCAATTGATATTATATCCCTATTTATAGGTCCCTCTCTTGAATTGACTGCTGAGATATTACAAGTTCCTGTATTCAACGGTTGAGATCTTTAAAAAACCCTAAAAATTCTCTAGTGCTTTCAGCAGAACATTCTAGACTCTTTCTTCATTATAAGACTTCTCATTTAGTTTTACAAGCTTCAATCTAAAATTTTTTTAAGTGATTTGTGAACAATTGCGTGATACTGTCCTCTACCTATGCTTGCAATTCCTGAGTCGTGCTTTTCACTCCTTATTTATCCATCTCGGTCTCCTATTTGGCAAGTTGTATGGATACAGCATGAGATGGACATGCTAACATGGCAAATCTTGAAATTATAGGATACATATACAGTGAGGCTATGCTAATATATATCATGTTAGAGTTTGTTATTAAAAGAATTTAGATAAAATAACAAAAGAAAGGGGCACTTTTATAGACAAGAGAAGAAGATTATAAATTTTTTGTGATCAGACAAAAGAGTTAATCTCAAAGTGATGGTGTGGTTTTCATTAGTATTAAATAGGTAATGAAGTGGGTTTTGAACCCAGCTCCCAGGATGCACTCTATATTTCTGTTGGGCACCGAGCTGATATCGGTGTCATTGCGAGTTCTAAAATGAGTAATGTCTTTTTTTGGTTTAGGTGCTTGTGGCAGCCACAGGCCTACATCCCAATGAATGCTAGGGGCCAGCCTGATTAGGCAAAAAGTGATAAATAGAATTGTAAATAAATGTCCTTTTCAAGGAAAGTTGTTGGAGCTGCTGGATTTGAAGGCATAGTGGATGAGGGAGCATGAAAAATTTTAAAAGGGTCAAACTCTAGATTAGCAATTGAAAATACGAAAAGAGAAGGAGGTGTGGGAAGGCTAGAACCCTGTAATGAACAGAAAGCTTGAAATTGGCTTGAGCTTGGCTTGATATCTTGTTGAGCCTAACTCGAGCAGAAAAAACATTGTTTGATGAATGACCTGGGCTCGAACAGTGCCAGGCTTGGCTTCATTCGTTTGCGAATAATGTGCCATAATTGAAATTTTAAGAACTTGATCTGGATATATAAAACTAAAGTTCATTTCAGAGGCAAAAGTTCAAGAGCAATGATTATGTAACAGGTGGGGAAGTTTGCCAGACATTTGTGAAATTTGATTGGACGAACTCTCAAGAGGACAACTAAATCCTTTGAATGAATCTTTTATTTATTTATTTTTAAATTTCTTGTTTACTTTTTAATTTTTATTCTTGGAAGGTGGTGATTTTGTTGGTACGTAATCATTTTGAAATTTGAAGTTTCTGTCACGTTGTTGAAGTGGACCAGAAATTTATGCCTTTATTAGAAGAGAAGAAATATAATTGTTTCCCTTTAATTGTCCATAATCTTTATGTTTATTTGGTTCTTTTCTTCCCAAGTTACAGTTTACTTTCATGTAGTAAAGCCCGATCGTTTCTTCCCAAGACTTCTCATGATTTAATCCCATTGTTCTTGGGGAATGTTCAAATATTTTCCTCATCTTTTTGTGGGAATTTTCTGCAGAGGGTGATGGGTCTAAAATTTATGTTAGTTGCATTGCTTTTCGGGATCCAGTCAACGAGGATATTGCTGAGGCTTATCGTATACCTGCAAATTCATTTGCTGACAAATGTATCTGTCTTGTTTCGCGCTTGCCCAGTTTCCATGTTCTTCGCAATGCACTGGAGGAACTATTCGCACTGTGCTTTTCCCCTGCTGGAAGTAGGTAAGTTTTCTCCTGTGGTAGAAGCTTGATTGTTTGTGATCCACTAAAAAATAATGTGGATCCAGAATTTCATTTTACAAAATTTTATTAGCTAATAATATTTAGAATTAAATGGAAGTATGTTTGCCTGGAAATCTTTTATTAATATCCTCTCATTTTTTGTTGTTTTGTTTCTTACATTGTATTAAAATAATGCACATTTCTATCTGTGGTTTGTTCAAATATTTGATTGCCCCAACATGCACACATATTCTCAAGGAACTAACAGAAAAGAGAAAGGTATATAAGTTGTGGATAAATTTGATCAATTGGAGATTATTCAACCTGGTCCTAATAATCACATCATGTACATTTTAAACGTACAACTTTCGTCCTCTTTTTTTTTTTTTTGTAGGATCCTGCTCTCTCTCTATCTCTATTTCTATCTGGCTTCATTAATTGTCACAAATCATTTGGAATAAAAAAGACACTTTCCATGTTATTCTTTTCTATTGCATTTAATGTGCTCAGCGATGCAACAATTGCAGCAAGCCATTATGGGATGTTATAGCCTATATGGTGTCCAACGTACCTCTGCCTACTCCTGGAAAGGATCGAGTGCTATTTGCTGTTGAGAACTGCTTGCTTTCTGTGGAGGCTCCACCTAAGGATGGACTCCCCCATGTTGATGTATGAGTCTTAAACTCTATTTCGTTTGGCTGTATGCTTCTACTATCTGCTGATAGTGTGATTCAGTAGTGCTTGTTTTAAAATTAACAATGTAACTGATAATTGTCATTTGTGTCACTGAATACAGATATCTTTTCAGCCACTGGTACAATGCTTGGATGTTGACAACTTGATTAAACTCTTTACAGCTGTGTTGCTTGAGAGGAGGATTTTGCTCCGTTCAAACAAGTATCTTTCTGACTTTAAGACTGCTGAAAACAATTTCCAGCCAGTTAAGCTAAATGATGAATATTCTTGCGTTTAATCCAATTTCATCTTTGTTAATGGCAACAAACTGTTTTTACGGTCTCTATCTTTATCTAGTGAAAATCACTAGTGACTTTATAGTCCTTTCTCACTACTTCTAATATTGTCATTTTGAGCCTTCTTCCTGTTATTTTAGGATTTTTGGGTTGAACCAAGTCACCCTTTCCATACTGGAGCATTCCTAGGTCTTCACTGCACATGAATGAACCATCTTAGATGATTTACCCCCATCTTCAATTGGAACAACACCTACCTTTTTACGAATGACCTTCCCTCATCTTATCCTCAAGGTGATCGAGGATAAGGGAAAGGACATGCACCGGAAGGCCTTTTATCTGCCTTGACCTTTGTTGTGGGGCTGATCTTGTTTTAATTTATTTGATTATTTTCTCTGTCTTTCTCTTTCATTTTAGGATGGATGCCTCATCCTCCTTTGTCTCAGCTTATTTTCTAATGAATTGTGGTTTCATATAAGACTGACAAAAAAGGGAATTTTTATGGCCCTTGTTAGAGCTAACTGGCGTAAAAGGATTTGTGTAGCTGACCCTGAGTAGTTGGAAGATGGCTTTGTTAACTTGAGTTGAACCATCTCTCTCTCTCTCTCTCTCTCTCTCTTTCCATTGCATAGAAGAACTGTTGTCTGAACTCCTTATTTTCCGATACTCCAATTTTTACTTGGAGTCTCACAAATCTTTTGCGACTGTTATTGATAGATTTTCTGCCCTTAAAGTAACTTTGACCCTGATTTATATCATTAACAGCTGGTATTTATTAGAGTTTGAAAATGTAGCCTAATGTGATAAGATGGAATATTGGCCTGGTACTCCTTGAATCTACAATTTTCTTACCATGGGTTTTTGTTATCTAGTTGCTGTTAATTGTTGACCATTGTGCAAAATTATTGATTCCTTAAATGTTTTTCATCCTGTTTATGTGGATCAGGTGTACTAATTGTTCTTTTTTATGTCCTTGGCAGGTACTCCCTTTTAACTCTTGTATCCGAGGCCATATGCCATTTAATTTTTCCATTTCGGTGGCAGGTAAGGTTTTAAACTTTATTAGATCAGAATAGAATGCTTCCATTATATATAAATACATACATATATATATGTATATGTACATGTATATATACATATACATATATATGTATATATACATATATATATGTATATGTACATGTATATATATGTATATATGTAGATACATATATATGTATATGTATATATACATGTACATATA
>JAESVK010000608.1:2216170-2240365 GCA_017140935.1 Hamamelis virginiana
TGTAGATACATATATATGTATATGTATATATACATGTACATATACATATATATATATATATATATATATATATAGAGTCCCATTCCTGCGAGGACTTCCTTATATGAGGACTTGGCCTTTTGACCAATGTAAAATGGGTATTTTGAAAAACTGACTGTTGGAATTAATATTCTTCCTATGTATGATAGGCATGCCAAAAATTACAGTGATCGGACCACTGGTTTCTTAAATACAGACTGTGAAAAAATAAATACCTATATAATGCTTAACAGTCCGTATTTAAGAAACCAGTGGTCCCATTACTGTAATTTTTGGCATGCCTATCATACATATAAGGAAGTCCTCTCTGGAACGGGACTATATATATATATGTTACATATATTTGTAATATTATGCCAGCATAATTTCTTTTATTATAGCTGGAAATTGCAGTTAACTTGTTTCTTTTTAAATATTAGTTGTACCTACGAAGTACTAATGCCTTTATTTGATTATTTTCTAGATTCTCATCTAATTATTGTATGTTTGTTTTGCTGAAGCATGTCTACATTCCATTACTATTTTTCAGTGGAGTAGACTACATTGATGCTCCGACACCATATATGATGGGTCTCCATTCAGGTGTTGATACATCTTATCTTACAATGGATGGTGTAAGTTAATCATATTGATTGAGTGTTTTTTGTATTTATTGTTCTATTGTTATTGTCTGGGTAGGCAGTATTTCCTCCCTTGTGTTATTATAGTTTTTTTAATTGTTATTTTGTGGCTGGCAGTAGTTTCTCCCTTCTCTTCAACTAGATTTAACCCACATGCAATGCATGTGCGACATGATGTATGTGCAATGCGATAATACAATGCGATAATATAGCACACGGTCTTTAATCATTTTAATTTTTTTTTAATTTTTTTTTATAATCTAATACATGAAAATGACAAACAAACAAAGCCTAAAACAAAATTAAATATTCAAAAGAATAAAAATAAAAAATATTTTCTTCTATGTTTTATTTTTTATCATGTTAACTGATGTAGTAAAAGATAAGAACGTGGAATTTTGAAATTCCTTAAAGATAGGAAGATTTGGTTGTATTTGAAATCACACATATACCTTTATTCATTGTTTAGTAAAATTTTTTTATAGTGAACAAATATAGAAAGTAAAAGTGGCTATACCAATACTTTCTTCTAGCTTTATATTAGTATATAGATTAGGCCTTTGGAGGAGTAATTGGTTGAGCAATTCTGGCATTCATTCATTTTTCTTTCAATAAATTTTCTGAAAATTTTATCTAGTAGTGACAGCACAACAAAGCATAAATTATAGTAACGACTTTTGAAATGGATCCCAACTATTCTTGCGAAAATGCGGGCCAAGCGTTGGTCTAAGTTGTTTGATCTTCCTGAAAATAGCTTGCCGAATACCCATTTTTGCTGGGAGATATGTTGATTACTTATTTTGTAGCCTAGTCAGTAAGAGTAATTATTTTACCTTGCTTTTCTCTGGTTAGATGAGGGACAAGAATAAGTGTGTTTCTAATTTCTAGCTGGCCTCAGGATATGCCTGTAACCTTGACTAGATTAAATTTTGTAAATCTCTAACCTACACCAAAATGTCCAAGACTTAGGGGCAGCACAGGCAGCAAGCCTGCTAGATTGGAAGTTCTTAGCCCGGGGGAGTCGAGACAAGGCCACGAGCAAGGGCCTAAAGTATCGAAAAGGCAAGGACTCCAAAAAGAAGCCAAGCCTAAGGGCAAGAACAGTGAGCTCAAGATCAGGAGCCAAAGCAGACTGAAAAGAAAGAAGGCTGGCTTCATTTGCTCCAAGGCCCTAAAGAAGTCAAGGGTGACAGCCCTAAAAAAATGAAAAAAGTTTGTTTCTTCCAAAAATTGGATTAATACATCATCCAACTGGAAATGATAACAGAGTGCATAAGTCATTAGAAAGAATTCCATTTGGATAAATATAGTATACCACCTTATTTTCTCTATGAGGGTGACAGCAAATTGAAGAACCTGTGGATTGGGCAAAACTCAAATTCTTGTTATCCAAGGAAAATGACTCATGGTAAAGATTCGTGCGGCCTCAGATGATGCCTATTGTAGTCTAGCATCTTGGTTCAGCCTTCTCGTTGCCGAGTTTTGCTTTTGAGTCTCTAGTTCGTTACTTTCTACTACTGATCTTTTCCTGCTGCTGCTTTGCTTGTTTCGTTGTTTCTTTTTTATTTTTTATTTTTTTACCCCGTTTGTAACGACCCGCACTTCGCAAAGTAACAATAGTGTTCACTTTGCCTGCACACGCAATGTACACACCCATACATGCACGTCCACCTGACAAGCGCACGACTTTGCTTTCCTGGTTGCCCCTTAAAACGCGTTGTTACAAGGAGATGTATGGTCTTTACTTAAATAGTCCAGTCACATTCTCTCTCTAACTGATGTGGGATTTCAGGATCTCACAATCCACTCCCTTAAGGGTTGCATGTCCCCATGCAGTAGCCTGCCAGCCTATGGGGCCGCTCACATACATGCAAGCACGGCCGGGACCCAAACTCAAAGCAGACGAAAGTCGGCTTTGATATGAACTGTAACAACCCTCACTTATCAAAGTAACAGTTAGGGATGCTTCCAGCAAGAACTTAGACAGTATGCGATTGATCAAGCATGTTTCGTTCCACACAGCTTCTACCCAAACGAGCTACATTCATCCCAAACATCATAGCATCTAGGCCTAACACCTTGCTATTGTTTTCCCCTCTCTTCTCTGCTTGAGCCGACCTCATTAGCATGTCCGCTAAGTTCTCCTAAGTTCCCACCTTGAGATTCTGCCTTTTTATTGTTAAACATAACTGCATTATCAGCGAGGGGATCTTATGAGGCTAATGCTTGATTTGTTGCATAGCTGCTTATTTGATGGGGTCCACAGGGATTACGTATATTGGGGGATCAATAGGATGTTAATTACCTTTGTTATGTCTTAGGTAGCTTAAAGTGGTAATTGTGATGGAGAAAAGAGAATCTTAACTATATTCCCCTCTCCCCTACTGCCAAAAGAAAGAGAAAACAAATGAAAATCATGACAATTATTGCAGCAGGCAGAAATATATGACTGTCTTATCAAGTTACTTTCTTGAAATATAATTAATTTCAAATGTTTATTCTTTCCCTGTTTTTCGTTGTAGGTAGTTGTTGTGGACCTTGAGTATAATCGTATCACCACAACAGAGGACATTCCTCCCATACCAGAGCCCGAATTAGGTTCATTGCGTGGTGACATAATGAAGTTATTGTATCCCAATGTTGTGGGGATAGACCAGATGAAGGCTTATTTTGGTAATATATCGGAGCAATATCCTAGAGGTGGCAGCAAGCCTTGGGGAGAGGATCATGATCTTCAACTTAGGTGATGCTTGGATGCCACATGTAAATTTATGAGCTACTCTTTGCTTCCTACAGCCAACTGTTCTTAGTTTAACTGTATTTAAGTAAAATAGTTGAGTGATTCTATCTCATTCCTGTTTTTACAAGTTTATGGATGCTCTGATTTTCTATTAATTATGCTCTCAGTAGATGTTGTTTGAATTGTTATTGTCATAATGTAGAATTGTAATAATTCGTATTAATTACAATGTATATTCCTGTTGTTTGTTTTTATTTATTTCCTTTGATAATGAGAAAAATTTAAAGAGATGCATTTTTCTTAGAAATGTTATGAAATGCCATTTATGCTCTATGCCTGCAATATTGGGCCTCTAGTTTGCTGTTGGAGCCTTATTGCATGAGTAATTATGGAGATTTTCGAGGTGTTACCATTATCATTTTTAGTAGATCTTTTCACCCATTATTGTGGGTAAGCTATCATATTAAGTTGGTGATGAGCGGTAAATATTTTGAATGAGCAAGTGTAATATTTAATCTTCAAGCATTTTAATCAGTTCCCATATGGGCAAATGCTGTTATTTGCAGGGAAAAAAAATTATTTCCAATTATTTATAGGCAATGGTGTGATGAAGGCATTATAACCTGTAGATGTGTGAGACATAGGGCTTAGGCTTCAATCTTCCTTGTCTTTAAGATAAGAACTTTGATGACTACTGGATTTTTAGAATAACTTAGATGAGGTGATAATAAAGGAGAGATTTAGTGAATATTCAGAGTAAAACAAATTTGAGCTAGTCCAGTAATGCAGCAAATGTTACAATTAAAACTTATCTTTATACCTCTTTTATTGTGCATCAAATCAATTCTTAACTCCTGTATCACATGCGTTTCCAAACGGTGTTCTATTCTTAAGATTGAATCTTAACTTTGTTTATGCTTGAAAATTCTTATCATTTGACCAATGGATCCATGACAGGTCATAGGTCCACTCTTGGTAGGAAGCCACATGGCAAAGGGTTGTAGGACATAAGAATGGAAATGGTAAGGCTCGTTAAGTATATGGACTGAATGGAATGGGTAAAGCTCCTTGAGCATATGGATTGAATGGAAATGGTAAAGCTCCTAGAGCATATAGAATGGAATGGAAAGGGGATCCTTTAAATGGATAAGAGGCCCTAATGTTTGGCCTCAAAAGCTCCATCAAGGCAGGGGACCTTGATAGGAGTTGCCCACCCCCGAGTGGATGCCCTTGAATAGGGGAAAACAAAGTGTTTCTTGGATGCCCATCATTGTGATAGAAGCTGGAGTTGCAAGGCATTGGGTCGGCCCTACCTTTCTCCAAAGGATAAGAGGACCTTATGTGACTTGCATGCAATGCTTAGCCTCAAGGTCCTCCACTAAGTCACCCTTAACTTGGTAGGAGCTGCCCACCTTGGGTGGACGCCCACTCCGTGTGGATG
Organism: Hamamelis virginiana; assembly: GCA_017140935.1. Taxonomy (NCBI): domain Eukaryota; kingdom Viridiplantae; phylum Streptophyta; class Magnoliopsida; order Saxifragales; family Hamamelidaceae; genus Hamamelis; species Hamamelis virginiana. Next base: position 2,221,011 of record JAESVK010000608.1, read on the forward strand.
TTCTTGAATAGGGGAGAACAAAGAGTTTCTTCTCGAGGATGCTCATCATTTTAGTGGAAGCTGGAGTAGCAAGGCATGGGGTTGGCCCTACCTTACTCCGGACGATAAGAGGATCTTACGTGTCTTACATGTGATGCTTAGCCTCAGGGTTCCCTTTTTCTTCTAGATTCCTCAACTTTGCACCCTAATGCTATATGCGTGCCCAGGTTGGTTGGTAGGGCCTGGGGAGCTCCATTGGAGCTTGGTGCCAAAACCAGTGAGGACACGATTAACGATCTCGTCCAATTGGGATGACTCAAGGGACGCATCTCGGAGGAAAAGGAGTGAAGTCCAGTTGAGGTTAGGTTACGTCCTTAACTTGAGGTGATCTTAGTTTTAACCTCCTGGAGAGTGAGATGAGGAGGTCATGTGTCGTTCAACAAGTGGCATGCTTGATGCACCCTTAGACATAGCATTGAATGCTTGTTGGTAGGTGGCCCTTGTAAACTGTTTTGGCAAGGCACGCTCTGCCACCTTGGCAAGCATGGCAGATATGTTACCCTTTGGGTTATTCTAGGACTGCTATTTATTACCTAGGGTCACAATTACCTTGGTGTTTGGTTGTTGCCCGCCCTCCTGGCGAGTAGGGTAAGGCGCTTGACACCTAGATCAGTGTGGCCTTTGACTACGCAGCCACGCGGCGAACTTAGCCCATGCACTCCTCTGTATAAGAGGCACTGATCAAGCTTTCTTACACACAACACAACACACCTTATACAACACAAGGCAATACAAAACCCTCAGCACCGTAACACAAGAAAACCTAAACACACCTTATACAACACAAGGCAACACAAAACCCTCAGCACTGCAACACAAGAAAACCTAAACACACCTTATACAACACAAGGCAATACACAACCCTCAGCACCACAACACAAGAAAACCTAAGTGTTCTATTCTCTCTACACTCCATGGCTAGCCCTCTTTCTCCCCCATTAGCCCTTAGTTCCCCACCCCTTGTTTCATCAAGAGATAGAAAGGCTTTCCCACTTTAATCCCCAGCATACTCGCTCCCAAACCTATATCCCTATACATATGTCCCACATACACTTAGAAAAGGATAGCAAGAACAACTCTTAATTTAAGGATGACCGCTACCAAGGCTCCAAAGGGTGCATTTATCCTTGGTCCCTCACTACTCCAGCAGTTGGGGAGTGAGGTAGAAGTTAATTGGTTACATCATTGCCTTGGTTTTCCTCACTCTACTCTGAGGTTGCTTCACGCGTCCCCTCAAGCTGCTTTCTCGAGCATCCCAAAAATACGGATCTCACATTCCACGAAACCTCAGTTAATCTCCTCTCCCTTGTCTCGCGAGTATTTTCTTCTGCTCACTCTCTCAGTCTTATTGTGTGGCCATCCTCCTCGCTCTATAAGAACCCCGCGAAAACAAACTTTTTTCTTGTGATCTATTAATATGTTCTCTTAGACATTCCTCGTCTTTTGATGTGATCCCACTTGGTAGATCTACTCATATCATCTGGTATGATCAGATAAAATTCTATCTGCCAGATTTTTTAAAACTACACACTGATTCTTCGTGTGTACATGTTTCTAAAGCATTGTAATTATGCTAGTATTTATGATAGCTGAAAGCTGTCTAACTATTTGGCAACTTGTTAATATTTAATATGGTGACTTGTTGTTTCCTCTTTATGGAACCTTTACTGTATGTGCTTATCTCAAATCTGGTGATGCTTTAATATGTCACTACAGATATTTTCATTTCCATGAAGAACATTAAACTACTGTGTTTATACAATTCAACACGAAACATAATTTCAATATGTTTCTATGTGCAGGTTAATATTCCTAAAGTTCTTTGCATCGATTTTAGGTGGCTACCGCAATTTCATAGTATGGAACTTTTGTTTTATTTTCAGTTGTGTAATTTTGGTTTTAAATTTTACACACTTTATTCTTCTTTGAATTTTCTCGATAAAGTCATTCTTTGTCAGGAAAATACTGCAACACAAGTCTTCAACACGCAAGCATTTTTGAAAAAGCGGTCTCGGTCGACTAACCAACCATCGGAGCTTATGGTGATGTTATGTTGTACTACTTGTCATTACCTTTCGATCACTTACTTATAATCAGCTAATTTGGTTAATTGTGGTAGTCAATGATCTTTTTCAACACATCTATCAAATTCCTTTTCCTTCTCTGTTTTTTTTCCTCTATAATAACTGCATGCACTGTGCAAAATGAGACAAATTCTCTTTTTATTATTCTGAATATATATTGTTTAGGTTTGTTATTCATTCTTCTTATTTGTTTGAAATTTTACAGTCATTGGACTGAGATACTTCTTTTGTTGTTTTTCTTAACAGATAACACAGTTCCTGGACTCTCAAGGGTTCTTGGATTATCTGGAGAGAGGTGTAGGTTCTAATGAGAACAATAACAATCTTCTTGACAAGTTACAAGATGCTATTGGAAGAGGTCAAAATCCTATGTCAATTCTTCCCTTACCTTTGGCAGAACCTGAGATTATAACTATATCGGATCCTGGTGTGGGAATATCAGGTATTCTTTTTGTCATTGTTCAATCAAGATTGCAAGTTTAATATGTTAATCTGTTGAAAAGAACAAACATGCTTAGAACCTTTTAAGTTGTTTTTTTTTAATATTCTGATTCTCAATTTCCTTTGGTCCGTCAGCATCGGGTGCCAAATATTGTTATGATAGGTTTCCTGCAAACATTAGAACCGAAGAGCAAGAAGAAAAGAGGAAGCAGATTCTTGCAGCAGCAAGTGGAGCTCTTGAATACCCAGGAAAGCATACTTTTAGGTATATTAAATTTAAATTAGGATTCCCTTTATGTACTGTCATGCTGTGATGTAGATTTATTGTCATGCACGTTAGTGAAGATTGATTGCTTCTTTGACTTGTCCCTAATCTTTTGTTTTTTCTTTTACCAGTTCCCCTTCTGTGCTAGTGGGTAAGGACCCTAAAGCAGATCTTAGTCCAAGGGAGAGGGCTGTAAGTTCTCTGCACCATAATCATGATGCCCCAATAGTGTTTTATGATCAAACATTTAGAATTGTCTATGATCTAAATGATTTTCTATGTTCTACAGGCAGAACGTGAGCGCATGGTTTTGGACATAAAAGTGAAGCTGCAGGTGAAATATTTTTTAGAATATATTTTCATGAATTGTTGCGGTAGTTCTAAAATTGTATCTGTGAAGTCATCCATTTTGGGGTTTGGCATTCAATACCATTTTCTTGTCTATGTTGATTTCATCTGGAAGTGATTTTTCAATTCTGCTTTTGAAGAGTTGTTTGGGCACGTTTAATGTGTAAGGATTCCTGCCATGAAGGAATCTTAGCTGCATAATGTTTGTGATTAAAGTTATGTTTGTTTATCATCAAAATGTGGTCAACGGAATTGACCCTTAGGGCTAACAGAAGCACATGATAAAGTTCTTTTTATAGTTTATTTGGCCAGTTTTAAGTTAGAAGTGTGTTATAACCAAATATGCTGACATCATCTAAGGCAAGTAAGCCTGTACAAGAGAGCAGTAACTGACACGAGATTTGTTGGTTTTGACAAGGGATATTAGTAACAATTTGCATTGGTTGTGGATCAATTGACAGCTAATATTTGAGGGATCCCTTGAGGTTATGGTATTTGCAGTTAATGCCTTGTTGGTTTATGGGAGTATGAATCTAAATGTGGGATAACTCAACACTAGAATCATTTAAGGATAGATTTGATCTAATGGCTTTAGAATGTGATTTAGCAAGACGAAACTTATTTATTTATTTATTATTATTAAGGAAAAATTGTATTAGAATAGAAGGAAAAAGCCACTATACACGCGAGGTATACAAAAAAATAAAAAAATAAAAAAATAAAAAAATAAAAGCAAAAACAAAAATTACAAAGAAAGTGAGTTCACAAAATGAGGAAAGGAATCTCGATCTCCAAAACCACTTTAGCCTTTCCACACAAGAAGAGTTCTAACTAATGATGTGGTGGAGGTGACATTTTTGGAGTGTTGCCCATAGAATGGATATTAACAAGGAAGGAGTGTTGCCCATAGAATTACTGAATTAGAGCTAAATTTTTAAGGCATAGTGTAATTTTGGGGTGTTTTACGATCGTTGCTCACTTTCTGTTCAACCTCACTAAAAGCCATTTTGTAGAACAACTATAGGATTTGCCGTGCTTTATCAACTGTCATTTTAGGCATTACACCTGCGGAAGATTAGTTGCAGGGTTGAGAAACCATTTTAGTAAAGCAAATAGCTTATAGCATTCTCATTAATTTCTGGTATATATAATAGCTTATTTAGTATTACTCAATAAACAAAGCACCAAAGGGGAGAGTTAAGCCAAGAGTAGGTGTGGGATGGTTCAAGCTCAAGGAGCTAAAAGTGGAGAGGAAAGGTGAAACTAAATGGTTCAAGCTCAAGGAACGGTTCAAGTCATGAGTAGGTGTGAGATGGTTCAAGCTCAAGGAGCTAAAAGTGGAGAGGAAAGCTGAAACTAAATGGTTCAAGCTCAAGGAACTAAAAGTGGAGAGGAAAGCTGAAACCAACATTAATTAGTGAGAAGATTTCTGAGTCTTATGCTTTGACTGAAAATGCGGTTACTGATAAGGCTGGAAAATCAAGCAGGCAGCCAACACAAAACCCCTTTTTAGATCTTTATGAATATAATATCTGAATTTTTTATATTACATCCTCATATGGAGTCGAATGGTGAAATTAGATTCGTGTAGAGCACCCAAATAAGTTGGGACAAGGGCTTTGATTTTTTGTGTTTCAATATTATTTATACAGTAATGATAGGTCAACAAATGCTGACTTCAAAGAAAATCAGCAAACTTGATGAAATCCATTGGATGCATTGCACGACCACGATCATCCCAAGCAGCCTTAAGTAACGCAGGTCACTCTTAACAGCCAACCCGCGTGAAAACCTGGCAACCCACTAAATTTAGCACCCAAATTCTTTTCATCCCAAATTTAAACACTATATGCATTTCACCCTCACCTAGCCACACAAAAAACCCTAGCTCCCTCTCCTCTCTCTCGCTTTCTCGCTCTGATGGACTCCATCTACTCTCTCCAGCGGCCTCCAACTCCTCTCTCTCATGGCAAACATTCCTACAAATTATTATTATTATTATTTTATTATGAATTTAGTGATAGCCCCATCATGGCAAAAATTCCTACAAATTAAGCACCAACAATGGTAGTTAACTCAACAATGAATATAACGCCCAACAACCCCCCCCCCCCCCCCCCCGGACTTCCCCACCCCTCTTTTCAGAACCCAACTTTGATACTTTTTTATGTTTTTAAGTAGGGAAAACTTTTAACTGTTAAAAGCCTGTTTTGAGTAATAAAGGGTGCTTGAGCATATATTCTACCAAAACATACTTGGCTGGCCAAGAACCAGCCTTTGATAGTACTACCGACACCACCATATACTTTTTTTAAAAAAAAAAAATTTGCTAGGTACCATCACCAACACCAAATTATAAAAGGAAAACAAAAAAAACAAAGGTAAAGAAGCATATGAGAAAAGAGGAGAGAGAGGAGATGGAGATTGCTAGGGAGAGGCCGCCAGAGAGAGTAGATGTCGTCTACCGGAAAGAGACAACGAGAGAGAGGATAGGGAGCTAGGGTTTTTGTGTGGCTGGGTGAGGGTGAAATGCATATAGTGTTTGAATTTGGGTGCTAAATTTAGTGGGTTGCCGGGTTTTCATGCGGGTAAGAGTGACCCGTGTCACTTAAGGCTGCTTGGGATGATCTTGGCCGTGCAATGCATCCAACGGCTTTCATCAAGTTTGCCGATTTTCTTTAAAGTCAGCATTTGCTGACTTGATCATTACTGTATATATATAAAATCCTGTCTTCTTAAGAGCATAATGGGTTATTAGATTGGACAGGTATATTTTTATGTATTTCATATGTATATGAGTATATAACTTAAGTATGAAATATTATTAAATCAATAGACTGTTAGTAAGCGTTAATTGACCTCAACTCTTTGTCAAGTTGGAAATTCTAACCTTGAGCCTAAGGTTGCAAATACCTCCATGGGTTGGGATTGGAACTGAATATAACTGCTACTGTTACATTCATGTTTGATCCAAATAGAAATGATTGAATCAAAATAGAACTGATATACTTATGGATAATGGTGTTGGAATTTTACTTGGAACATAGCATCTTCAGGTTGGTTATTTTGATAAAGTTGTTGAATTATGGGATTTAAATCAACCTCATGATATTTAGTTAATTTGGGGTTAGGCTCCCTGGCCAATTTTCTTCTATTTATTGTTTATATTTTATAATGGAATCTGCTCAACTTCAAACCAGACAATTTTAATATTTTCTATACTCTCTCTGATGAGACTTAAGTACCAAGAAAAGAAAGGGAGAGAAATAGAGAGAGAGATTAGGGAGAAATTAGAAATTAGGGAGAAATTCTATTAATCATCAAGTCTAACCCCAAAATAAAGGATTTATCCCCTTTATATAGAAAACAATCTTACTCCTACTAGGAAACTAATTAAAAGATAATTACAACGAAAATAGAAATATCCTAAATAAATAAAGATAAATAACATCTAATAATCTAATCATTCCTACGGCGGGCCCTCCTAGTATAGGTCTTCCAAGGTCGTGGGCCTTGTGGGTTATGATCCACATAAATTCCCCCTGGCTGAGAAAAACTCTCCTCCGGAGAGTTAGAGCGCTGATAAACCTCCAAAAGATCAGGATCAAGACGCCTACACTCATCTTCTGTAATCCATCTATCCTCAATATCAGGACGATCCCTTCAGCGGACAGGATACTGTCGGTAAGGACCACCATGTGATAGAACAGTCTGATCATCAATAATATCGCCAACGGGCACCGGAGCTGCGGTAGGAGAAGAGGTAGAACCACCTGTAGACAAACCTGGCACAGTAGGAGGCTCAAAAGTGCCTCGATAGGGAAACAAATCCTCAACATTGAAAACATGATTAAATTCATATTAGATGGTAAGTCAAGTAAATAAGCATTAGATCCCAACTTACGAATGATACGAAATGGTCCGGTGGCTCGAGCATGGAACTTTTTGAAGGAGTGTTTAGGATAATGAGCAGGGTGGATACGCACCATAACATAGTTTCCTTCATTAAAATCCAGTTTCCTACGATGAACATCAGCAGCTAATTTGTACTGTTCATTATTTAAAGCAATTTTGTGACGAATGTCAGCATGGAGATCACGAATGTGCTGGGCAAAAATATTAGCAGAGATGGAAGGACTGTAGTCAGGGGGAAGGGAAACTAGGTCAATGGGTTGGCGAGGAGAAAGACCATAGACAAGCTGAAAAGGAATCTTACCAGTTAATCGATTAACAGATCCATTATACGCAAACTCCGCAGTCGGTAAAATTAAGTCCCAATTCTCAAGACGTTCCTCTACAAGGCACCTAAGCAAATTTCCTAGACCCCTATTAACAACTTCAGTTTGCCCATCAGTCTGAGGATGAAATGCAGCAGAAAACTTAAGTTGCGTCCCAAAAAGCTTCCAAAGTGTCTTCCAAAAGTAACTAACAAACTTGACATCCCTATCAGACACAATGGAAGTCGGTAAACCATGGAGACGTACTATTTCCTTAAAAAATATCTTGGCCATATGAGAAACATAAGCCGTTTTGCTACAATGAATAAAGTGGGCCATCTTAGAAAATCTATCCACGACAACTAAAATGGAATCATGTCCTCGAGCGGTTTTGGGCAACCCTAAGACAAAATCCATACTAACATCTTTCCAAGGCTCATGTGGAACAGGTAAAGGAGTGTACAACCCGGTATTGTGTTTGGTAGCCTTAGCTAACTGACAAGTACGACACTGAGAGACAATTCGGATGACGTCTTTCCTAAGAGAGGGTCAATAAAACCTATCCTCTAGCAAATCAAAAGTTTTGTGCCTACCAAGATGGCCTGCAAGACCTCCAGCGTGTAATTCCCAAATAAGAAAATCCCTAATTGAAGTGTGGGGAATACACAACCTAGGTCCTCGAAATAGGTTGTCTTTGATAAAAAAAATGAATATGGTCATGACGGAACCCATCCTGAATCTCCCTATAAAGAATGCCAAAATCAGGACAAGTAAGATGCTCATCCTTAAGCCTATCGAAGCCTATCACCTCAACACTCACAGTTTGAAGAACTGTTAGGACTCGACTAAGGACATCTGCTGGCCCAATGACTCGACTAAGGGCATCTGCTGGCCCATTTTCAACTCCAGCACGGTGGTGAATAACATATGGGTATTCCAGAAGGAACTGCACCCTCCGTGCATGTTTCTCACTCAACTTCTTTTTGCGATTGGAGGTACCTCAAAGCCTGATGATCAGAATAGAGGACAAACTCCTGAGGCAACAAGTAATACCTCCAATGCTTGAGTGCTTGTTCGACAATGTAAAACTCTTTTTCATAAACAATATATCTTTTTCGAGACTCATTGAGTTTTTAGCTGAAGTACGCTATAGGATGGCCTTCTTGACTAGGACCCCACCAATTCCAACCCCTGAAGCATCACATGAAACCTCAAAGACTTTAGAAAAATCAGGGTGTTGTAAAACTAGGGTTTAAGTCATTTTCTGCTTAATGGCTGCAAAAGCTTTAGAAGCAGCTTTAGACCATTTGAACTCCCTTTTCTTCAAACACTCAGTGATGGGATAATAAAACGCCTATAAAAAGTGGCTAACCCATGGAAACTACGAGTCTCAGAAATAGATGTAGGTGTAGGCCACTCCCTAATAGCTCTAACTTTCTCGGGGTCAGCCGCAATACCTGACGTAGAGACAATGAATCCCAAGAAGATCACCTCGGTCTGCAGGAAAGAACACTTCTTAAGATTAATATAAAGTTTCTCTCTTTGAAGTGTATTAAAAACTAAACAAAGATGACCGAGATGGTCATCCTTAGACCGGCTATAAATCAGAATATATCAAAGTAGACCACCAAAAACTTCCCTATGAAAGGGCGAAGCACCTCTGTCATAACTCTCATAAATGTGCTAGGTGCATTGGATAATTCAAATGGCATAACGAGCCACTCGTATAATCCATCCTAAGTTTTAAAGGCGGTCTTCCACTCATCGCCCGGTCTAATCCTAATCTGATGGTATCCACTGGGTAGGTTGATCTTGGAGAACCTCTGAGATCCAGCCATCAAGTCCAACATATCATCAAGACGAGGTATAGGAAACCTGTACTTGACTGTGATTTTGTTGATGGCACGGCTATCAATGCACATTCTCCAAGAGCCATCATTTTTAGGGGTCAAAAAGGCAGGAACAACACATGGGCTTATACTCTCTCGAAGGAATCCTTTCCCTAAAAGGCCCTCGACTTGCCTATTTAACTCTTCACGCTCTCGAGGGTTCATCCTATAATGAGGCAAGTTAGGTAACTGAGACCCAGGAACAAAATCTATGGCATGCTGGATATCCCTCATAAGTGGCAACTCACTAGGCAACTCGTCCGGTATGACATCTCTAAAGTCCTCTAATAAGGTAGTGACCTCAAGAGGAGGTTCAACAACCTTTTCTAAAAAATTGGGAGTAACGGCTGGGCTACGAGCTCCAAAACTATGCTAGACTCCTGTCGGCCGCACAAACTCCTTTCGAGAAAGGACATGGATATGGTTCTTGATAGGAGGTTAGGAGGGATTCTTAGCCTTGGGAACTCTACTCATGGAAGAAGGTTTGGAAGGAAGCAATCGAATAGATTTTCCGTTATGCCTAAAAATGTATGAGTTATCCCTCCCGTGGTTGGTCACGTCCAAGTCAAAAAACCAAAGACGACCAAGCAAAATATGGGCAACATCCATAGGGAGGACATCGCACCAAATCCTATCAGAATAATCTCCCATTTGAAGAGGAACTAGACACCTCTATGAGACCGGTAAAGAGGTCTTGTCTACCCAAGCTACCCTATAAGGCTGAGGGTGGGGTTCGGTCTTTAGCTTCATCCTAGCTACACCGGTTGTGGAGACCACATTCATAGTACTTCCGCCATCAATCACAACCTTACAAATTTTATCCCCACAAGTGACAAAGGTGTGAAAGATGCTCGTGCGCTTCCAATCATCCTCCCCTAAAGGAGTAGACAAGATGCATCACATGACAGCGAGATGGGACTGCTCCTGCTCATCATCGAGCTCAAGATCCCTCTCAACGTCGGAAGTCTCCTCAGGAGGGGTATAATCTGCGAAAGCAGAAGGATCATCGGATTCCTGATCAATAATTAGAGTGCGATGGGGACAACGGGCAGCAATGTGACCCTTATTATGGTAGTGAAACACTCAATAGCAGAGCCACTTGGGCGACTGCTAGCACCGACGACCTCTTTTCCCCTAGAAGTGCTAGACCCTAGAGTAGGCTGGGTGCCCCCTTGAAGGAACAGACTGAAGTAAGGGTTGAGATTGAGACTCCCCACCTTGGAAACTAAACGCCTTGGGTTAGGAACCCGAAGGAATTTCTCTATGTCCCGGGCCTTGTAATAGGCCTCCTCTAAGCTATCAGGAAAGTATAAGGTGACTTCTCTCTTGACATCCAATCTTAACACATTGACATATTTAGAGAGAGTCACTAAAGGATCCTCATCTATCTCACACCTTCCCATAAGACCCTCAAAACGCGTCGTGTAATCCTCAACACTGGTAGTGCCCTGTCTTAAATTATGCCACTGTTCTAACAAAGTCTTTCTATGGGAAGATGGGAGATACTTCTCCTTTAACCTTTATCTCATCTCAGCCCAGGTGACTATTGGACCTTCTCCTAATCGCTCTAATTTACGTAACACACCCTGCCAATAGCATTTGGCTTTGCTTGTCAATTTCATCCTAACAAAGCGAACACGCTGTAGTTCAGTCATCCTATACCAGTAACAGTAAATCCTCTATATCATTCAGTCAATATAAGAAGACAATAGGATCAGTCCTACCATCAAAACTGGGAGCTTAGAGTTTCACCCTTGTGGTGATATCTCTAGGCTCGTCATGGAAATTCTTAGGCTGTCTATGCTGGGCATCCTGATATCTACCCTAGTGTCCTCTCGGCCTATAATCATATTCTAAATCATCCTCAAATGGATCAGCTGGAGTACCAAAGTCCTCTACATGTTGCCTAGGGACTGGGACTTGTCTAAAGTGGTTAGAGAGGGGAAGGATTCCTGCGTGAGGATCCGTGGGCCGCCCATTTGGTTGTTGAACAATCGGGGGATCATTGGCAACATCCCCGGGGTCATAAACTCTACCCTAACCTCTAGACCGGGCTAACTCCTCCCTAAGTGCAGTGATGGACTCACAGAGTGTGGTAAACTCAATCTTAGTGTCACGATCAAATCTGGTGAATGAATCTTTCAAAGTGGTACATCCTGCTGGACATTGGTCATGTCTTGCTCTAGGGCTATGCAGCGGTCAGTCAAAGTCATGGTGAAAGGCAATGAAGTTGGGGTGGATATGTGAATGGGTGGTGGCTGTGAATAGGTGATGAAATGCTGACACGCTTTAAATTACTTAAATTAGAAAGACAAATTACCACTAATGACACTTAAGAAAAATTGAATAAAAAACAAAGAAAATATGCAAGTTGCGTGCCTAAGTATGAAAGAGGTGAAGTAGGGAATGGGAATGCAATGAGTGTGTGGAATATATCGGAAAGGTGGCTTAGAGTTTTAAAATGGTGTGGAAAGCAATTAAGAGAAGATAACAATGGTAAAGGTTTTATTTTTTCCATTATTATTATTATTATTATTTTTTACTGTTGGGAAAGAGACAAAAGACTTAAAAGGGACCTAACACAAATTTAATAAGCTACCAACTAATTGAAAGAAAACCCACAAATTTTCAATGAAAAGGAGATGGGTACCGTTCACCGAGGCATAATGAAATGTAAAACTCCAACATGGAGGTCGAATTGACCCAAATGGACTGCAAAATCGGAACCGGGACGTCGAAAAATGCTTGGAAGGCTGTGGGGGTCAAAACTGTAATTTCCAGAAAGTTAAGGGCCAGAATGTAATTTCTAGAAAATTGAGGGGTCAAACTGTAATTTCCAGAAAGTTAAGGGGTCGAAATGTAATTTCCAAAAGTTTTGGGGAAAAACTGTAATTTCTGGGAAAAAAATCTATGACGTCAGCTGACACATGGCAGTCAACGGTCAAAGGTTGACCGGGTTGGGTCAACAGGTCGGGTTAACAAGTCGGACTGGCGAGTCAAAATCCGGGTCAAGTCAACGGAAGGATTGGATCCGAGTCGGGTGAGGCGAGCTGAGCCGAGCCGAGCCGGGCGAAACCTGGCGAGCCGAGCCGATCAGAAGCATGTTGAGCCGGCTGTCGTGTGTGGATCTAACGCGAGAAGGTTGAGGCGCGTGGATCTCACGTGTAGAGAAGCAGGTCGCGCTTGAGGGCGTGTGGAGCACTTTTCCAGCGACCTTTTTCGTCCGGTGACGGGGGAGGCGTTTGGGGGTTGTTCGGTACTATGGACAGTCGTGGAGGGTGGTGTTTTTGCTACAGTGAGGCGCGGGTCCTTGTTTCTTCCTCTCTCTCTCTCTCTATATATATATATAGAAAAATGTTCTAATGAGCATTTGCTGACTTTAAGCTAAAGTAAGCAAAGAACACAAACCCTTGGATTGAAATCTTGAGATGAATCATTCATTAAGTGAATGGGAATCCAAGGGCTTGTGTTCTTTGCTGACTTTAGTTAAAGTCAGCATTTGCTAACTAGAACACTTCTCTCTCTCTCTCTCTCTCTCTCTCTACACACACACACACACACACACACACACACAGGAGATAGAAAGAGGCAGCAAGTAGGTATGGAGGCGCGGGTCCTTGTTTCTTCCAAGCACGTGAGTATGGAGGCAGCGAGTAAGTATGGAAAGTTAGTGGATCTTGGTGATGCTCTCATACCAATTGATGAGACTTGAGTACCAAGAAAAGAAAGGGAGAGAAATAGAGAGAAATAAAGAGAGAGATTAGGGAGAAATCAGAATTTAGGGAGAAATTCTATTAATCATCAAGTCTAACCCCAAAATAAAGGGTTTATCCCCTTTATATAGAAAACAATCTTACTCCTACTAGGAAACTAATTAAAAGATAATTACAATGAAAATAGAAATATCCTAAATAAATAAAGATAAATAACATCTAATCATCTAATCATTCGTACGGCGGGCCCTCCTAGTATAGGTCTTCCAAGGTCGTGGGCCTTGTGGGTTATGATCCACATCACACTCTCTCTCTCTCTCTCTCTCTCTTTTTCTCTCTCTTATATATGGGACAGGTTTCCTTGACACCTAGTTTTTACTCCTAATTTGACACGGTTTTCCAAACCCAGCGTGGGAATAGTCTTTTGAAAAACCAATAGTTGGATTAATATTCTGCTTATATACATCACATATGACAAAATGACATTGATCCAACGGTTGGTTTTTTGGAGATCCAACCGCGACAGTTTCACACAGTTATTTTATTTTATTTATTATTATTATTATTATTATTTATAGTTTATTTTAAAACTGTGATACTTTTGAAAAAGTAGCCATCGGATCAATGTGATTTTTGGTATATATGATGTGTATAAGCAGAATATCTTATCCAAGGGTCGGTTTCTCAAAATACTTATTCCACGCTAGGTTTTGCAAACTGCGTGTCAAATTAGGAGTAAAAACTATGTGTCAAGGGAAGCTGACCCTATCTATATATATTAGTTTGTTGGATGCTTCTGTACTTTTTAAAATGTTTTTACTATAATTGGATTGATGCCATAGGTTGTTCCGCTTGTCACCTCCCAAGAAATGGATCTGGTTTAGAGATGCCAATACTACCCAATTCACTCGCTCAGTTTTGATCACTTTTGTCTTGCAAATGGAGATTAACTTCCGTAAAATTTAGTGCCCCCTGCCGTAATTGAGAGTCTTATGCTGTGTTTGGTACGAGAGAATAAGGAGGGAATGGAATCACCATTCCATTCTCATTCTCTTTTTTGAGGTGTTTTGTTAGACATGAGGAATGGAATGACCCATTCCCTGGCAGGCCTATTCCCTTCTGCTGAAGGAATAGCAATTCCCACTCAAAAGGAGTGGAATGCATTCCATTCTCGAGTGAATAAAACAGTTAGAAACAGTTTTGAATAAAAAATTTGCCTCTTCTCCACCTCGCACCCAAAGAAAAACCAGTGCCTTCCATCTTCTTCTCAAAAAGTTGGGTGTTCCATGATGGTTGCAGACTTGCAGTGGCTCACGAAACCTCTTCTCCATCTCTGGCAATCTGGCATCCACTTAATTAGGACAGCGGTTCTTTTTTTCTTTTTTTTTTTGGTTGTTGTTGTTTGGTTTCATAGAAAACTTGTGGAAGACGAAAGAAAAATATGAAACCTTGTCTCTACTTCCAAAATCTGTCGAATTTCTTTATAGATCCATCTTTGTGATGTAGTTTTTCTTCTTTGCATGTGGATTTTCCCGGAAAATTCTGTCTTCTTTGTGTGTGGATTTTCCTGGCCAGATTTTTTTTTTTTTTTTTTTGTAACTGTTTTTGTTTGCATTCTAAAGCAATTTGTGTGAAGTTTCTCTCTCTAACTTAGCAAACTCACCTTAGAACAACCTCTCTTTCCTCTATTTGGGATCTCTCTCTTCCTCCCTACTCATTTTCCTCTATTTGCGTGTGGATTTTCTCAGTTTATGCAGCCCCACAGAAAAACAGGGGTAGGAGCCAAACAGGGGCAGGAAACCATGTTCTGGTATTTGCCAGAGTAGCAAAATAAGGGCAAAAACCAAAATCATGCCCGAGTAGTATAAATACACACACACACACACATTTTTATATTAAAAATCAATTCCATTCATTCAAGTCACAGCCAAACACAGTGAATGGACTTAGTAATTCGATTCCTTACCTTTTTATTCCATTCCCATATTTATTCCATTCAAACGAACCAAACACAGCCTAGAGGTTCTTTGCTTTATTTTTTTCTTTCTTTTTTTTTTTTTTTTTTTTTTTTGGCGGGGGGGGGGTTGGGGTGGTCAGGCAGATAATTTAACCAGTTGTTTCTAACAGTGTGAATCTACAAAAGCCAGGAAAATGGATGTCAATATGCAAAGTACTTTTGTATAATTTTAGCAAGGTACTTTTCAATGAATGGACAAATATCAGATGTCCAATTCTTACTTATAACTTATTTTGTACTTTTTCTTGAAAGCTTCAGTATGGTGGACTAGATTCTGCCATGCTGATGCTGAAGTCTTGAAATGGTTTTGGTTTTCTTCATCATAGACACATAGTTGTAAATACTGTGGTTTGCTCTGGTAAACAGGGATTATGGCTGCGTCTTTTGAAATTAGGAGCAACTGATGATCCTCTTTCATCATTTGAATATGGCACAATCCTTGGTATGCTTCTAATAGCTGTCAACCCTCATTGTTTCTTTTATGCAAACTGTTATTGTCCATTGGATGCAAATTTAATCTGCTTGTTGTATTAGCAGTCTCGTGAATTAACATTAATGTATTTATTGGCTTTGCAGCTTTGATTGAGTCTGACGCGGAGGGAATAGGCGGTAGTGGGTTTGTTGAATGTATAAGGGAACACATACATTCAGTATGTAGCTCCAAAAAACATACACTGTTTCAATGTTTTCTGTGCAAGGCACTGAGCTAACTTTTTGCTGCATTTATGCTCTCAGGGATGGCTTTGTCATTTGACTGAGGAGCAGTTTATTGCAGTGAAAGAACTGGTATGTTTATGCTTCATGAAGTCGTCAAAGGAATTATTCTGTACATGGATAATTGTGATCTGTTGAAATTTTGAAATGTTAAAAGCTTTAAATTACCTTTGCTATGTTTTTTTTCCCTTTTTCAAGGAGTGGTCAAATAAACAGATAATGGCTCATGTTCTAATTGATAATGGGTCAACATTAAATGTCTTTCCCATGATTTCCCTAAAAAGGTTGCTGATAGACAGATAAGCTCTCTGACCATGCAAGACAAACTTCTTCATTATTAGAACTGTTTTTTTCCTTATCTTTGTAGGACATCTTGTCCCCTCATGTATTTTAATCTTTCTTTAATAAAAGTTTTGTTGCTTATATATATAAATTGAAACTGTTCTTCGAAAATCTAAGTTAAGAATTGAAACTGTTCTTCGAAAGTTTCAGAGTGTAAGCACTGCTTTGTAGGTTGCTTGTTGTCATGTTTCTTTTCTTTGCTTTGATACTAATTTTGAATTATGTAATTCTGTAAAGGTACTTTGTCTTCTTTTTTTTTGGTTTTGTTTTTATTGCTAATTGATGTGTAAATTTAGCTCAAAACGGCAATCAGTCGTGCAACCTCTCGGAATGACATGTTAACTATCAGAGATGCACTTGAAGTATCTGCCGAAATGTATAAGAAAGATGCCAACAATGTTTCAGACTACATCCAACGCCATCTTCTTTCTCTATCCATATGGGAGGAGTTACGGTAAGTATTATTTACCGGCTTTCTTCCATGATTCTAGTTTTTTAATACTTTCTGGGAGTATTTATGACTTTATTTATTTAGGATTAGGAGGATTAGTTTGTTTCTTTAAAATTTTATATCTTAGGCCTAGGATACATGTAGCCTGTAACCATGAGTACTCCATGTTGCCCTAGTTTATGCTCCTGTATTCTATGGGTCCTTTACTTCAACATGTAGCCTCTAGCAATGAGTACTCCATGCTGCTCAAGTCGTGCTAAAGGAGAGAGTTATAACTACATCAAATATATGCATCTTATTCATCTTGTTTCGGTACTTTGTTGCAGCCATGTAAGAAGAATGAATACATAACTTGGTAGTCTTGCAATATTATTATTATTTATTTATTGATAGATAAGAAAAAACCATTAAACAGCACCGAAGGGGGCACAAGGTTAGTATATAATAGGATAAAAGAGGGAAGGCGCACCACATATAAATACAAAACAAGGAAACAAAAATCCTGACAACCCTTATGATCCAAAAAATCTACAAAGGTGGCAGAGGGAGGCGTAGCCTTATCCTGTAAGCCGAACAAACTCTTAGAAAGACACGCTTGAGCTTATGTAGTGGAAGAGGGTTTATTTTTTAACTAGGAAAGCAATGTGTCATCAGATTTAAGATGTTTTATGTTTGAACAACCACCCTTTTTCTTAAAATGTAGCTTGTATTCTATATAAATGTAAAGAAAACTTATGAATGAATGCAACCTTCTGTAAAAGTGCATACTTGTGTTCTGTACTTCTGTGTTTCCAACTTTTTTGTAGAGAGTCTTCATTGAAGTTATTTTCAAGATCAGTGAGACTATAGTTTTGATCAATGATGTTGATTAGGCTCCTCCAACCATCTCCTTCTTAGCTATTCATCTCTATTTTCTTCACTTCAATTTTTCCAAGATTATATTGTTCTCCTGAGGTTGAGATTCTGAAGGATTCAAGACCCATTTGCTTCTGACTAGTTTTTATAAGATCATTACACGATTGCTTTCCAATAGGATGAGGGAAAGAAGACTATTTGTAAGTCTCAAGGTGCATTAACGACAGATAGGCAAATCTTGCACTTTTTTTTTTTTTTTTGTGCAAATGAATCTATGGAGGAGTGTAGGATACTTGGGAAAGAGGGTATTGTTTTCAAAGCAGCTTCTTTGTCCCTGCCTGAATTTAAATCCAGTGAGAGTAGCATCATTGTATGACAAGTAAAGTTCCATTATGTCTATGTATTTGGATAGATAGGTGCACGTGTGGTTTGTGGGGTGCCTCCTTGTCTATGGACTATGATTTATTTTTTCTAAGTTTTCTTCTTGTTTCTAGAACCAGTTGCCCTTTTGACTGGAGGTTTGGATGAAAATTCACAAACCAGAAACTTAATTATGTGTATTTGGATAGGATAGGCACACGTGTGGTTTGTGGGGTGCCTCCTTGTCTATGGACTATAATTAACTTTTTCCAAGTTTTCTTCTTGCTTCTAGATCCAGTTTCCCTTTTGACTGGAGATTTGGACAGAAATTCACATACCAGAAACTTAATTACATACCAGAAGCTTACTTTCTGATGGTAATGGAGGTCCTCTCATCATGAAACTACCTGTTCTTATCCTTTTGATTTGGGCTGCCAAAGTCTTGTATAAAAAATATTTGTAATTATTTTAGCCATTCTTAGGGTTTTTATATTAAGAAAAGCTATTATGATGTTCAAAAAATTGAAGTTGCCTTTTTTCACTTACAATTCTTTTTGTTTAAGGGGTTTTTGCAAATGTGAAAATGTCTTTTCCTTTATGTGATTTTACTGCAGGTTTTGGGAAGGATATTTTGACTATCTAATGGAGCGATCTTCAAGCAAGTAAGGATTTTATTCGTTTGTTAGTTTTGTTATGCACCTATCAATAGTTTTTTACTCCCCCTTTTCTTCTCACATTATATATCACTAAGCTTGTTGCTAAGTTTCTTTTGATTTTTCTATTGATGTTTATTTCATAAATGCACATGTAAGTTATGCATCCATTTCCCAACTGTTCATCAAATTGGGTCAACATTTGGATTGGTATTTCTTTTAACAGAACGCAGTGTATGCATTGAGTTGCTTGTCAGTATCCTTTGGGTTGTTTTTTGTAGGTTGTGCAATGGTCAGTTGGTTTGGCATCAAAGCAGGACTGAACTGAGCTATGGTTTCATCAACTTTAGAACCAAACCAACCCCGATTAGGAAAATGACCATCACAAGCCAAAATCAATTTATCATGACCTAATTCAAACCACGTTTGTATCGGTTCAGGTTTGATTAAATTTGGAGGATCAAGTGGACTATTGGAACTCTGAATTCATAGGAACATGCGAGAAAAATTCTCTGCATATTAAATTTTGACTGTTAATAACTTTTTCTATCTAGACTTATTCTAGGTTTGGATGGATTACCTGATGTATATACCCAAAATTCCACTGACCATGGTTGGTTTGCAATGTTCGACAGCCCAGTCTTTTAAATTCCTTTACGGAACCAATTTTAACTGACTCAAGTGCTACACCATTGAAGACAGTTGAAATTTGACCAATTTCAACAGACTCTTGTTGTACCCCTATTTACGATGGGCCCTATATTTTGTCTTTATAGTATTAGTGTATAGATGTTTAATGCTAAGTTAAGTTACGGAAATTGTATATTTTAACTATAGAAAATTTATTGGAAAGACAAAGAAAGATTATAAAAAGTGGCTACATCAAAATGCCGCTTGATACTTGTTAAAAAAAAACCCGGAAGATATGAAAGTCACTTGGCTCTTTCCACCACCTGTAAAAGCTCAC